>VDFB02281492.1:751143080-751743080 GCA_007258455.2 Sequoia sempervirens
CCTCTACCCTTGGACCTTCCCCCTCTATCTCTCTCCCACTCCCTTCCTCTCTCTATCTCTCTCAAGTCTCTCCCTTTCTCAGGTATCTCTCTCTCTCACTCACTCCCTCTATCTCTCTCCCCTCTACCCTTAACCATCTACCCTATAAATCTACCCTATAAATTGTAAAAAAAACCAACTTTATTATAACGCGAGTGCGTTATGAATAAGTAGAGACATGGTCATTTTAGCGAGAAATAACACGAGCATGTTTTTTCTTGCACTAAAAATAGTAAAAAAATACAATATACTCGTGATGTCGGCCCACATTCTACATATTCTTCTGGTTTTGTGTGTGCTCCGACAAAAAGTAGCTTTTTGGTGAGTAAGTGAAGTGTGCATGCATGATTTTTAGATTCCACCACCTTTTTCATGATCTTTCCATCACCTTTGAATGAAATAGTAAAGTTTTCACATTGAAAGGCATATAATATCAATTCAAGTTTGAATTACAGTGATAACTGATATACAATTGAGGTTTGGAGGGAAACAAGCTTTTGAAAAAGTAAAATTTTTGAGGAGTTTGAGGAAAGAAGAAGCAAAGGCTACATAATTGGGTAGAACTCCTCCATTTGAAACTTTGGTTTTTTAGGTATGTGAAGTCTTTGTACATTTTCTTTCATTCTATTATGGGCTTTCATTTTTGTTTTTCTTATTCCATGTTGATCAAATTGTTTGTTTGTCATTACAACCTTAGGTTGTCAATGACATTTTAAATTACACAATTCTATACACTTTCCTATTACATTTTTAAACCACATCTCTTTGAGGCATTTTGTTAAATTTAACAATTGACTTTCTTTGTGTATGCTTCTAAAGCTTTCATTGGGTTTTTGTCAAATAGTTATACAAACCAGCTGATTGCCTTGTCTATGCTACCAAATTTTCCATACATGTCTCTAAAAAATTGGAATATACTCCTAATGTAGTAGGGGGAGGCCTACAACACACAAACACACAACTCCAATCTACAAACAAATTTTCAATTTACAATTTCATCAGGACCTCTTCTTTCAACAAATTCACATTGTTCAGGTTGTAGCATATCAAAGTCACTCAATTGGGTATAATTCCCCACACAACCTTCTCACTTTTTAGCAGACCCCCAAAACTTAGGTCTCAAAACAAAAGATTTTCCCAGTTTTAGGACCTTGCATGCTCAAATAGGTTTCTAATACAAAAACCCTCAATTTGCTCATAAATATCTAGGGTTTTCTATATTTCACAACTCCAAGGCCTTCCAAGCCTCACCAAAGCATCAAACAAGTTTTTCAGGGTCTGCAAAAACAAAATAAACCTTCACTAGGCCTTTAGCCTCATTAGATCTCAAAAACACCACTTTGGTTCCTCGTTTTCATGCCAAAAACTCACATTCTCAGCCTATGATAACATCACCAGCCTTGTAGATGCCTTAACAATATTAAAAGAAAGATGAAAACTTGAAAACAACATATTCCAGGCCTTTCCTCTGAATCAAAAGTCACCACTGTAGTTGGAAAGGCTCCATCTTTAAATTAAAGTAAAACTCATACCCTACTGGTCTATACAGGCTGATTAGGAAGAATGGAGTTTTTCTTTCACTGAAACAACCAAAGGAGTCTCAATATAGATTGAAGTCCAAGTTAAGACCTACCACCACAGTGATTTATGAATTTCTAATCATGGGAGGCCTGTACTGGGCCGTACACAGGAAAAAGAAACTGAAAACACATAAAAAATACTTGAAACTCCACAGTTTAGGCGTTGAGTAGAGTACCAAATCCTTAAAAGAAATTCATTGAACCCTTTATTCAGGATTGTATGATATTTTTATACATTTTCAAATTAGGAGTTCCAACTTCCTTCAACACCCATAACCACCCTTGAACCACTAAACCTTCATTAAGCCTAAAAGTACTAATATTAGCAATAGTTTGCTTAATAAGCTTCATTATGCAAATTTGTTGTTCTACAGACCTAGGACCATTTATACACCTTTATTTTACCCATTATAGGGCTTTTCAACATATCCAACAAACACCAATGCTTGTTTTGTACCAAACTGCACAAATTATCAGACTTTCTATCCTTTTAAGGGCCCAAATTAGCCCACTTCTACAAAGGGACCACCTTCAAAACTTGTCCAAATCTCCTAAAACCTTGGGGCAGCACTTTATATCTATCAACACTTCAAATTATAGTATTAGATTGTCAAGATTCAATCATTTACCACCCAAACCATAAAACCCTCTCCCTAGGCTTAGAAACCCTACGTTTTATTGAAAGTAGCACTTGCCAAACACTCCAAAACTTGAAAACTATTGAAACAAGCATAAAATATCTTGTTCATGCTCAATATAACATAAAATAATGCTTCCCAACTCATAAACTCAATTTTAGTCACCAAAAGCTCAATTTTGTTCAGGAAAACTCAACATTTCCTCATTTGGTTTTACGCCCAATCCAAGGATCATTCTCCATTCAAGTTTATCATGGCCTTTTATAATTTTTCCCTCTTAAAACAAACCACTTCAACTTTGAAACTAACATTTGAAAGAGGTGACTATTGGTCTCCCTCTTTAATAGAATTTTACAACCCTTCACTATTAGTTAATTTGACTTGACTTAGCACTTTTTGCATAGGTAAAATTATTCGTCATGCCGAAGAAACGAAATGTTAAAAGGAAAAAACTAACAGATGATCAGCTCCAAGCCTTTATAGATAAAGAGAAAAAATGGATGAGGGAATATCGTGAAAAGAAAAAATTGGGAATGATTGATGAAAACAAGCCAGTTGAAGAGGAACCTCAACTATCAAAAAGATAAAATAATTTGGCAGCACAAAGGGCACAAATGCGAAAGAGTCGTGCTAGGGAATATGCAAATACCTTAGTTGGAGACACACCATCTACCGCAAGTCAATACAAAGGGACACCATTAAGCACAAGCGAATATGGAGGGACACCATCTACCACAAGTGAGTATGGTTGGACACCATCCACTACATCTGAATTTGAGAGTAAATATTGATGAAATTGATAATGTTGAGATGTATGTACCTAAGAGAACACCACCTAGAATTTTTCATAGAAAGCCAAAGTTTTTGATTAATATTGATGATGATATTTTGTAGCACATGCAAGGTAAGATTCCAAAATGCACTTGTAGAAGATATGCTGATAAGATTTGAAAAATCTTCTTTGAAAGGCTAAATGAGACGGCAAGATGTCAACTATTTGTTCAAATGATGCAAGGTTTAAAGTATAGAAACATCATGAAGACTCTTGGGTTGAGAACATCAAATGCATCAAGTGAAAACACTATTGTGAAGAATCTAATGGATGCTTATGAAAGTGTGGGTAAGACCTCATGCTCAAAGGATAGTAATGTCACCCAACGTGTCATTACATCGACTTTGGTTTTTACTGCTGCTACCTACTTTCACAGTGTTCTTGGATTGAAGGGTTTCATGATGTAATTCGACCCATTCCACTTTTTGTGCCTATTGTAACTTGTGGAATGGGTCCTCTAACTTGTAAAATACATGCCTAACTTGATTATAATGTTGTGGATTCAAGGTTGGGTGTTTGGGATGATGTTCTAGGGCTGCAATAGGGTATTTTCATGATGAAAATGAGGATTTCAAGTGGTGTTTTGACAAAATGTGGGAAGAACTGTCTATGTAATGTATTATTCACCATGTGCAGGATCTGGTAAGTGTGTTTGGTGCTTTGTTTGGGTATGGAAGGTGCAGGAGATAGGAGTTTCATTAAAACCCCAAGTATTTTGCTTGAAATAGAAGGTTTGGTGTATTAGGGGTGTAGAGGTCTTGGACCTGGAAACAAATAATGGAATTAGAGGTTTTGACACATAACATACTATTTTTTCAAGAGTTTGAGTGAAGATATAGTGTTTAAAAGGTCATCTCTTTGTAAATAGGGCTAATTTAGTAGCCTTTATGCAAGGTGGTCTATTGGATCTTAATGATGGTACACAGAAACATGATATGATATCTTGGGAATTTGTCTTAGGGTCTATGTTAAAGCTTGATTGATGTTTGGTTGGCCATTGGATGACCTTCTCTAAAAGATAATCCCATTTGATGAGATTTGGAGACTATAATTTAGGCAAGGGTTTGTTGAAAACCCATACTCGAAACTTCCCACAACCAACCAAAGCCTAAAACACATTCAAAAATGTCTACACAAGCTTAAATGTTTAAGAGATATCATTTCCACCAAATATTTCTTCAAACCCTAGCAGTAAACCACCATTTTCCACTAAAAAAATGCACCATATGACATCTAGGAAATCACCTAAAAACCCTCTATTCACCTCCCTTGTGCAAAAAACTATGCACACATGTTTTAAAACCATAAATAAGCCTTTCCATTGAGTTAGAGAAGCATACAATGGGTGAAAGGCTTAATATGACATTTTAATGCACTCAAAACCCTTAAAATAGGGTATAAAAATCGACCCTCAGTAATTGGATCCTAAAATGAAAAAAATCACTTGAAATCCAACCAAACAAAAACTAAAATAGAGTTAAGTCTGCTGTCCACCAAATTCCATCGAAAACAAAGCATGATCACCCTATACGAAACCGTACAGTTCAATGAAACATCAAATCCCAAAGTGCAAAAGGGTAGAAATCTTTGACAGGGTATTACTTGGATACCATGGGGCTTAAAAAATATTTTTCTAAACCTATGGGATCATGTTGGGGCCATATACAATAACCTCTCTCAGTTTTTGTTATCTCAAAGTAGTTTTCTCGTGGTTTCTAGTTTTTAGTTGATGGAAAAAGTGTCAAATGCAAGCAGTGGAAAATTACAAAGTGGTGCAAATTTCATTCTACAATTCGTGTGAGAAAATGGACTGTTCCAATGCATCTGAATAGGTATGTTTACGCTAGGAATGGTCCTCTTTTACACCCAAACATGTGGAATTGCTTCGAGCTACATTCAATCAGATCGATCCCTTAAGGGTCCAAAGTGCAAAATGGCTGGAAACTTCAGCATACTACTACTCATATACCGTGATGATTAGAAACTTATCGTCTCATCCTATGGGATCATGTTGGGCCCCTCTAAAATAACCTCTCTCGGTTTTTGTTATCTCAAAGTGGTTTTCCTGTGGTGTCTAGTTTTTTGTTGATGGAAAAAATGTCAAATAGAAACAGTGGAAAGTTGCAAAGTGGTGCAACTTTCATTCTGCAACTCGTGTGACCAAACAAACTATTCCAACATGGTTGAATAGATATGCTTATGCTAGGAATGGTTCTCTTTTGCACCCAAACATATGGAATCGCTCCAAGCTACGTTCAATCGGATCGATCCCTTAAGGGTCCAAAGTGCAAAATGGTTGCAAACTTCAGCATGTTGTTACTCGGATATCGTGATGCTTAGAAACTTCTCATTTGATCCTATGGGATTATGTTGGGCCCCTCTACAATAAAATATCTCAGTTTTTGTTATCTTGGAGTGGTTTCCCTGCGGTGTCCAATTTTCAATTAATGGAAAAAGTGTCATATGGAAGGAATGAAAAGTTGCAAAGTGGTTCAACTTTCATTTTGCAACTCGTGTGATCAAAAAAACTGTTCCAACGCATCCGAATGGGTATGTTTACACTAGGTATAGTCCTCTTTCACACCCAAACAGGCGGAATCGCTTCGAGCTATGTTCAACTAGATTGATACCTTAAGGGTCCAAAGTGCAAAATGGCTGCAAAATTTAACATGTTGTTACTCAGATACCATGATGCTTAAAAATTTCTCATCTGATCTTATGAGATCATGTTGGGCCCCTATATAATAACCTCTCTTATTTTTTGTTATCTTGGAGTGGTTTTCTTGTGGTGTCCAGTTTTCAGTTGATGGAAAAAGTGTCAAATGGAAGTAGTGGAAAGTTGCAAAGTGGTGCAACTTTTGTTCTGCAACTCGTGTGACCAAACAAACTGTTCCAATGCAGCCAAATATGTATATTTATGCTAGGTGTGGTCCTTTTTTGCACCCAAACACTCGGAATCACTCCGATCTACGTTCAACTGGATCGATCCCTTAAGGGTCCAAAGTGTAAAATGGCTACAAACTTCAACATGTTGTTACTCAAATACCATGATGCTTAGAAAATTCTCGTATGATCCTATGGGATAATGTTGGGCCCCTCTACAATAACATCTCTCAGTTTTTGTTATCTTAGAGTGGTTTTCCTGTGGTGTCCAGTTTTGAATTGATGGAAAAAGTGTCAAATGAAAGCAGTGGAAAGTTGCAAAGTGGTGCAACTTTTGTTCTGCAACTCATGTGACCAAACTAACTATTCCAACGCATCTGAATAGGTATGTTTACACTAGGCATGGTCCTCTTTCATACCCAAATACACAGAATCTCTCCGAGCTATGTTCAACCGGATCGATCCCTTAAGGGTTCGAGTGTAATATGTTGAAATAGGCCATTCCATCTATTGTTTAGGCTGTGTCTCATTGATATGGGCCTAATATAAGTAGGATAGGGAGTATGAATAAGAAAATAGCATTGGTAAAGGCATTGGAAGAGATTACTAACGCGGCCCCTGTTCAAAATTCAAAATTGAGGCCCCTTAAAAGCAAGCCTAGAAGAGGTGAAAAGAAGAAATTGCTTGAAAATAAGTTAGAATAGGTTGGAAATAGGGTGAGGTTGTGGAGTTTGATGTGTTCAAAAGGTCTGCAAGGATAGGGGAGGTCAAAAGTATGTTATGGCATGATGCCCTAGTTGGGAAAACAAGGGTTTTGAATGAAAAAAAGATGTTTGAGGGAGTAAAAGTGGGTAAAGTGAAGAGGAAACATAATTTGGCGGTCAATTAAGTTTGTGCAAGAAAAAATAAGAGTGTTGGAATAGGTTTTGAGGTTCGGGTTCGGTTCACCGGTTAGGCCAAATTTTTTTTGGAGGGGGGTTCGGTTTGTTTTAGGTTTGTTGGTACAAAAATCATGTAAATAAATAAATATATATATATGCAGCCTAGAAGCATGCATTAGGATTAGAATATCACATAACATCATATAAAAAACAAAACCACCATAAACTTGATTGTCATTTAAAACATGCATCATAAATATTCATCGTTGAAACTTGAATTGTGGTAGCTTGATATACAGAGTCTATTTATGCTAGGGTTAAATTTGTATGATTTTGAAAAAAGAAGCCAACTAAGTAGAGTTATCAAGGTTCTTCATAAATCATAAGAATTTTTTTAGTACACTAGCCATTTTGATGTCTTCTTGCAGTCTCAAACATTATTTTGTATCATTGTTACATTGGTCTTGAGAGTGGTAGCCACAATACAAAATATGGTTTACCTGTGTAGTGTAACAATGGCATAGGCAGATTTTTCTTTCAAAGAACCAAATGGTGAGTGGACAATTGAAGTGTATAAACATATATCTTTTTGTAATATCAAGGATACTTTTTGAAACTTCCATGTATTGCTAATCTAAAAAGAAAAATATTATACATATCCTTTGCTTAATTGAGTTGTTCCAATCAAAGGATTAAATATATTGGAATCTTTTTATCAATCATTTCATAGAATACCAATTGAAAACCTTTTATTTTATTTTATTTTAGATAAAGTTGTTTACCATCAATTAATTAATTTATTCAAGACAAACCATGAAGGACATCAATGATCAATGCTATGGCTAACCAATTAATAAGTAGACAAGTGAATAAGTCAAGCATGTACATGTGAATAAGGGAAGCACAAGTAGTCACAAACACATATGCCTTGAAGTAATACATGGTATACACAACTTAATACAAAGTATATGCAAAAATACAAGGTATACACATGCAAACACGTAATTCACAAAATATACATTGGAACACATGTAAGTCACAATGAATACATGTAACTCATATCTATTGAACCATGAATTTATAACATGCAAATATGGACACCATCGATAAAAAATATTTGTATTAACCAAATAGCCATGTATGCATACATCAATATATGTCGATATAAGTATAAAATATAGTTACTAAATAGCCATATAGGTATACAATGTCAAATATATCCAATACAAAATATGTACAAAATTGTCATGTCTAGGAATACAACAAAGGGCTCTAGAATCAAAATTCATTTCTCTCCATGCTCTAGAAATAAATTCTTTCCCTTTGTTTGGCAATCCGATGGTGATAAGTTCGTCACTCATTTTTGTTGTGCTCGAGGAGTGCTACTACTGCTCCTCCTAGATTTTAGCTCTTGGTGAAGTTTTAACTATTACAATAAGAAGTAAAGACATTAATATATAGAAATTACATTATAAAAAATGATATATTTAACAAAATAATCACTTACGGCCATCTCACAAGCACTCTCCATGATGGAAATATTTGCACATTGATGCTGAGGTGTGCTCAAGCCCTATATAAACCATCCAAATAGGAATTAAACTATGAATCAATAATGGTTTGATTTTTCACTAGAACTAACATCTATAACAACTAATGTAAATTGAAATTTAGTAATTTGCCTCATACCTCCCCTATCAGAGCCATCGAGGATTGTATAGCGGATGAAAAACTGATATCCATTGCCCTCATAACATTTGGAGGTGTTTTCATCACCAACATTTGAAAATAAAATAACAAATTATTCAATCACAAAAAAGTAACAATAGCGATCCACGTCATGACTTATAATGTATGAGATCTAATGAACAAAATTTTGAGTACAAGTATTAAACTATATATTTCTGATTATCGTGCTTACTATTTTCCCTATCCATATCTTGTTCGAAAGGATATTTTTTTAGGCTTTTACCCATAGCAACAAGCCGCTGAACCATTTGATTAAATTCTTTCATCGACATGTACGATAACTATGGTGGCATAGAGAAGGAAGTGAACTATTTAAAAAAATGGCTCAAAAGAAATGGGGTCTCATGGTGATGGCATGCCATTACAAACAAATGCACATCATGGCATTCCATCACCATAAGACCGCATTTCTTCTAGGAATTTTTTCAAAAATTTCATTTCCTTCTCTATGGTATTATTGCTTACTATTATGATTTGATAGATATTTTTCCAAGCATCCATATAGTTTGCTGGAAAGCACCTATTTTAGGCTTTTAGCCATAGTAGCAACTACAAGGAAGTGAGTAGTTTGATAAAATGATTTGGTGAACATGTATGAAAAATGTGGTATCATAGGAAAGGTGGTGAGTGTATACACCTAAAAATGGTCACATCACAATAGTCTAGTAATACTGAATTCAATCTGCGTATAAATAAATCTAAATAATTTATTTATATTGTTCATTCTTTCATTTTGATTAAATAAATAAGTTTATTTAATCACTTTTCTTATCCATTTATTAATTAATTAAATAAACATTATGATTTATTTATATTAATTATCATATAATCTTGGCTTGAATATTTTATTCAAAGAAAGATTAAATATTCTTCTCTTCTAAAAATCCATTCACAATTAAATATTCTAAATATTTAATTAAGTCTTCTAATGTCCATTCATATCAAATATTTCAAAAAAATGTTTTAAATCCTCAAGCTCACATAAAATTAAATAAATTTATTTATTTAATTTGGATTATCAACAACAACTGTGAAATAACTTCAAAACAAAAAATTAACAAATTTCTCTGTTTCTAAGCGAAGTTGTTCCCATGGGTTGAAGAAAAACCTCCATTCTTCTCTCCAACCTCCCAACATCTTCCATCTTCCTCTCAACCTCTCCATCTCTCACCATTCAAATTTATCAGACAATCTCACAGCCATTGATCTTTGCCAGCCAGGCTCTTGCCTATAAAAATCTATAAAAAGGATTGTCGGGTCTTTGAAAAGAAGGAAGCTTTCATATGGGAAAATTATAGTCAATCAGCCTTCCAGCATCCATAGCCTCTAGAATCATAGCATAGCATAGTTTAGCATATCAGCATTCCATATCATGGCCTATCATCCTCATATCATAGTTTCAATAGCATCCATAATCCACAGCCCCTGTGCATAATCTACAACCCCTATGCATATCTGTATATCAACATTTCACTCCACCAGCATATAGGATAGAGAAGTATTCTCCCTTTGCATACTCGTTATGCAGGTTGCCATTCTGAGAAGCTTTGCTTACACAATCTAAGAGCAGCAACTTCGAACAAATCACTTGAGATAGAGGACAATGGAATGATTATGAAGAAGCTTTGTTTGATTTCATTGATTTCATTTTATTTAGCTTTCTTTAGTTTAATGTTGCATTGGTGTGTTTTTGTTATCTCATTTTGATACAAACATTTCCCACACACATTTTTGGCACCCACCGTGGGGCTCTTGCCCCAATTTTAACATCTTTTTGTAGATTTTTCTAACAGGTTACGGCTGGAAGAGCATATTAGCGCATTAAACACGCTTCAACATAGATCACACCTAGTTTAGTGCTCTTTAACTCTATTTTAGTGCTCATTGCAGGTTCTTTAGCACTCTTTAAGGATTCCACAATGCTCTTTAAGGATTCTACAGTGCCCTTTAAGGATTCTCTAGTGCCCTTTAAGGATTCTGTAGCACCCTTTAAGGATTCTATAGTGCCCTTTAAGGATTTTGCAGTGCCCTTTAATGATCCTACAGTGCATTTTGTAGTTTCCTTAGAGCATTTCTATTTTAGCACTCTTAATGTCTGTTTTAGTACATTTTTTTAATTTTAGCATAGAATTTGTAAGTCTGCAACTATAATCTATAACTTAAGTAGGATTTGACTAGATTCAACGCGACCGAGGCCAGTAAGAGCTTTAAAAAAAAAATGAACCAATCTTAGGATAGTCACTTAATTGGAATGAATCAATCCTAGGATAGTCACTTAATTCAAAAATGAAGCAATCCTAGGATAGTCACCTCATTTTCTATTTTGGACTATAAAGAACCCCATGTCTTTGTGAAGTAATATCTTCACCTAGCATAGAAAACTATTTATTTGGGCTTAAAATTGAACTCTTGCTTGCTATGATTAAACAGTGATAGGCCTATGCTCTCCCCTTATTTGGGTGATCAAAATTACAAACTCATCTATTCTATTTCATGCAATTTTAAGCTTTCTTAAAACCTTTTAGAAGGCCTGTCGTAGTGGGAAAAAGTACTCACCCTACGGGAATGACCTAAGTGGGCACAACTAAAGCCAAGTTTTCCAATCCACTTTAATCAAATATGGATGGTTGATGAAAATCCCATTTGACGGTAGTGTGCATTGATAACCATCCCCAAAGCCTTTTTTCTAAAGGTTGGGAGGTCTCTCAAGGGAGTATATCATTTTCCGCACCAAATGGAAACCCATATTACGAACTTTAGAACTAGTGGCTAACTTGTTAGTTTCTGAACATCATAATAACCACAGTGCAGGGGAGGGAAGAATCTACCCCCAAGATACTCACCATATAACTACCAAGGACCGTTTGCTCAGGGGATCCGGTATCCACTTCCGTCACTCTGAGTACACACCTAGAAAAGACAAAAATACGGGTGCCCCTTCGGGGGTGACACGACTGTGTGAGTCGACATAGTTCTAAGATGTGGGCTGTTGATTATTATGGTGACGTACCTGAGTACTAAGAGTGAGTCTACTTGAACTATCTGTCATGTGTAAAACCTGTGAAAACAATTTTTGAAAAACATTTTGATCATACACTTAATGGTTAGTATAGGACTTAAAAACAACTATTCTACAACTTGTTTGATGTGTTTTCAAAACATTAATTCAGTAAAGATCATCCAAAAATCATAATTACATTGATTACTCTCATGTTAAGAGATTGGAAATCCACAACCGTTGTTAAGAAATCCATTCTCAAATGAATCAAAAATCCAAAGAAACCACTTAGCTACAAGAAAATATTAAAGAAAAGATGATTCTTGTACCGAAGTCGAAAGGTTTTACTTAAACATAGAACCTTTATCCATCGATATCATGATTGTGTTAGAGGTTTCATTGATGATTATGCTGTAGAACCATTATACTCACGAGCTTTCTTTCAAAGAAGAGCCCTTTCTCAAAGGCACAACCATAGTCAGCGTATTCATTCTTGTTATATTCCCCAACCTACAATTGAATATTCTACTCATCCAAATCAATTTTTGCAATAGAGAATTCAATCACATTAGGCATTTATCACAAATCCATCTTTTTACGAAGCTACGATCAAACTTCATAAAGTGAAAAATCATTCTTTTCTTGATCTTTTGTTTAATTTCCCGCAAACATGATTTTCATCCTTTTCAATCAGGGAAAACATGAGCTAAAGACTAGAAATCTTTTAAAGTCATAGAATCTTCATTCTATCCTGACTTTCATATCCATCAAAAATTGCACTATTTCATTCTTTTGATCAAAAGTTAGTAGAATTTGGGGCAAAGCTTATGCCTGTTGTCACGAGATCTCGAAAACACATAGAAAAAGATGAAAGAGAAAGTACCACAAGAAAAATGGGTGATAATAGTGAGAAAGAAGAGAATCCACTTCATACTGAAGAGTTAACAGAAGAAAATCTTCAAGAAGCAGAGCAGGATCCCCAATTCCATACTCTTATGGAAAGAATTTTAGAATGAAACAAAGAAAGATATTTTCTTTCATTAGCTAATCAAGGAGCTAAGTTACTTTCCTATTTTGATATAGAAAGGATTAAAGAGAATCCCTCAACCCCTCCTAATGATTTTAGTGCCCTTACTCAACAGATAAAAGAATTACAAGGGAAAATAAAGGAAATGCAAGGGGGTGCAACAAAGAAGTATGTTTTGGATGACATATCTCCTTATCCATTTGATAGGAGTCTTCAAATGATCCCTTTTCCAAAACATTGTGAAATCCCTAAATTTGATAGGTACAATGGAAAAACTAACCCCATTGAACATGTGAGGGATTTCTGAAATATGAGTCTAGAATTCGCTTATGAGGGTACCTACTTAATGCGATTGTTTCCATGAAGTTTGGGTGGAAAATCCATGGAGTGGCTTTCCAAGATCACTCCCCCAATCAAAACCTTTGAGGAGTTAATAAATCAGTTTATATCACAATATGCCTACAACATCCAACACTAGATAACCATGCTTGATCTTTGTAAAGTGAAACAAAAAGTAGGGGAATATTTCACTACATTTTTGCAAAGATGGAGAAGATTGTTTGCATGATATTCCCGTCCTATTCTTGAAAAAGAAAAGATGGATATCTTCATCAATAGCCTAGATCAAGAATTAAGCTACAGGCTTAATCTTCATTGTCCTCCTAACTTTGAAAAATTGATTGAAAACACAATTACCATTGAAGGGGCCTTGGTCAAAAGAGGAGTGATAAAAATTGATAATCCAAGTTCATCCAACCATAACAACAATGATAAAACAAGGTTTTGGAACATAAATAAAAATGTTGTCAATGATGGTATAGTGGATGCAAACAATCTACAAAAAAGACTATCTATCTTCAACCTATCAAGTGCTCCACGAAACAACCAACAAGGAAATACCAACCAACAAGGAAACAACAATCAACAAGGACAAAACTCCAACCACGAAAGCATGACCAATCAAAATACCAAGGATAATCATGGTAATTTCAATAACAATCTTGGCAATACCCAAACATCAAATCCATCCAGACCTTCATTCTTTTTAAATCAACAGAATTTTAACACTTTGGGTCAATCTCTTGAGTCTTCTCTCAAGGAGCTTCTCAATAATAATGTTATCACCTTACCACCACAAAGAGATTATGAGCCACGATTCAAACCACCATCACGGAATGACTCGTATTATAGCAATTATCATCAATGTAAAGGTCATAGAACAAATAACTATCAAGCCTTGTGAAATATAGTACAAGATTTAATTGAAAATGGCACCATCACAATTGAAGGACATCATACCAATGACGATCATCAAGCATTCAAAGATCCTTTACCAAAATATCAAAAGGGGGAAACATCAGATACCAAAGCGAAAAGCATAAATAATGTTGAAGACAATATAATCCGCCACATCTATGTAGATGATCAACAGGTTAATGTTATCAAAATCAAGGAAAAACAAGAATATGAATAGGTTAATGTGACTACGAGAGGACAAGCAAAAGTTGTCCTAAAAGGTAATTCATCTAAGGCATGTATTCCTCCTCCAATTCATTATAATTTAGTATATCAATTGAGAAAAACATCAGCTCAAATCTCCATCCTTGAACTTCTCAAAATATCCACCATACACAAGAATATTTTGGAAGAAGCTCTTGTAAACATAACCGTCGACACAAATCTAGATGTAGACAAATTTCTATCCATGGTGGGACATTTGTCTTCCCCCACTTTTTTTTCATTCTTTGAAAAAGATGATGCCTCCATGACACATCCGCATAATTCATCGCTTTATCTTGAAGTCATGATCCATAAACAATGAATCAGACGTGTCCTGATAAATGGAGGAGCTGGTTTAAACATTTTTACCCTAAAGCTAATACATACCTTAGGAATATCATAAAATTCCATTGATCCACGTAGAAAAATAACTATCAAGGCATATGATGATGAAGAAAGAGATTCTAAAGGACTAATAATGCTACCTATCATAGTGGGACCCATTGTGAAAAATACCTTTTGTCAGGTTCTAGATCGTGATCTTTCCTATAACATACTTTTGGGTCGTCCATGGATTCATGATATGCAAGCAGTACCATCAACGTACCATCAATGCCTCAAGTTTCTGTATGATGGACAAGAAATAACTATACAAGCTAACTACAATAGCACCCAAACTTGTTCAAATCTTTGAGCAACTTAAGACGCCTTTATGCCACACAATAGGGAGGCTCTTACTACTTCTTCTTCCAATCTACAAGGCCAATTGCAAGAATTGATGAAGAATCTTGACACCAAGCTACATTTAAAAGACAAAGGATTAGGCGAATATTCGCTATGCCTTTCTAGCTTACCTTCTTTTCCGAGGTCATATGGTTAGCCAACCCTATCAAATCAAAAGATCGCAACAACCTCTACATCCCAAGATTCTATGCCAATCACAAAGTTTGATGGACAATTCATTAAAGCTAACACCACCGAGGAAGAAGCTGAAGATAGGGATATCCTAAAATGGCTATACAAAGATGAAAATTAATCTCTCTTGCACATCGAGTTACCTACTGACCAATATGGCAAAGGGTATACTATCATGCAAAGAATGGGCTATGAAGGAAATGGTCCTATAGGAAAAAGAAAAGAAGGAATCATTGAGCCAATTCAACCTATTTCAATACATCCAAAAGATAAAAAAAGACTTGGATATGGCAAGGATACAGAAGAGTCAACTTCACAGCAAGCACAAAAAACTCATGAAGGAGAATCAATTTCAGATAAACCCCATGAAGATGTCACTCTACAAAAAATTTATGGACCAGTTTTCCAATTGCAGAATGATTCAGACACTGATTCTAATGAATATGAATGGGACACCATCTATAATGATGAATTTTGGAGAGACAAACAAGTTGATACCATACAAAAATATGCACCCGTTCTCATACAAGGAGAAAGCTCGGGAACACAATCACTTGAATTTGAATCACAATATGAAAATAAATCAAGTGAGGACGATTCAAATTTTAACGAGATTGATAATCGACGGGAGAATACCATCATAGACCTTGTCCATCATGAAAATGACAACCATGTCATGACTTTGACAGCTCAAGACTTTACCCAACCTAATGATCCCATACCTTTAGTTTATCCGAAACTTATTGATTGGGACAATGATGCACCTATCCATATCCCTACATTCCATAATGATGAGGATATTGTAAATTTCCTTTGTTCATCTAGTCAAGAAAATAGTTGTTCCATCAGAGAATCTCATACTCAAGATTTTGATAGGGAGGGTGTCAAGTCTCTTAGCTGCAAAATAAATGAAATAAAAGATATATCTATCGGTGAAAACCAAAAAATGGCAGTGGTAGATCATGACAAGAGAAAAATAAAGAGTGAATCTGATGGTGAAAACCTTTTTGAGGCACTAAAGGATGAGAAACTTGACACTCTTCCAAAACATTATCAAGAAAGATCTTCTGTTTTGATTGAGCCCACAGAATCAATCAACATAGGTACAAAAAAGCAGCCAAAAATCTTGCAACTTGCAGCATCATTAACAGTGGAAGAAGTACTAAAATTCATAGAGTTCTTAAAGGAGAATCAAATCAATTTCATTTGGTCATATGCCGATATGCCACGGTTAGGTCCTAATCTGATAATGTATCATTTATCTATAAACATAGGGGCAAAACCTGTGAAGCAAAAACTTAGAAAAATGCATCCACATGTTGCAATATTGGTTAAAGAAGAGTTAAAGAAGCTTTTAGATGTTGGATTCATTCGGTCTATTGACTATGCAGAATGGATCTCCAATATCGTACTTGTTTCAAAGCCAGATAGAAGGATTAGAATTTGTATAGATTTTAGAGATTTGAACAAAGCATGTCCCAAAGATGACTTCCCCTTGCCAAACATAGATATGATTGTTGATTTAACTGCTGGCCATGCAATGTATTCATTAATGGATGAGTTTTCAAGATACAACTAGATCAAGATTGCACCAGAGGATCAAGATAAAACAACGTTCACTTTCCCTTGGGGTACCTATTGCTGGAATGTAATGCCATTTCGCTTAAAGAATGCAGGAGCTACATACCAATGGGCAATGACAACAATTTTTCATGATATGATACATACATTCATGGAAGATTATGTTGATGATCTCCTTGCCAAATCCAACACAAGAGAAGGACATCTAGAAATCTTGTCAAAGATCTTTATCAGAATGGAGAAGTTCAATGTTCAACTAAATCCAAAGAAATGTGTCTTCGGCGTTAAATTTGGAAAACTTCTAGGATACATTGTTTCAGAAAAGGGCATTGAGGTTGATCCAGAAAAAGTACAAGCTATAATGGACATGCCGCCACCATGAAATATTAGTCAACTCTAATCATTGCAAGGATGAATACAATACATCAGGAGGTTTATAGCTCAACTGGCAGACAAAAGCTTACCATTTACACATCTATTGCATAAAAATGTCCCATTCAAATGGGATGAAAAGTGTGAAGCAACATTTAATCAGATCAAGCAATATCTCATAAATCCACTAGTCTTAATTCCACCAGTTCCAGGAAAGCCTCTCATACTTTATATTTCAGCAACAAAAGTATCTTTGGGAGCATTATTAGCATAGGAGGATTCTACAGGCAAAGAAAGGGCCATATATTATATCAACAGAACTTTAACAAGTCATGAACTAAACTACACTTTCATTGAAAAAGCTTGCCTAGCAGTAGTGTTTGCTTCCCAAAAGTTGTTACACTATATGTTGGCTCATATAGTTAAGCTGATAACCAAAATTGATCCACTAAAATACCTCTTAAGAAAAGCTACCTTAACAAGGAAGACTTGCAAAATGGGTAATGATCTTGAGTGAGTTTGACATTCACTATGTAGATAAAAGAGCTATAAAAGGACAGCTCATCGCAGATTAGTTGGCCGAAGCACCTTTACAAGAAGAAAACCCAATGCACATTGAATTTCCTGATGCATATGTCTTCACAACAAAAATTAAGAAATCATGGACATTGTACTTTGATGGATCTTACACGCAACATGGCTTGGGGGCAGGAATTATTTTTGTCACACCTGAAGGACATACCATTCCAAAATCATATCCGTTGATGTTTCCCTGCACAAATAACATGGCTGAATATGAAGCATTGCTCACAGGAATGAAGATAGCATTAGACTGGAAGATTACAGAGTTACAAGTCTACGGTGATTCACAACTTGTCATTAATAAAATCAATGATGATTATTAGACTAAAGATGATAAGCTGCTACCTTACAAGAACATGGTGGATGATTTTAAAAAGTATTTTGTGGCAATCAAGTTTTCACAAATCCCAAGGATTGATAATAAAGTTGTAGATGCAATGGCTACAATTGCTTCCTTGTTATAATTATTAGAAAATAAAAAATGGTATGAATTCTTGGTGGAACAATTGTTTTCTCCCGCCTATGATAATCCTAAGACCGAATTCATATGCCATTTAACCGGTTCTGATTCACCTTTATATGGCAGGATTTATACCTATCTGAAAAATAGCATCTTACCTCTGGACTTATCCCGAAACCAAAAAAGGAATTTCATATGCCAATCATCCCGTTATACCTTGATTGCCGATATCCTTTATCGACGTGGTCTTGATGGTATGCTCCTTCAATGTCTTGAAAGCGATGAATTTGAACAAGCCTTACAAGAGGTTCATGGTGGTATTTGTCGAACTCATTCAAGTGGTTTAACCTTAGCCAAGAAACTTGTTAGAATGTGATATTATTGGCCTACCATGGAGAGAGAATATTTTACTTTTGTCAAGAAGTGTTCTAAATTCCAGATCCATGGGAATCTTATTCATGCACCTACACAGGAATTGCAGCCTTTCACTCCAACATGGCCTTTTTCTCAATGGGGACTAGATCTTGTTGGAAAAATTCATCCTTCATCATCAAATGGGCATAAATTCATCATCATGGCTACAAAATATTTTACAAAATGGATCAAAGTTGTTCCTTTGACGATGGTGACTGGTAAACAAATCTCTTCATTTATCCTGAATTACATCATTTTCCAATATGGAATTCCTAATTCTATCATCATTGATAATGGGAGGCCTTTCAAGAATCAGGATGTTGACGAACTTTGTGAAAGATTTCACATTTAAGACAGGCTCTCTACACCTTACTATCCATAAGGAAATGGTCAAGTAGAAGCTTCAAACAAAACAATCTTGAAGATCTTGAAGAAAATGGTAAATGATTCTGGTCATGATTGGCATGTCTAGTTAAATCCAGCTTTGTGGGCATACAGAACCAACATTCGCACACCAACAGGAGCTACCCCATATGCCTTGGTATATGGAGTAGAAGTGATCTTACCATTAGAGGTTGAAATACTTTCACTTAGGGTCTCACTCAAAGGATTGATAAATGATGAAGACTACCGAGTATCTCGTTTGCAAGAGCTAGAACTGTTAGATGAAAGACTTCAACATGTAGCTGATCATTTGAAGGGTTATCAACAAGTTATGTCTCGTAGCTAAAATCATAGAGTTAAACCACAAACATTTCAAGTAGGTGACTTAGTCTTGAAAGAAAATCCACGTAATCAGTAAGACAGAGAAAAGAAAGGAAAATTTGAACCAAATTGGCTTGGTCCATTTGTTATCATTGCAGCATACGGTTCTAGAGAATATCAGTTATCTACGTCAGAAGGGGACCTGTTTGAAGAACTAATCAACAACATTCATTTGAAGAAGTTCTATGTCTGAATCATAAAAATTAGAAAAAGTCCTGAAAAAATACATAAAAATCAGAAAAAGTCTTGAAAAAATACATAAAAATCAAAAAAATTCTTGAAAAAATACATAAAAATTAGAAAAAGTCTTGAAAAAATACATAAAAAATCAGAAAAAATCTTGAAAAAGTGCAATAAAAACAAGTGGTGAAAACCTGGCAAACAGGTGCTACTTGTGATCAAAATGGGCTCCTCTATCTATTAGCTTATGTCTTGCATTCACTTTACGACATCATCTATCCATATTTATCATTTGTACATATCTATCATATCCATATCATGTAATGGGAATCCTTGTGTTTCATCATGGCTTGATGAAATTTGTACATATCTATAATATTTAGGTTGTGTTTACACTAGGGGCAAAAACACAGACTAAGACAAGAGAGGGGCAACAAGCTTTTAGAACATCACAAGCGGACAAATGACGGTTTGCCAAAATGCAACATACATTGACACATAAAATAACCCAACACCAAAACGATCACTCAATGCCAATGACATCAAACAACATGGTCAAAACAACATTAATCAAAACAAAAACATCAATGTTGATAATCGAGTTGGATGATTTTAATCTGAATAATGTTTGGAATACTTTAGGAAAAATTTGAATTGTTGGTTGATTTTCTATCATATCTCTAGAGCAATTCGATGATGTATTGACCTAGAAAAGCAAGGAAGGAGTATGATTTTTCTTTGTATGCTATTTGTGAGTGAATCATTAGTACTATGCAAATTGGTCACGAGACATGCTCTACTAAGTATCATTGATGACATTTCGGAATTTGCATGGGAAACGGGTTAACTCTTGTCTGTTTATGCAAGCGATACTCAGGCCATCTCGGTTCAATTATACTTAGATGCTTGTATTATCTTGCTATATTAAAAATCATGAAAGCAATACTCAGGTCATCACTGGTGCTAACATACCCTTTGATGCTTGTATTAACTTTCAACATTTCAATGCTCTATGATGACACAAAAAGCACAAATAAGCTCTCAGAATGGCAATATTGTACAAGATACCTGCATGGTTAGTATAGATTACATTCATTCTAGAATTTGCATTTTGCATTTATAGATTTTTCCAAAAGCTGGCAAAGTATCAAAGTTTCATATCTTTCCAATAAATGACTGAGTACATTTTGACATTCACAAAAACAAAAAAAAAACAAGAAAAATAAAAACAAAGCATACATCATAATCAAAAAATTCATGGGCATTCATAAATTGTACCATCCATCATTTCACATTCATATTCATAAAATCATTCATCAATAGATTGCAATCATATCATAACATTGCACTTTCATTTTCATATCTAAAAATCATGCATATATATACATCATGAGCATTAACATCGTGAAACCATCACATAAAACATCATGCATATAGAAAATAGACACATTCATCACATAAGGAATCATCGCTACATATCATATATCTCAAAAATGAATGTCAAATGTACAAAAGATGTCAACTATGTATGACATAACATCATAAAAAATGGGACCATATCAGTATGTATACAAATGTCTCAACAAAGTATCAATAAGACATATAAGACATCATGCAAAAAGCACTCGAAGTGCTATCCTATGATGTTGCTGGTCTGGGAACTGCCCCACCTATACCTGATAGACCTACTCCACCTACCCCTGATGATCCTCCTGGAGGTAATGGCTAAGATACACCCCTGTTGGTAGCCCGAGAGTGACTATGTGTAGACTGAGACTGTGTATAACTCATTCTCTGCTCGAGTGGCACTACATCATGATACCTGGTCCTATAGAACTCTGCCTCACGGGTGGCTTTGGTCACCTCTCTCATCATGTCACCAATCGAGGTACCTGCTGCTACTCTTTGCAGACTGTCAGCTAGGGCCATGGCCTGCTCACCCTGTCGTCTGGCTGTATCTCTCTTAGCCGTCACTATCGTCAACTATCCCTATAGCTGTGTAACTAAGGCCTGTGCCTATGCTAACTGACCTTGTAAGCTCTGCACTTTACTCTACAAGGTAGCTATCTGAATCAGCACCACTGGATCTACTAAAGATGATGAAGCTGAATGTCTCATCCACGGTCCACCTCTGCCACTACCTCTGCCACTACCTCTGTCACCTTTGCCACCACTTCCTCCACCACTATCACCCCCACTCTCCTCATCACTACTATCTCCATCCCCATCTAACTCATCATCATCCTCCTTAGAGTCATCACCCCCTGAAGCTACCTCTCGCTGTCGCCTATGTCCCCCTATATGTGGTATCTGCTCTGCATCTAGAGCGGCAAGCTCATCAAGATCAAATAATCATGGCGCAGGATGTTCCAACACATACTAACCATACTATGGAGTCATCCCCTCATCAAGAATATCAGCTCTGTAGTCCCACATCTGTACTCCCAAACCAATAAACTCTGCCACTGCTGCATCATATGAAATCTGTGGACCCCACACTATAAGCTCCTGCTGCTGACACGCATAAATAGATGAACCCTGTAGCATATCCTAAGGCCGACCATACTGTCACCACACTCAACCAAGAAGAAACCTCTCAATAATCCCAGGAGTATGACCAATAAGATATCTGGAAGTAAAGACAAAGGGAATCTCCCTAGCATCCTTTGGCCATGCCTCACAATCTACATAGGGCCGCTAGCATACTATCTCGAGATCATCCAGAAGACGGTGCCAATGATCCAGTTTGCCCAGCCTCGACTGAGCAATGACATCGGTATATCTAAATCTGTATGGTTGACCAATAGGCTGTCATCCACGAGTCAATGGTTGCATAATGGAAAAGTGCTCCCATGCCCATATCTATAAAAGCAAACAACCAACAGCTAAACTCCGACCTCGACCGTACACAACATGGTGTAGCTCATCATATAAATGTGTAAGCATGCACGATCCCCAAGCATATCATGTACCCTACATCACCATACTCTCAAGTACATGACCCCACCTGACTGTAAAGCCCTTCGACCTATAGTCGGGGCACAAAACACCTCTAATGAAGCCTGCAAGTACAGAGGGTAAAGGCGCATACGAATCCGTCATCTCCACCCATGAGATATAATATCCTGCAATATGATCATCTCTGAATATTTTCCTCAAAGAATCATTACCTCCCGCCTCCCGGCCATCAAATCTCACTATCTCATCCATCACTAGAATCTTTAGGATGCGATACACATCCTCTGGCGTCACGGTAATCTCTCTTGTTGGCAAATGAAAGGTGTTCGTGTCACTATGCCACCTCTCTGCAAGTGCTATCAATAAGGCTCTGTTGAGATGCACCTCAGGCATCTCAAGTAATGAGGTCAGTCTGCATGCCTCGATCACATCTCTATCCACTTGTACAAGCTGTGGAATCAATCTCCATGTCTTCGGGAATTTTTTCCATAACTGCAAGATGCTCAATCTCTCCTATTGAATAGGAAGAATCATCAAGTCAAAGCAACATCAATATCAAATCATCACAACAAATCAATCAAATCTGAATACATTTATCAAAATCTTGTTTGTTTTTAACAACTTTAGAAGTAAACTTATCAACAAACTATTTATTTTTCATCATCATGAAAAGCACATTTATCAAAATCTTGTTTGTTTTTAACAACCTTAGAAGAAAACTTATCAAAAAAAAAAAATTCATTAACTTGAACACAAATTTATCAGCTATTATTTGTTTTCCAACAACCTTGGGAATAAAATAATCCACACAAAACATCATCAAATCAAGGGCACTGTAGAAATCATAATGGGCGCTGAGAAATCAAGGGCGCTACAAAAACTTTAAAGGGTGCTACAAAATGAAGGGTGCTATCGAAAACATAAAGGGCACTACAGAAAAGTTAAAAAGCACTAAAACACCAACTTTCATATCAAAACATAGATAAATGTGCCCTAAACGGAAAATTTTCAAACATTAAAAGTTTAACGGGGTATATACTATGGGTCCATAGTGCGTCAGCCACTGATGTCATCGGATGCACTCAAAATGGTGCTGGTGGGTAGGAAGTGCCATCTTTCTCACTCTAGAGCTCAAAAATTACAATTTTTACTAGGTTAAAATGGGAAAATGACATGGAAAATGACATTTTAAACCTATTTAAAGGAAAAATTGGGGCATTTTATCACATTTTATCATTTCCAGGGGAAATTTAGGTCATCAATTTTCATCTCACATATTTTCATGTAAATTTCTTCATATCATAATTTTCGAACGATGAATCGACATCTTAAAAATCATAAAAATCAAAAAATTCACACAAATCAAAATCTTATCGATTCATTGTCCGAGGGGGGATATACCTATCAACATTCGACAATCAGCATCTGGGGAAAATTTCAAAATTCTTTGAAGCAATGCGTAAAACACATCACTTCAAAGAGGGGCAAAATGTATACACCTAAAAATGGTCACATCACAATAGTCTAGTAATCAATTAAATATTTTTAATATTTAATTAAATCGCTGAATTCAATCTGCGTATAAATAAATCTAAATAATTTATTTATATTGTTCATTCTTTCATTTTGATTAAATAAATAAGTTTATTTAATCACTTTTCTTATCCATTTCTTAATTAATTAAATAAACATTATGATTTATTTATATTAATTATTGTATAATCTTGGCTTGAATATTTTATTCAAAGAAAGATTAAATATTCTTCTCTTGTAAAAATCCATTCACAATTAAATATTCTAAATATTTAATTAAATCTTCTAATGTCCATTCACATCAAATATTTCAAAAAAATGTTTTAAATCCTCAAGCTCACATAAAATTAGATAAATTTATTTATTTAATTTGGATTATCAACAACAACCGTGAAATAACTTCAAAATAGAAAATTAACAAATTTCTCTATTTCTGAGCAAAGTTGTTCCCATGGGTTGAAGACAAACCTCCATTCTTCTCTCCAACCTCCCAACATATTCCATCTTCCTCTCAACCTCTCCATCTCTCACCATTCAAATTTACTAGACAATCTCACAGCCATTGATCTTTGCCAGCCAGGCTCTTGCCTATAAAAATCTATAAAAGGGACTGCCGAGTCTTTGAAAAGAAGGAAGCTTTCATACGGGAAAACTATAGTCAATCAACCTTCTAGCATCCATAGCCTCTAGAATCATAGCATAGCATAGTTTAGCATATCAGCATTCCATATCATGGCCTATCATCCTCATATCATAGTTTCAATCGTATCCATAATCCACAACCCCTGTGCATAATCTACAGCCCCTGTGCATATCTGTATATCAACATTTCACTCCACCAACATATAGGATAGAGAAGTATTCTCCCTTTGCATACTCGTTTTACAGGTTTCCATTCTGAGAAGCTTTGCTTACACAATCTGAGAGCAGTAGCTTCAAGCAAATCACTGGAGATAGAGGACAATGGAATGATTTTGAAGAAGCTCTGTTTGATTTCTTTGATTTCATTTTATTTAGCTTTCTTTAGTTTAATGTTGCATTGGTGTGTTTTTGTTATCTCATTTTGATACTAACATTTCCCACACACAGTGATCAGTTTGAAGAAATGCCTTGAAGAAGAAATGTGGTCTCATGTGGTGATGGAATGGAATGAGACCGCATTTGTTTGAGGCATTTTTTCAAATTACTAATTGCCTTGTCTATGCTATTGCTTACTATTATGGTTTCATAGATTTTTTCCAAGCATCCATTGTTTGTCGTGTTGGTGCACCTTTGCAACCACATGCCTCCATGTGAATTAATTGCATCGTGCTGCTTATGTTGACTTTCTAAACAACTATATTGCACAGTTGAAATTTTGTCATCTATCAACATCTAGTTATTAGTTATGGAATTTGAAGTAATGCTTTGAGTTTGAATGATGTATAATGCAATGTGACCAACAATATGAATATAAAATACACAAATCTATTAAGTAGAATTCATTAGTTAAGTTCTCTTTATTCTATTACTTCCATGTACGTTTGAGTAAATCCACTGGCACTAGGAGGTGTTTCCTTGAAACCTCCAATATTACCATGTTTAACATCCAAAATCACATATTAAAATACCATTCGTAAAACAATGCTATTAACATGTAATAAATTTATAATTGTTTACTAGTTACATACCCCATTGATAGGTGTACTGCAGAAATAAGTAGGTGGAGGACCGGTGTATCCAGTCTCAACACTATGAGCCTACAATTTTATTAAAATATTAAAACTAAATTAGTTAATCTTGCATTTAGAATCAAAATTTAATAAGTTAAATTCAATGAACATGCTGAATTTTACTTGAGTATCAATGCCATATGCATGATGCAAAATGTCAGCCATCCTCTCCATCCCTGTAGATGCATACAGATCCTGCGTGGCAGCCTCCTAAGTGCTGGTGGGGTCATATGAACAAGTCACCCCACAAGATTGATGTTAGTGTAATTAATATTTAATTACACTTGCATAACTTTACTTAGGTAATATTTTAATTCCTAGGTTTATAATTGTCATCCTTATCTTGTTGAGCTATCTTGTTGCTCAAGATAAGATTAGGGTTATGCATACTTTGCTTTTATAAAGCAAATTATCTCATGTAATTATGAATTCCTGAATAATATTATTTGCACATCTTTTTGCAATAGCTTTGCTTTTTTTTTATTTTCTCTTCTATGGAAGGTTTTTTGGGTTGCATATCTAATCTTAGTTTCTAACATGGTATTAGAGCCTTGATTTGCAGCCCCTTCTCAGCTTTTTTGGAGAAATACATTGCAGAGCATATTCGGGGTTCCTCGAGGGTTTAATTCCTTGAGCATATTTATGAAGCATCTTGGATCAAATCAAGGTTTTCCATTGGATTCAGATTGTTGGAAAAAGTCAGGATTGACTTTCATTTCACTGATTTTGGTTATCATTGAAGAAATCTATAAGGGTTTCAAGCTCAGTGATTTTTCTGAGAGATCTAGGGGTTGCCTAATTTTTGGAGCATTTTGGGCTCAAACAAACCTAGCCATTGAGCCTGTAGCGCCCAAAAACCCCTATTTTCATAAAAAAATTGTCCATTTTGAACATTGTCGACTAGGGAGGCAAAAAAAATTTGCCTAAGGGTTGTACGGCCCCAAGGCATGCATTTCGAGGTTCATAGTATGAATTTTTTTTTAAAAAAGTTAAAAAATCAAAATGCAGGAAAAACTTTGCGCTTTCCATTTTGAAGGGCCACACCACCATCTAGCCACCAAGTGGCCACCAGAGCTCAGCCAACTCACTGCTTAGTGGCCACCTCTGCTTGCCTACTGCTCAGCCTTTAGTCAGCCCCTGTGGGCCCCTGCACAAAGTCGCCGGTCATATGGGGAACTGGGTGCTATGCGCCCATCCCTTGGCCAGCCTCCCAACCCTTATGCCGGTCATATGGATGACTGTGGGCTCTGCTACCTACCCCTTCCACTAGCCCCCTGGTCCACCCAGGTGACCAGGGGTTTTAACTTTTTAGCCCATGAGGGCTGCAAAGGAGCTTATTGGGCAGTTTTGGAGCACATTCACAGAATCAGGCATAACTTTTGCAAATAGAGGCCTTTTTTTGCAAACAAGATATTGTTGGAAAGATGGTTTCGAGCTCTTTGCAATGGTGTAGGTGTGATTTTTTTATGCATTTTTCAGCCTTGGAAGTCGCATGTTATTGTTTTCACTTTGGGAGACATCTTTTGACTCGCTTATCCATTTTTTGCCATTCTTGTAGCGTTGGAAAGTTGGTTTAGTCCTCTATACATATCTGAGGTCTATTTTTATTTTCTATTTATGCACATTTAACATTATCTCATTTTAATATCATTGGGTTATTGTAATAAATGAACTAACATAAAGTTCCATTAGGGGGGTTTCTTGCATAATAATCTGATTAGAGTGTGCATGCACTTTGATCTTCATCTTGTTTTTGATGAAAACTCACATGGGTTATATCTAGTTTCTTAGTTTCTTTTGGCCACATCTTGCTCTTTCTTGACACATATAAGATTCACGTCGGTTCATACTTTAGATTAGGAGTTTATGGTTATTGATCTGCATTGGTTTAAATCCATCTCAGTTTGAGGGCCATGTTTTTATGGTTAATGTTCCAGAGTCTTTATGGTACTTGTTCCCATGAAAGAGTTTTAGTCTTAGTTTGGCATCAACATCGAGATACATGGTTTCCAGATTCTGTCATCATTTCATCTACTGTTGCTTCACAAATTCTAGTGTTGTTCCAGTTTGTGAGTTTTCCAGTGTTTCGTGGCATCGGGTCTATTGTTGCATTATTATGATTCTGCTTTTGTTTTCTTGTAGACAAAAGTATCTTTCCTTTCTTGTCGGATTGTGGTTCCAGTGTTACTCCACAGTATTCTTCCAATTCTTCTTTGCAACAGTCATCTCATTGTAAGGGGGTTTTGTCCCACTGGGTTTTTCTTCTCTACCTCATTATTGCATTTGTACTTGGGTTCCTAATCAGGCCTTGTTGCCGAGACCCATTCATGCTTTCTTGCATTCATCTTAGTTTTAGGTGCATGCTTTTTTAGTCTCCCTAAGATGCACTTATGGGGGGTGTTAGTGTAATTAATATTTAATTACACTTAGATAACTTAGGTAATATTTTAATTCCTAGGTTTATAATTGTCATCCTTATCTTGTTGATCTATCTTGTTGCTTAAGATAAGATTAGGGTTATGCATACTTTGATTTTATAAAGAAAATTATCTCATCTAATTATGAATTCCTGAATAATATTATTTTCACATCTTTTTACAATAGCTTTGCTTTTTTTAGATTTTCTCTTTTGTGGAAGGTTTTTTGGTTTGCATGTTTGATCTTAGTTTCTAACAATTGACACAAATGGGTTCGAAGGCCACCACCCGAAGAATCCCCTGGATGGCACTGTACAATAGGGCTAGTATGATGGATGACACTTTGGGTCAAAGTATTTTTTCCTGCAATGTCTCTACATCAACACTCTCCTTCGCAATGGCAGGCATAAGAATGTGCTCACAAGGCAGCCTAGCGAGAGGTCATCTCCCTTACCACGCAAGATCCGGCTGTGCACCGGGCCTATCCTGAGCCGACCCTCCACCTCTCCCTTGGAACTCCCTCATATCAATTTTTTTTTTAATTTGGTTCAATACGAACTCATTGTATAGTTTCCTAGGAAAATATTGGGGGACTTCACAATTGTTGCATGGTGGGTAATCAAAGACCAAGTACCACCTATCATAATAACAGTTCCTAATCTCTTGGTGGTGGCACTAATGAATAGGAAATGTCTTCACATTGAGGCTAAGATTCTGATGTGCTCTAGGGTCAGTGAATAAAGAGCACAAATCACCTTTAGTAATTTTTAAATCTTTTACTTGTTTATATGATAGTTTATCTGCATAATATGCCCTAGTTACCTAGCTCCTATCTTGCCATCCAGTTATCTGTTGGGTAATTGAATCTACATTTTTTAACATCTCTTTCAATGAATTTTCTAGGGTCATTATTTCTGTGGTTGAATCATTTGGACCACTCAACCTACTGATAAAATCCTCAATTTGTTTTTTGTTGTTCTCAATTTCACTCCTCAAATTTTGTTGAGTGCTACGAGGGTGTTGAGTGATTGGTGGGGGAGGTTGATTTTGTTGAGGATTTTCCTGCTCTTCTTGTTGAGGATTTTGAGGATTTACAGGATCATTTGCATCTCCTACAATTTTTTTTTAAAAAAATCAAATCTAACCTAAAACAAACAAAATCAACCTGAAACTAAGAAATTCAAAACAAATAGAAAACAATACTTACCTCCTGCACCTCTTCATTGTCGTGGTACCATCTTTCCAAAGAAAAAGAAACTGCTATTGATGAATTTTGTAGAATTCCTTCTCTTAGAATGCGAGCATGAAAATGAGGGTTTTTGGCTGCAGGCAAAGCAGAAAAATAGACAACAAGAAATGAATCACTTTCACTTTTTTTTTTTTTGCTTTTAAAATGACATAATGTGAGCATGTTATAATGTGCTCACGTTATGAGTTTTCAAAAAAAAATTGGAATTGGCCAAAAAAGTGTAACCCAACTTCATGCAACCGCTCAATTCTCTTCTGCCGATTTTCTCACTAGAGTTTCCATGGCGGTGCCTGATTTCTTTAAGAATGTCACTATTTTTGCAGGGTGGCGAAATTTTTGATGTTACCCCCCTACCAGTTTATTAATTGTGCTGCCGACTGCCAAAGGAGATGGCAGAATTTTTATGCCAGTTGGTGATGAAGCTGGCAGTTGGTTGTTGAAGGAGCCAACCAGTTGTGATAGGTTGACATGTGGGCCCAGACAAGTACACTTGTGTAGGGTACTAGCCTTGCGAAGGCAGTACTACTATGTGTTTTTATTGTTTTTTTGAAATTTTATTTTGATTTCAAACAATTTTTTTTGATAATATTTTTTTTTGAATGCAGGATAAAAATAATAATAATACCTTAGAATTTTTTTATCAATGGAAAAAATTTGAAAACCAAAAATTTGAAACCCTACCCCTGTGTACACACAAATCGAGGTACTTATATTTGTATGGATCTATGTGCCTCTAATTTTTTTTTGCTTTTCTTGCAACTACTTAGATTTGAGCAAAACAACAAGCTATCTTAAGGTTTTCGACCACTTCGGACGTGATGGCGATGTTTGTTTTGCTCTAGGATGCACCAAAAAATTGAATAGGGGGCTACAGATCTAGGCTCTAATACCATGTTGGAATTGACTGATTCAATCCATAGCTCCCATGAAACACCTGCAAGCGATTACCTATCACAATATAGAAAAGATCAACAAGCAAGATTGTGCTCAATAACCTAAATATTATATTGATGCAATTGATGGCTGAATATGCTACCATACAAAATTGATATACAATTACAATGAATCAATCCTTATGAAAAGGATGAAATCTAACCCTAGATTAGGGTTAGATTAGAACATGACAAGTGTCCTCATAGGAATGAATGAGACAACATGTTATAATATTAGAAGCTATAATCATGCAAAATGCAACTAATTAATAAAAGCAAATAATGAATTAAAAACACTCCTAAGTTTAGCTTAAGTGTAATAAAACATAAAGTGACCCAATTAATTAATGATTAATTAATTAATTAATTAGGTGATGAATTTATTACTCTAACATTAGTCATATGCTTCAAGATGTCCAAATAAAGTTGTACATAAGAAGAAAAAGGATCATAAAGATAAATATATAAAGGATAAGAAATACAAGAAGCTGTATTATGTTGAAGAAGCTAGAATCTCTAATGATGAATGTGATTATGAGTGTGATGACAACGAATGCTTATTTTTAGCTTTAGAGAATAAATATGTGTCTAATAACCCTAGAAAATGTGCAAGAAAGAATGTTTCAGAGAATAGAAAGAATGAGATGGAAGGTACTTTGGTCACCTCCTTTCATGCTAGACAAGATGAAGACTACTGGGTGATTGACAATGGATGTTCTAATCACATGACTAGAGATAAAGGCAAGTTTACTAAACTTGGAAAGTATGATGGTGGTCTAGTCATGTTTGGTGATGATTCAAAAGCAACAATTTTTAGTAAAGGTACAATTAGTTTTGATGGAATACGCAACAATGATAATGTATAGTATGTAAAGGGTTTAAGGCATAACCTTTTGAGTGTTGGAAAAATGTGTAGCAATGGTTTTAAACTTGTGTTTCAGAATAACACCTATGAGATCAGAAAAGGATTGGGAGATATGGTTGTTGTAGGAAGGAGAACTCATGGAAACATCTATTAGCTTAAGGGTGTTGATGGTTAGTGCCTTGTATCTCAAGTCAATGGAATTTGGTTGTGGCACTGAAGAATGGGACATGTAAACTTTGATAATCTTGTTAGAATTAGTTCAAGAGATGTTGTCTGGCATTTGCCTAGAATCACAAAGCCTGCTAATACTATTTGCAGAAGTTGTCAGCTAGGGAAACATACAAGGTGCAGTTTTAAGGGAAAAGAGCAATCTACTGCCATAATGTTGGAATTAATTCATACTGACCTCTATGGTCTGACTAGAACAGGAAGCCTAAATGGTGACAGGTATTTCATGCTCCTTATTGATGATTATTCCTAAATGACATGGGTTGTTTTTCTTAGAGAAAAGACTCAAGCTCTAGATAGGTTTAAAGTGTTGAAAGTAGGAGTGGAAAATGAAGTGAACCTAAGAATCAAATGTTTGAGATCTAATAGAGGTGAATAATTCATTTCTAGTGAATTTAATGCATTTTGTGAAGAACATGGCATAAAAAGACAATTTTCTGCTCTGACAACCCCTCAACAAAATGGAGTGGTTGAGAGCAAAAACCAGATGGTATAGGAAGCTGCAAGAACCATGATGAAAGAATCAAATGTACCTAATGTGTGTTGGAGAGAAGCAATACACATTGTTTTTTATGTTCTTAATAGATTTTAGATTAGAGGCAACAACACAAAGACTCATTTTGATTTATGGACTGGTGAGAATCCTATTGTGAAGTACTTTATAGAGTTTAGATTAGAGGAAAAAACACAAAGACTCCTTTTGATTTATGGACTGGTGAGAATCCTATTGTGAAGTACTTTAAGGTATTTGGAAGCAAATGTTACATTAAAAGAGATGATAAACCATGATGAAAGATCCAGATGTACCTGCAAGAACCATGATGAAAGAATCAAATGTACCTGATGTGTGTTGGAGATAAGCAATACACATTGTTTTTTATGTTCTTAATAGAGTTTAGATTAGAGGCAACAACACAAAGACTCCTTTTGATTTATGGACTAGTGAGAATCCTATTGTGTTGGAGAGAAGCAATACACATTGTTGTTTATGTTCTTAATAGAGTTTAGATTAGAGGCAACAACACAAAGACTCCTTTTGATTTATGGACTGGTGAGAATCCTATTGTGAAGTACTTTAAGGTATTTGGAAGAATATGTTACATTAAAAGAGATGATGAAAATCTTGGGAAGTTTGATGCTAGATGTGATGAAGGAATTTTTCTTGGGCACTCAACTACCAAAAAAGCATATAGATGCTTCAATAAAAGATTGAGGAAGATTTTTGAGAGTGCTAATGTGAAAGTTGATGAGGGCATGCATAGAACTATTGAGATAAGTGAAGTGGAACCTGATGATCCTATCTGCGGACAAGTACCTGAAGAGAAAAAGGAGGAGGAAGAAGAAGAAAATGAACCGGAACCTGTTGTTAAGACTCCTAAGTATGTGTAGAAGAATCATCTGAAGGAACAAATAATTTGAGATAAGAGTGAAGGTGTGAAGACAAGAAGTAAATTAGTAGTTGAGGTAAATATTTGTTTACTTTCTAAAATAGAATCTAAGTCTGTGTGTGAAGCATGCAAAGATGAAAGTTGGGTTAGAGCTATGAAAGAAGAGTTGCAGTAAATAGAGAAGAATTAGACATGGGAATTGGTTCCTAGACCTATGAATAAGAATGTAATTGGTTCAAAATGGGTTTTTAGGAATAAGTTGAATGAAAATGGTGAAGTTATAAGAAATAAAGTGAGACTTGTATGCAAGGGATACTCACAAGTTGAAGGCATATATTTTGAAGAGACATTTTCCCCTGTGGCTAGAATGGAAGCTATTAAGATATTTTGGCATTTTTTTCCCACAAGGACTTCAAAGTATATCGGATGGATGTCAAGTCAGCATTTTTGAATGGTGAATTAGAGGAAGAAGTATACATGGAAAAACCTAAAGGATTTTAGTTATTAGACAAACTAGATATGATGTGTAAGTTGAAGAAGGCATTGTATGGACTAAAAAAAGCTCCCAGAGCATGGTACACAAGATTGGATAGATACCTGACACAACAAGGATTCAACAAAGGCTCTGCTGATAACAATATTTACTTCAAAGTGCAAGGTAACAAAATGTTGATAGTGGTAGTATATGTTGATGATATCATTTTTGGAGGAAATGAAGGTATGTGTAAAAGATTTGCAAAAGAAATGCAAAAATAATTTGAAATGTCCATGATTGGTGAGTTGAATTTCTTTCTTGGTCTTCAAGTAAATCAAACTGATAAGGGGATATTCATTTCACAATCAAAATATGTGAAAGAGCTGTTGAAGAAGTTTGGAATGGATGACTCCAAACCAATTAGTACTCCTATGGTGACTAGATGTAAGATGAGTAAAGATGATGAATCTGCTAAAGCTAATCAGAGCAAATACATATATATGATTGGTGGGCTACTGTATCTTATTGCTACCAAAATGGATATTATGCATGCAATATGTTTAGTTGTGAGATTTCAAGCTGAACCTAAAGAGGCACATGTTACAGCTATAAAGATAATATTTAGATATCTTAAAGGTACACCGGATTATGGCTTATGGTACCCTAAGGGTGCTAATTTCACCTTGAGTGCTTATATCAATGCAGATTGGGCTAGTTGTGTGGATGAATGTAAGAGTACCAGCAGAGGTTATTTCTTTCTTGGTAGAAGATTGGTTGCATGGTTGAGTAAGAAATAGGACCTGGTTTCTTTGTCCACTGTACAAGTAGAATATATTGCTGCAACATCCTACTGCACACATACTTTGTGGATGAAGAAAACTCTAAAAGACATTGGAGTGGTATGTGATGATCCTATTCCTATTTTCTATGACAATATAGGTACTATAAACATTTCAAAGAAATTGGTAATGCATTCAAGAACAAAACACATATCTATCAGATATCATTTCCTGAGAGAGAAGGTGTTGGAGAATGAAGTCAGGCTGGAGTATGTGTCAACAAAGGAACAAAGTGTAGATATATTTACTAGGGCTCTTTCGAAGGATACTTTTGAGTATCTTAGGGAGAGGTTGGGGGTCATTGGCCCTCTGAACTAGGTGTACATGAAGGTGCATTAGTCCAGTAAATTCATGAATTCTTCGTTTATCTAGACTGATGAATGGGTCTACTCCATAGGGGGAGTAGAAAAGTTTTCATTGTTGTAGTATGAGTTGAATGGGTGTACTCCTAAGGGGGAGTAATAAGAGCTTTTGACCTTTTCCATTGATGTAAAAGGGGGAGAGAGAGTCATGTGAAAAATATTAAAAGAGAAAAAGAAGGTGTTCTCCCGTATTATTATGTAGGTTGTGGTATTTAATGGTTTTTCACATAATGTGTTGCCATCAATGAGAAAGGGGGAGATTGTTGCAAGTATGAGCATGTTTGGTGGCATTGCCATTAATGTTGTCATTGATGTTAACACAATTTAGTATGTTGCAGATGGTGCATGTATAGTTGAGATACTATTGAGATGTTGTGAGTACATGGAGATATCCTTATGATGTTGCTGATGTGCAGAAATGATGGGTTACCAAGTGCTTTTGAGAAAATTAATAAAGAATGAAGTTAGAGTTATGTATGTGTTTAGAATGTGCTCCAAAATTTTCTCCACATTTCTCCTATGTTGATCCTATGCTTGTCTGGATTTGAAGGTTTGTTGTTGGTGATATGATGGTGATATCTCCTAATTTGTTGCTACTAGTTTGGTGACAGGTTAAAGTTGTGTTCACTGATGTGTGAATTGTTTTGGCAGAATTGGTTTTCTATGGACTGGGATAAATGTTTTTGCTCCATAGTCCTCCGATATTTTTTTTTAGGTCTTGTAGATCTAGAATATGTCTTGTAATGTTTTTTTCTATGTTTTGGTAGAGATATTCAAGGTTTGGTGCTCCAGAAGTTGAGTTTCAGAGTTGTGTAAGTTTGCATAGTCCAGATGGACTATTGGAAAGAGTTATGTGTTTGAATATTGTTACACCTATTGCAAATTTTTCTAGAAGTATCTATGATTTGTTATCATGCTTGGTTAAGTGTGTTGTGTGGTCTGTGTGTCATCTTTCTGATGTGGAATGTGTGTAGTTCAATGTTCATTTGTGTTTTCATTAGGTTTGGTCGACCAGGTGTTTACACTTCATATGAAGAATTAAAATTTAATTAAGGAAGTGTGTGGTTGATTTGAGACATTGCTTTTGGTCTTGGTTAAATGGTTAATTGGTCCACTCTCATTCCTTTCGACCGTGGGAATGTTGAGTTTCCAACCTAATTTGAATTTATAAATGAAGCGTATGTGGCCGACCTTGGAGAAAGTTTCTAAGGTTGAAGATGGTATAAATACAAGTCGAGATGTGAAGATTTAGATGATGGAAAGTAACAAATTAAGCCACAATTGAAGAGCATAGTTGTGCGAAAGTGAGTTGAGGCAGTAGTACTTAATTGTGTCAAATTTCTGAAAGCAGTGAGCTAAAGGTTTCTACAATCTTCTAATCAAGGCTACAAATGTGTTTAAATTATTGTGGTGGATGTTTTTGTTATCTTTTGTTTCTTTAGGTAGTGAGCCTTTTTATTCGGATAGTGAGTCCCTTTTGGGTAGTGAGCCCTTGGCAATGAGCCTCTTTGTATTCAGTTTTTCTATCACTTTATTTTGTGAGTTAATCCTCATCATGGTTTTTCCCTCATTGGGTTTTCCATGTAAAATTTGGTGTTCATTGTGTTGATTTTGCTTTCTGTTATATGCACTTAATGTTCATACTTAATAACAAAATAGTGTGGTTTGAGAAATTGATAAGTGGTAAAGTTTTGAGTTTGAAATTGGTGACAACTTATTCACCCCCCTCTCAGTTGTCATGTGCCTTTTAATAGAACTAGGAGAACATATATTTCTCTATATCCCCCTCTCCCTATCTCCCCCTCTCCTTCATTATCCCTCTCTACCTATCTCTCCCCTTTTCCCTTACTCTACTTCTATCTATATCTCTCTTCTCTCTCTCTCCTCTCTACTTATCTTGCTCCCTTTCTCTTCCCCTCTATCTTTCCCAGGTTATATATATCTACATATCTCTCCCTCTTTCTATCTCTATCTCTACATATCTATCCCTCTTTCTATCTCTATCTACCCTTGTCTCATTATATTCATATCACTCCCCCCCTCTCTCTATCTCATTCTCTCTCACTCTCTCTCTATTTCCCTCCCTATCTCCCCCTCCCTCTATCTATTTATATAATATCCCTCTTCATCAAGTTATCTCTATATATCTCTCTCACTCATAGATACACAAACCCCCTATTTATCCCTCCCTATATCTACCTCTATGTCTATCCCCCTCTCTTCATCTCTCTCTTTCTATCTCCCTATATCTTTATACATCTCTCTATTACTCATCTCTATCACCTCCTTTCTTTCTCTCTTCCCCCCTCTATCTATATCTAAATATTTCTCTCTTTATCTCTATCTATATCTCATTATCTCTAGCTCTCTCTCTATCACTTGCTATCCATATCTTTCTCTACCTCTATCTCCCTGTCTCTCTATCTCTCTCCCTCTATCATTATCTCTTCCTCTTCCTATCCCTCTCTATCTCTCTATATATCCTTCTATCATGATCTCTCCCTCTCTCCCTCTCCCTCTATATATTTATATATCTCTTTCCCCCTCTTCTTCTCTCTCTTCCTCTCTAGCTATCTCTCGCATTTTCTCTACCTCTATCTCTCTATCTACCATCTCTCTATCTATCCACCACTCTTCCTTCCTCCTCTCCATCTCTCTGTCTTTCTCTCTACCTATTTATCTCTCCCTCTCTATCTCTATTTTTATTCTATCACTTTATCTTACCATCTATATATCTCTATCTTTGTATCTCCATATTCCTCTATATCTCTCTATCTCTTCCTCTCTATTACTAACTCCCTATCTCTCTATATTTGTATCACTCCCTTTACCTCTCTTTATCTATATATCTATTGTCTCCCTCTCCCTAGATATCTTCATCTCTACGTTTCTATAGAGAGAGGGTGAGTGGAGATAGAGAAAAGTAGAGAGGGAAGGTTAAAAAGGTAAAGATGAGAGAGAGAGAAGAGAGATATCTAAAGGGAGAGACATGGGGAAAGAGGGAGGGATGGAGTGAGAGGTAAGTAGAGAGATATAGGAGAGATAAATAGTAGAGAGGGAGGGCGAAAGGGAGAGGTAGAGATAGAGAGGTAGGGTGGGAGGGATATAGTCAAAGGTAGGTAGAAAGAGAGGTGGATGGAGATGGGGGATAAAGAGAAGTAGAGATAGAGAGAGAGGGGTAAGGTGGGATCTTGATAGAGGGAGAGGTATGTAGAGAGAGGGAGGGTCAGGGGACATATAGAGAAGTATAGAGGGAAGGGGAGATAGAGGTAAGGTGGGAGGGGCAGAGTGAGAGCTAGGTAGAGAGAGAGGATGAGGGGAGATATGGAGAATTAGAGAGGGAAGGGGAGAGAGAGAGGTATATAGAAAGGGAGATGGAGAGATAGAGAGAGAGTAGAGAAGTATGTAGAGAGATAGGGTGAGTGGAGATATAAGTAGAGAGGGAAGGTGAGAGAAAGGTAGAGAGGAGAGAGAGGGTGAAGAGAGATATATAGAGACATCCAAAGGGAGAGAGGAGGAATGAGTGAGGGATGGAGTGAGAGGTAGGTGGAGAGAAATAGAGAGGGGTTATAGAGAGAAGTAGAAAGGGAGGGAGGAAGGGGGAGATAGAGATAGAGAGGTAGGGAGAGAGGGATACAGGGAGAGATAAGTAGATAAAGATGAAGATGTATATGTGATATAAAGATTTCATGCCCACATTTTAATGTGAGACAAACACCAACACTACAACTCTTTTTGGAAAGAAACATAGGTTTACATCCTAACATCATACACATCATTGTAAATAACTTTGAGTAAAATTTCATGATGCATCAAAATGTGTTACACTCAAAAATATCATCCAAAACCTTATTGATCAAAGACAAATAGCTATTTAGGACAACATCCAAGGTTCAAACACTAATGATAACATTAAAAATATCCCTACCTCAAATGTTGAAGAGAATGATCAAGGACCATCTACCAATGACAACATTGAAATTATCTCAACCTCAAAAATTGAAAATAATGATAAAGATCTATCTGCCACTGATCACATTGAAGATGTCTTTACCTCTCCTAGTGAGGAAGAGGACATACATCAAGACTCTTTCCCAAAGCATTATCAAAATAAATCATCAAATTCTAGCAATTATCTAGTCAAGATATATTTACATCATTCAACTTCTTAGTAGCATGTATTGATGATCAAGAGACTCTTAATCAAACAATTATACCTAATGCAAAAAATATAAACCAAGTGCTATCACCCACATGTTCACATGTCAAGGAAATATGAGGATCCCTTACAAAAAATCCATTATTTGAAGTTGATCCATGTAAAGAACATTAACCAAACATATCAAAGATAGCACTACATGAATTCAAGATCAAGAATCCCTATCACCAAAATACTATAATAACTTGGAAAATACCTTCCAAAACATCCAATATTTTCTAAAAGAAGAATAAATCCATATACAAAGTGCACATACCTCTATCCATGAGTCAATGCTTACTCCTAAAGTACATGTAGATAATCTTCATCCAAAAAAAGAGTCTCATACTCTTAATAACATTACCAATGAACAAGAGTCTCCTACTCTTAACATCCTTACACATGATCAAGGCATAGAAAAATCCATAGAAATATCAGGAATTGATCATGAAGAAGACTTATACATGAATTGTGAATCAAAAAATCCTTTGGAAAACAATTAGAAATTGATCATGGAGAAGCCTTCTACATGAATTGTGAATTAGAAACAGATGTTCTTTAAGGATCAAGCTGAAAATATCAATTAGGAAGTTATCCCACATATTGAGGACCCCACCACTTATAAAATTGGATCACTTACCTTTGTTAGAGAAATCTATCTTACCAATGAAGAATCTATCACCTTTTAAAACCCACAATGGAGCAGAGAAATATTAGAACCTTGTTTCCAAAATAAATTATATCCTATTGCAAAAAATATTTTCAATAGATGCATTATCAAGGTAGAGGATTAGGCCTACATGAACACGGTATCCTAGAAACAATGCATATTATTGACAATCCTAAGCATCAAGGTCTTGGTTGTTCAACAATTAAGGAATCTAGACATATCAATGATACCTCTCTAATGTTGGGGGAAACTTTATCTAATGCAAACACCAACATAGATAGAATGAAGAGTCCTTATGATGAAACCACTACCAATGCTACAACTAGCCATATCATGAATCATAATCCACACATATTTCAACCCTCTCATTGGGACCAACAATAAGAGAAAAAGTTATATCAAAGAAAGGAACAAGTCATTGAAGAAAAAGAATCAGTAAAACAAAATGGAAAAAAAATACAAATGGATTCCAAAGAAAAGGAAATAAAATCATCCCTATCAAACTCCATTGGTCAAAGAAACTATGGGGAAAAATAAAAAAGGGAAGTTCATCCATAAAAAATTTCCAATGATGCAAAAGAAAGCTTCAAGAGAGACCTACAAGGTATATCAAGAAGTTGGTCCCAATAGAATCTCCATATCTGCCCATCATTGCTCATCATCCCAATTTTGGAGAGTCAAAGATTCCAAAATGTCAACCAATCCATCTGAATCTCATATCCCTCAACAAATTTCGCCATCCACTTTGACATCCATGCTATCCAAATTTCACATTGACCATTTCTTGACAACAAATCTTTATCATAAGGACTCTAATGGAACCCTATCATGATGTGCACATCAAGGTAAGGTTAACTCTAGTATCAACAAAGAAAAAAACAATTATCAGGGGTTACACTCAAGTTCTCGTATCTTAGTGAAACAAATCCTCCAAGCAAGATATCATTGGAACATTATGACAACACCATCTATATTAGTACCAACAACATATACATCAACACCACTAGTTGGTTCAACATGAGCATAAATCTTTCAAAGAAATAAAATAAAATAAAAAATCAAGAAAATAGTCAAGAGATAAATCATCCTCCGGTGAAAACCACAAGGGTGGCACTTTCAACAAGTACCATGATGAAAACCTCGAAAAAAGACATAATGTGCAGAATTGAATATCTACGTGTGTCATTTTCGGAGGAAGCATCTTAGCCTATCCATAATAAAATCCAACATTTCATTCATCATCCATCCATCTTATCCATAATAAATCCATGAACCATTCATACAACCCATTTTTTCATCCAAATCCAACTTATCTTGATCTTGACAAAGGTTTAGTGTACACTTTACACTTGATTATGGAAAACATCTTGACATGGATCACTATCACTGATCCTATCCTATCCAACATATCTGAGCCATGAGGCATTGTCCAAAGGGGCACACACTATCCAAACATGTTATCCTATCACAAGATAATCCTTGGCATCCTTTATGTATATCCATCCATCCATTCATCCATTTATGCAACCACCCATCACATTCCCTACATTGCTAGACATTGGGAGCAAGTACTTACATCTTAATTTAGAATAAATTTTGATCTATGCCTTCTAACTCACGTGATTTGGGAATTGTGGACATGAAAAAAGTAACCCTTTTACTTTTTCTAGTTTTTTCCCTCCTTGTGCTTGATTTCACCTTGATTTAATGTTGTAATGTAACTTATACATTCCCATTAGGTCTTGAATATTCAAATTATTAAGACTTTATGATGTCTTGTGAAGGTGTTGTGAAGTGTTGTAACAAATTTGTACACTTTTCTAGACTCTTTTTATTATATTTCATCTAAATATCACCTTTTTATCACTTATCAAGTCCTATTTCAAAGTGTTGTGAAGTCTTGTAACAAGCTTTCATGCTTTCCTATGATTGTCATCACTAAATACACCTTTCTTATACTTTATTTGGCCCCTTTATGAATTTATAGGCCTTAATTAAGTGTTTTTTTTAATACAAACCCAAAAAACAACATTAAAAGAAAATTAATTCTCAAAACCCACTTGCAAGCCTTGAGTGAGACTCATTCGCCATGGGTGGCGAATGAGTCCCTCTTGGCACAAAATTCAAGATAAATTCAAATTTCCTTTGGGTTTTTATTAATTAAGTGTTTTTAATACAAACCCAAAAAACAACATTAAAAGAAAATTAATTCTCGAAACCCACTTGCAAGCCTTGAGTGAGACTCATTCGCCATGGGTGGCGAATGAGTCCCTCTTGGCACAAAATTCAAGATAAATTCAAATTTCCTTTGGGTTTTTATTCATTAAGACCTTATGTCGACCTGTGATACATTTTTGGTTAATTAGGGCATAAGTGTGTATAATTAAGTGTTTTTCCATCCATTTTAACCCCCGTTCATCTCATTTTCTCATTCATCATCAATTAGCATTCTTGCATTCAATCCGTCATAGCATCATTCAATCAAGCAATTATCAAGCATCTTGGAGCAACCATTGACAAATATTTAGACTTCAACAACAAGGGTTTGGTGATTTTAGGACACTTACATGTTGTTTATTCATCATTCCTTTCTTGTTTTCATTTAATTTCTTTATCAAGGGTTTGATTACCAAAGTGGGATTTGACCAAGGAAAATTCCTATGCTCTAACCCTTTACCATTTCCCCCCTCTTTGCATGTGTGTTTGCAAGTCTTGTAGGTAGATTTTTCAAAGAAATAGGTGTTAGAAAGTGTTCAACAAGTTATCGAAGTGATTCAAGTCAACCAAACCCTAATTCAAGCTGGGATAAAGCATTCAACCCATTTTCTGTAGATTTGATTTCGTCAACCTGATAAGATGACAAGTGCAGATTTGGACCCACACACTTCAAAATTTGTAGATTTTTGGAGGAGGATTGATTCACCATTAGTGGTGAATGAGTCCCACTACCACGCTAGAAAAGGTGATTTCATCATAATTCAGTTCCTGACAGTCAGAAACCAGTTTTAGGATGGTTTATCAGAAGGAGAACTAATTTTCCATCAGTGGCGAATGAGTCCCACTAGGAATCAATAGTGATTTCTATCAGATTCCAAAACCTTCCAACATTATAATTCCATCTCCAGGTGCACTCTATTCAATCTCATTCAGTTTTGTTTTCATTTGTGCATGTTTCTAATTCATGTTTGCATACAACACTATGTTTTCAAACAATTCATATTTCTTAGTTTTGCATACATAATCACTAGTATTCTTTAGTTCTTTGCACTTAGTTTACTTCATTTAGGCATATTTCATATATTTCATATCTCTCTTTGAGTGTAAACATTACATTTTGGGCCCTAATCATATCTCCTTTTAGGTGAAAAACCCTAGAAGGAGCATATAGCATTAAGGTTACCAAAATATTTGTTTCCAGGCATAATCCAAATAATTCAAACAATCCATATCAGTTGCATCTTGCTAACACTTCAATGTGGTATAAAAACATTCAACAATATTGTTCCTATCCTGGATACAAATCTTGATCAATCATTATCTAGTCAATCAATCATCATCTTGGGATGTAGCCTTCCCAATCCTCATGTTCCTATCTTGACAATACTATCTTTGCATTATTATGTATCCTCAATAATGTTATCATTATCATAAATTACTCAATTAGATCAGTCAATTTTAGCCATCCTATCAACAAGATCTCAAAATACTATTGATATCCCTACATACTGATATCTCTTTATCATTCATCCATATGATCATTATCACAAAAAATAAAAAACATCTAGAAAATCGTCAAAATACAAAATAAAGTTATAAGACACAAAATCTCAAAAAAATTGTAGGCCATCTTCAGATGAGCCATAATTGAGTCGATACAGTTGAAATACATTGTCTCTAAGCTTGCACATAGAAAAGGCCATCATCGATGAGCCCTTGAGGATCGATGAGCCCCTTAGGCACTAGGTCAGTCCCTTTAGGTGTCCCTCTTGGTCTTTATACTTGGTAAAAAATCCAAAAAAATTTAGAAATCTTATCAAAATAAAAAAAATCTATAAAGAGTCAGAAAACTACAAAAAGGAAGTGTCAGTCAATACAGTGGAACTAAGATGTCTCTGTATTCATCACATAGGAAATTCCATCATCGATGAGCCCCTGAGACACTAGGTATGTCCCTTTAGGTCCCCATATTTGTCTCTAAATCTATCAAAAATGTCAAAAACAACATCAAATAACCTCAAAGCACAAAAACATTAAAAAAAATTCTCAAAAAAACATATCCCCATTATCACTTATCTGCAATAAATTCTCCATCCATAATAAAAAATCGTCACCCTCACCCTTTGAAAAAGAAAACAACAAGCAAAGCAAACATCGAAATCCAAAACTTCTAAGAAAAGAATCAAAACGATTGGATCATCATCAAACTAAAACAATTCCTAAGTGTTAACTACTATACCTTTTGAAAATCATCACCAATATCTTGACATATGTCTTAATGGATAAATCATTCCTACAATAGACATCATCGATGGATAATCCTAAAACATCAAAACAATCATGGTAAGTGATACTACAACATTGTTTATCTTTTGTGATCTTATCTTTTGATTTATCTTATTTTCTCATTCCTAGGATCTCTCAAGGATGTCCATTAAGGATTTAGAGAAGAAGGAATGGGGCTTGATCATTGATTTATATTTTCTTTGTTTGTTGGATATGTTTGTAATACTACTGAAATGGTGAAAAATGGGGTTATCTAAAAGGGGGGGTTCACCAAAATGATAATAAATAACCCTATTCTCCAATATTTCAATCAGAAATGAGATTCAAATAATGTGATGAATAACAACCAAAAGGTGAGTCAAATAAAGGTAAGAATCAACAAATTTATCCTTTATGCAAGGATGGGGTGTGAGTCAAATAGCACTTTGGGAAGAAAGATTAAAACCATCAAACAAACTTCAAAATGCAAGCTATAAAATGCAAATGAAATAATGTACTCAAAACTAATGGAAATAGCAATCAAAAGGAAGATTTGGAAAGGGGAAAATAATGTGTACCAGCCACCAAAAGTGCCTTTTGAAGCTCACAAAGGACTCATTCACCCTATGGTGAATGGGTCCTAGCTAGGGCTCTGCAAAAATCCTTTCTTGGTTCTCTTTTCCTATGTCTGCACTCCCATCTTCCCAATTTTCATTGTTGGACAACTGAAAATAAATCTTGTAGGAGAGTTTCCATGAGATGAAAACTTTCCTTGCAACTTTGACAACTTTGCAACTTTCTTCAATTTTTCTCTTCAAAGGATCTTCCACTTGAAATTTGCAATCACACATCAAAGAGAGAAAAATGTTGTTTGTTAGGTGAATGGGGGTTTTCCTTGGTCAAACTCCATTTTGGTAATTAAACTTTGAAATGAAAAAAAATAGCATGAAGGAATGATAAATGAACAAGCAATGTCACAACTCACCAGACCTTTGTTTGAACCTTGGATTGTAGATCTACAACTTTCATGAGTTGGCTTCAATGGATGTGAATCTTGATCTTGAAACTTGATTTGAAATGTTTCCTTGAATGCTTTAATAGATCTTGAACTCTACATCACCATATTAGCTCAAACAACATGCATGATGCAAGAAATATTTGACTTGATAATGGAAAAATTTGATTTCTACAATAATCTTCAGTAATTCTACCCTTGAATGCCTTGAAAATGCTCTTGAATTCTTTCATGATCATAAATTTCTCTAGGAAGTATTTCATGAAAACTCTAGGATGCTCTCTTGAAATTCTAGGTGAAACATAGTGAAATGACCTCTTATTTATACATATCTTAACATTAATTCCCAAAATTCAAATATCACAAGCCAACATTTGAGTACATATTTGAAATCATTGAAAAACTGCTATAAACATGGTTTAAATTTAGGTCCTAGGCCTAAGTGAGGACCCATTTTCCCTATGGTGAATGGGTCCTAGGTCACTTACCTACGACAAACATTGCTCCATGTTAAACACTATGTTATGGATTTTATGAATGTCAGGTTTTATCCCTCAAAAATTGTAATTAATTAGGCTTGGATTTAAAATAAAGGGGCCAATCAAGGAAAATTAACCTCAATTAATTAATAAATCCCTAGATTAGTGTGAAAGTGTAAAGGTACACCTTACAACACCATAAATAAGGCACAATTAATTCCATTTTAATTAAAAGGCCCTAAACTTAATGTGAATATGTAAAACATATTACGACACTAAATTAAGGCAATATTAAGTCCTTTTATTTAATATTTATTCCCAAATTAAGTGTGAAAAAGAGATACTTTTTCCTACACTATAACTACCATAGCGAATACTTGCCTTGTGTGTGTGGAAGTCGTTTCAAGCAACTCATGTTGTCTTGCATGTTTGGTTCCTCATACCTCTCTATGCACTAGTCCAAAACACTTTGAACTTCTAACGCATACACTCTAATAGGGTTTTTTTATGTCTAGTATGAGCAAGAATACTCCTTGTGTGTAGAGTCAAAGTCCATGCAATAGATATAGAGTCTCCTTGGTCATTAATATCCTAGTGCATCATATCTATTTGCTACATTAATAATGATTGCTAAACATTACTTAGTCTCCATGAAGCATAAGCAAACTCATCATGTTTTACATATCACCAATCATCCAATTTCTTCTATCTTCTAAATCCTACTAAAATTTTTGTCTAGTTAACATTTCTTTTGCAGTCCTTGCACTTAAATGCATCACATTAGCTTGTCAAAAAATTTGGCTCATTATCCAAAATTTTCACCAAATTTCTCTAGGGGCACCATGCTATCCCGCCATCACCAGGGCATACTGGGGAAACTCCTAAGCATGATTTTTTGAATTTTCTTTGTCACAATGCTCAAAATCATATTGTATCAAAGAGGGAAAAAATGTAGATACCCTAAATTGTCCTGACTAGCGAACAATACTATTTAACTAACTTTCACTCTTCTTCCCTAAATGATTAAGTAACACATTATTATTTAATTATTATCAAAATTTTATATTCATCTATTAATTAAGTGTTTTAACATTATTTAATTAATTCGTCCTCAATCATCATTTTTGACTAATTAAATAAATCTCATTTATTTAATAAATGTCCTAATATAACCTTATCTATCCTAATTAATTAAATAAACACAAGTTATTTAATTATGTCACTAATATACCTTATTCATCTAAATCAATTAAATTTTTATGGTTAATAATTTAATTAAATGACTTTCCCTTCTCTAAATTTGAATAATTAAACCAATTATTCAAAATCACTCAACATGGCCAACAAATAAATATATCTTTATTTGTTAAAGTCAAAAGCAACTTGCATGTTCATCCATAATATTAATCATTATTCAATTAATTAATTATCCTCATCCCTTTTTGATTGAGTAAATCATGACCACTTGTTGATGGGTGTTTTAGCACTTTCTCAACACAATAAGTGCATAGGCGCACTACCTCTCTTGAAAGGTAGAAATTCACAAGCAAGTTACCAATCACTATCCCAAGGTCTCTTGGGTGTCAAGTCATGATGTAAATGGAAATTCTCAATTGGTGTTTGATGTGATTTTGCTAGTAATCATAGGGTGGACTTATGGAGTTAAGTTGGAGGAAAGGTGGATCCTTTAAAATGAAGTTCCTAAGATAAGAATTTGATGTGCAATTTGTTGTAGGTTCGAACAACAGTCTGAAACTCCAATTTAATCTTAAGATTTGGTTTTAGAATGTACAATGAACCTTAGCATAGGTTACTTCTAAAAAAAAGGAAAAGGGCGGGGGAGAGAAGAGGTTCCTGGATCTAAAACTATCTATGAACAGTGATCATGGAGGGTTCTACTGTGGACAACTTCCTTAAAACAAAATTTTACTTAACCAGATTGGCTCACAATATCATGAAACTTGTGCAAGCTTCTAAGGACTACAAATATCCTACCATCCATTCACCATGAACATGCATGAACAAAAGATAGAAGTTTGGAGCAGCTTTTAGTTTATGCCCAAACGAACTTTACACAACTATCTACCATTAGTAAACAACAAAAAGGATGGACAAGAAAGGCATCAACACAGTAGAAATCTACACAACCATTGAACATCATCAACTAATCTATCAAAGTAATCTAAAACATTAAGAACAACAAAGTAAATCTATCTAGATTAGCTAACTATGGGAGATGAACCATGTAACATGCAATAGAAACTCAAGAGTCCACCAAAGCCAATGAACTTCTATTAAAATTTATGCAGCATGCCTTTACAACAACTCAACTCTCTTTGAAAATGAGAGGAGACCCCCTATTTATAGTGTTCAAAAAGAAAAATGAATGGCCAATATTGATTTGCATTATGTGGCCAAGATTCACTACAAACTAGGGTTTCACCTACCCCCCAAATATATTACAATTTAAAATACATTCTTTTTCTTTTCCCTATTTCGTCCTCTTGTGGTAGCACTGTAGCACTTTTGTCTTCTAGCTGATTTCCTTTGCTGCAGCTATTCTGTGAGGAGCTTTTCATCAATGAGTGGGTTTCCTTCCTGCCTTTTCAAAGTGGCATACTCCATAAACTTGTTGTTTAATGCTTGGAGCTTATCAATCTCCATTATGTTAGATTGGAGCACCTGGTAGTTCCACTACTTGGATCAGCCTGTAAGTGTATCCCAATCTTCATCACACTTGGCCATGTTGTCCCTGACCTATTTAGATTGGGCGAAGGCTTGAGTAGCAAAATTCATAAAATCTATGGTGAGTTCGCCCGACATTCCATCTTCAATCTTCTTATGGAAATAAGGCTTCATCTCTTCTGAATCAATCTCAATAGTGGGAACATATGATGTTCCTTGCATTCTTCATTTTAGGGTTGATTTAGACTCTCTGCTTGAATTCGTCGATGTCTATATGTACGATTTCTGTGTTGGTGACCTCCTTCTAGGTTGAGGTGACTTTGGATTTCAGGGCTTCCCATTGGAACTGATATTTCATTTGATCTTTGTCTTCCTTTCCATGAGGTTCCTTTCTTGTTTCCTTTCCTTTTTCTTTCTCCGTGGCTGCCCTCGAAGGTCTTGCACCTAATTCCATATATCTTGCGGGAAAAAGGGAGGTGAGCATATCTAAGCATGAAAACATGGAAACATTAGCCAAATCCCTACAAAATGGAGTTAGACTAGATAATTTAGTATTTGAGAAATCTAACATATAATCTAGATTGTCATTAGAATTTCATAGGAGGGAGTTTGGATGATTTAGGCCCCAGGGGTCAGACTTCCCTGGCCTAATGGTTGTTTTAGAGTTGTTGTAGGAGGAATGACAATCAGGGCATGATGGCCCACTTGTCCCAACCTACCTTTATATTTGGCCACTTTGAGGAGTCCACTAAGGGGAGTGCCTTATTTTAACATGTGGGTCAAAGTTAATTTGTTGATTAGAGGGAATTTAGACCACCTTTTGGGTGAGTAGAACCAGAGGAGCTTTTCCATTTGAGGTTTACCATTAGGGACAACTTTGGTGAGATGGCATTCCAAGGGTGGAGTCCCAATGGGAGAAACCTGAGGATTTAGGTTCAAATGAAGGCATGACCGTTTACCTTGTGTTCATATATTCAAAATTTTTGCGGCTAGGGTGAGGTCGGGTTCTGATGGCCAGGAGGATGAGTGTAGTTTTCCCTAGAGCTACGGCGATGGTGGGATAGAGTCCCAATCATGGAGACTCGACACCAAGGGTCCAAATGAGGTTAAGTACTCGAAAGTTTTCTCTTTGCATTTCAGATAGCCGTCAGATGAGTGGAACCTGAAGGGTGGGAGGTTGCTTCTTGGAAGTCGTAAGAGATGGTGCTGTCACTATGGTAGCCTGTGGATGAAGGTCCACTAGCTAGGACCCAAAGAGCATTGGGTATATGATTGTTTGCACATGAGGTCAACTAACAGATAGGGAGCTGGGGTCTAAGGTATTAGAAATCCATGATCAGAATGTTGTTTGAAATGGTGGCTCACGAGCAGCACCCCAGGGATGGAGCCCCACAATCATGGACCCGGGAAGCTTCAATGGACTCAACTTCGGTTTCATCAATATTTTTTCCAAATTTCAATGGCAAGAGGGTGAGGTCCTCCCACGATGGTGGATCCAATAGTAAAGTTAGCCAACTGAAGTCATTTTTTTTCAAGTATTGGTGATGGTGATAAGAAGGCCTGGACCCATAGAGCATGAATGCTTTGGCCGAAGAAAGGCACCAGAAGGACAAGGTTCTGCAACCACCTAGTAGGTGATTTGGATGGTTTTTCAAGTTTCTATCACATGGATTTTTGGCGTGATGTTCTTCTCTATCTAGGACATGTGTTTTCTTCTTTCAAATTGATTCATTTTACTAGAAATCAAAGGAAAACACGAAATGGGGTGCAGACGACCAAGTCACCTCAACAACTTGATGAAGGAGGGAATCAAATTAGTTGGAAAACATGTTAGATTGGTGGTGGCACTCGTCGGGCTCAGAGGCGGTGTAGGGAGATGGCTTTGGATCGTTCTGACCTCTTTCTGCTCAACTATCAAAATGATAATGACAACTCAAATTCACCTATTTATAGAAGTTAAGGCATTTAATGCCCCTATTTAATGCAGGTACAAAAGACCAAAGGTTGGTGAGCTTTGATTTGAAAATGTCAGTGGCAGCACCGAGGTTTGATGGTCGGGTGGCTGTCGACAGATAGTCATTTAATTTCTTAGTGATGATCAGACAACACTGAAGGGTTCGGGTTTTGATGGGTGGAATGCCATTGGTTGAAGGATGCTTGAGAGCTTGACAATAAACGAATGGCGAAAGAAGCCTCGAAACCAAATGGGTGGGCAGTAGCGGATCGATGGCCACCAGAAAGCTCGGTGATGGACTGACGACGAAGACAATTCTGGGACGTGAAGGGCAGAAAGTCATCAGATAAAAGCTGCTTGAGACAAGGTGATGAGGTGACAAAAATCCAAGAGGGTTGACCCCAATGTCAGGCCCGATGACCTCCACGGATGCCACCTTTAAAGAGCTAAGGCAATGAGACAACGTGATTCTACAAGGACTAAGGACCTTGAAAATTTGAGGGGGGCGAGAAACATGGTTAACTCAACATGAACTCTTTGGGACTCAGTGACCATTTTGAAGACCAAACAAGGGCACACAAAATGAGGTAGCAACAAAAGTGACCCAATGAGGTGAAGGAAAGAGAGGGTCCCCATTCCGAACAGGGCATGTGTGCTAAGGGCACAACACCACTAATTTCTCACTTTAATTGGTTAACTAACCCATCTGTTTCCTAAATCAACCTAACTTTCTCAATCCCACTGAATACTCAACCTGACTTCTTTAATCCCACCAATCATTCCAATATAATCCCATTGATTATGCAATTAAAATGCTTAATTGGATCAATCAGAGGAGTCAATTGGCCAATCTATTTCCTCTCAATGGTTCTCAACCATTGATTGTGATCTTTCATTGTTGCATCTCAATTGTTCATCTAAAATTTGAAAATATATAAAACAATCTTCTTCCTTCTCAAAAACAATCAAAGAATCTAGAGAATTTGTGTCGAGAGGTCATGCTAAATCAACTAGCGAATTATTAAGAGCAAATACCTACATCTTTGATCACCATTAATATACCTTTTGAAGCTTTTTGTAACAACAATGGAGGCTTCATATTGATCCAAGCAATCTGACATCAATATGAATTACTCTTCAACATGGGATGGTAATATTCTATTTTGTGAATTCAGTTTATGTTCCCTTTCATGATTGCATTGCCTAATTCATTGCTTTATAATTTCATTTCATCAATAGGTTGGAATTTTTCTTTACTTTGTTCTCTTTCATTTGATTTCATTGCTATTTCCTTATGTTTATTTCCCCCCTTACAGGATCCTAGGTCCTAAATACAAAGAACCTAGGATTGTAAGGGGCCTTTTCCCTTGATTTCATTAAAGAGAGAGATCGACAAGGTGGATAGATTGACTATCAACCATGAACATGAGAAAATCCAACCCAAATCTCCTTCTTTTGGGGGATTGGAAATGGATTGGAATTGATTTATCTTCACTAGCCTAATTTGACTATATGACATAATATGTAAAATGCAAGATCCCGACAACTGACAAACTAAAATAGTAGTTTGCAAGAATATCAGAGACTCCTATTTCTACTTGCAAAGTTTCTAGAATTTTCTTGGATAATTTTGTAGGCGAGTTTTCATGACTTTACAAGATTCAAGGCTTTGAATGAAAAAAGAAAAACTTGTCTTCAATATTTCTTCAATCCTCTTCAAACCTATAACATACTCATTCAAAAAGAGGGAAAATTTTGGGCCATTTAGGGGCTTGCCTCAGCCAAACCCCATGTAAGTATTTCCACTTCCACAATGGAAAATGTCAATGATAAATGGATAAAATATAGGAAGGAATGATGAAATCACAAAGTTCTACAACTCACCACCCTTCAATGGCTTCCTTGAAGGATTGAATTCATATGCATCTCCTCAAGGGATTGGATCTTTCTTTCTTGAATACTTGAACTACTTTGGAGACCTACAAAAGGGGTTAACCTTCACAAAAAATGATAAGATGAACTCACATACTCTTTTACATGATTCTTGGATCATGAATTGTTCCAATAAATCTTTAAAATTCTACTCTCGACTTGCTTCTTGATAATAATAATTGCTTGATCATTTCCCTTCTAGTTTCAAATGGTGAAACAACTAGGTATTTATAGGCATTTAAACAATTTCCCAAAAAATAGATTTTGAAAGTCAACACTTGAAATTTTAAATTTGAATGTTAAAATATCAACATCAACATGCCCAAAAGTGGGTCATGGCTAAGAAGGGGGAACCATACACCCAAGGGTGTGTTGAACACTCAAAATACTAAGAGGGGGGTGAATCAGTATTCTTTTAAACCACTTAAACATTTAAACATTCAATACTCATAGCATAATCAATTTGCAATATTGAATGAAAGCATAAACGACATCACATAACACATGAACACCAAATTTTTTACATGAAAAAACCAAAATGGGAAAAACTATGGTGAGGATTAGCTCATAATATATTATAACCAGTTATAGTATATTATAAAAGTGCTCACTATTGGTGGAATCACTACCCACTAAGAAAAGAAAGATAGCACAACCAAATTTGAATTGTTATAAATTTTGCATCTACAATATGTCGGGGTACAGTTCCATTGAAGCTCAATAGACCGACTTCACACACTTCATACTATTATGAATTAATACTCTCCTCTACTCTACATTCACATAATTCACATCCACAAAATCTTATCACTTATCTCTACATCACAAGACATTAGAAAGCTCCTTCATATATATTTGTTTAATCTACAACATCAATTAGGTCAGCCTAATTAGATGTAATAAGCAAGATGTAATTCACTCAAGTTCCATATATACACACTTCATGCAAAGATCCAAAGCTTACAACAATTTGAAATAGGTTGGAATGGACCTAAAATAGCACCCACATAATAGATTAACACATAATTAAACTCTGCAAAATATAAAGCTCATTAGGTTGGCACCGATAATGACCTAATATCAAAATTTTCCAACTATATACCCACACTTGGACACACGAACCTCCAAAATCTATGCAAAATAGAATACACATGCTACTAACACCTATCAACCTTTCCAAAAAATTACAAAGTATAATTCTAATCCATAGAGAAATGCGGATTCACCAAAATATATGCACTAAACCTGAAAACACTTGATACTACCAAGCCAAACTTCTATCATTCATAACTTTAAAACCAAAAACCAAAACAAGATGAAACTTGGAATTAGGTTCCTCTAGAAGCCAATAAAATTATGTTATAAGAATAGAGAAATATCTTCATCAACGGACCAATGCGGACTGAGATACTGGATCCCCTATACACAAAAACACATGAATTGACACTTATTCAATTTCCACAACTATTGCCTTCATTGGATCAAACCTTCTTGTAAAATTTTCTTTCACTATCATCCTCAAACATACTCAAGCCATCCAAACTGATCTGCAAAATGGTCTTCATATTGGGATGTACAATTTTGACTTCAATGAAAACATTGCAATACATGACTATAAACTTTGTGCTCATCCCGTATGCTCATGTTTCCAAAAAAATACATCAATGAAAAACTTCATATTCTTCCAACAATATCCCCCTTTTCCATTGATGGAAACATGCCAAGATCATATACAAAATCACTCTCCACATTTTGACATCAAGGGAAAAGGGCACATACCAGATCTCCCCCTAACAAATATATACATGTATACAAACTAAAAATTGAACTAACTCCCCCTAGGAGTACTATCCAACAAAAAATTGAATTGATCATCTAACCTATACCATCTACATATGTACATAAAAATTTGAAATAAGAAACTAAAATGTATAAGGAAAAATAAATACTATCAACCGAAAGAATTTGAACCTTGTAGCTTCTCAAGGTGGGCTTGCCACACTCGCTTTCCTTCTTCCTAGATCTTCTTGGCTATGTCAAGCATTTTTCATTGGGATTCTAATTCCATCAATAGTTCTTCTCCTTATTTTAGAGTGCTAGGTACCAGATTAACCTTTATAGCCTTACCAACACTCAAGAGGGCACTAGAAATAGATATGAACTTTGATTTCACTAGATCCCTGAGGTTTCCAAACTACATAATGATCTTTTCTTTTTGTGCTTGCAATTGGAAGAACTACTCATGTAAGTCTTCTACCATTGACCTTGTGATTCCATCTAGGTCATGTGCCAGATCATAGGTACTAGAAGCTTTGTCTATCTGTGACTCAATTAAGTCCACTTCATCTTTTATGCCCTTTGTGGCTATGAGCCACTTCATACAGAATTGGAATAAGGCTTTGGCCTCAGCCACACAAGCCTGCATGCCTTTGGGACTATCTTGAAACTTATTCTGTGCATGAGCACACTTCTCTATAATTTCCATTAGCCTCTTTTCATCCATTTTATTATCACTCTTTTTCTAATTATTCTTTTAATCTAGAGGCATATTCTTTGAAAGAAATGATAAAAAAATTTAAGTTCTCCATATCGGATAATGAATTATCAATAGTTGCATTGGTTATGGCCTCCTATAAAGTATTCAAAGCCTCTTCAACTAGTTATCCACTCTTCTGATGAGTTTCTATTATCTCCTTTCAAGTGAATGCATGGAAGACATCTCCAAGTTGAAGCTTGTGGAGTGGAAAAATCTTATCTAGGTCCACATTCCCCTATTGCATGGGTAGATGTAGCAATTGAGCAGACATAACAGGTTGGAACTACAGTTGCATATTCAATAGATTCTTTAGAGAATCTCTAGAGGTTCTAGAGGATTCACAAAAAGTCTTTGTGCTCTCCTATATAGCCTTCTATTTTGACTCCTTATTTTCATTATTTCCAATGCTAATTGGTGTCTCTGTTTCTTTATTTTCCTTATCACCACCTGCATCATCATTCTTCTGTTCATTATCTTCACTTGTAACTCCTTCACCAATAATTTATTCTATATTATCTAGATGGATGACTATCTCTAGTTGGTCTGTATGCTTTCAATATGTGTATTAATTACCAAAGGAGTAAGATTATCCTCGTTTTCTCCATCTTCTCTGGTAGCTGCATCCTTTTTAAGATTCTCCTTTGCACCAACATTTTTCTCTATAATTTCTTCCATGTCTTAAAGAACACTATCTTGTGCATTCCCTTCTTCTTTCTCATGTTCATGTTGAGCATCATCAAGTTGGACATCTTCTCCAACATTCTTATACAACGTAGGACTCTCCACATGCATTTCCTCTTTGTTCTCTATGGTCATTCCTGATTTTTGTGCTCTCTCATCTACCTTCTCTAAAGTCTCTTTCTGGAGCCTTTCATGATCATCCTAATCACTGCTAATGAGGGTCACCACCATTTTCTTTGTCCATAACTCCTTGTTGTACAATTCAACCAATGTTTCTTTATTAGCCTTAGAGAGAGATGCACTAACCTTCTCCAAAGTGAAATATTTTATCTTTTCTTCTTCTATAGTATTTTCCTTCTTGCCAATAGCACATTCCAAATATCTTTAGGAAATTGCTTCTTAATGTTCAACATATTGACATAAAAAACAACAATGTATTTTACAATGGCTTCTATAATGGTTGCCTTGTCCACCTCATCAACCTCATGGTTAAATTTTGTAGTTTCCTCAAGCATTTCATTCTCTAGTACAATACAATTGAATAGTACATCAAGTTTCATTGGACTTTGAGTCCTTACCAGAGATTTATTTTTCTTCTTCTTCATCATCCTCCATGTTCACACCCAATTACTACTCTTTGGTAGCCTTTATCTTCACTCTTCATCTCACATAGCGAGATTTTTGTGCTATCATAGCAACCTTTTCTTTCTTAGGCCTCTTTTGCTTCTTTATCGGAGAAGTCTTATCCTTCATTGGAGAACCAGTTTGTTATGTAGGATTGCTTTTCTCCTTCCTCTTTATTTGAATGGATGAAGGAATAGTCTCAAAGGACTTCTGAGCATCTGAAGGAGTGGTAGCTACTCTACCCAATCTCCTCAAACTTGATTAGCTTCTCAGAGCTCTAGACACAACTTTAGTTTGTTCCACTTGTTCTAATGTGAGACCCATTGCTTTTGTAAATGTTGTCATTTTCTCCATTGTCTTCTTTATCTATGATTATCTTTGGTCTAGATGGACCTCCATGTATTTCTCTTCATAAGTCCCATATCTCTCTTCAGAGGTGTCCCTAGGTTTGTTCAACATATATTATATGGACCCCACAATCTCTTCCTCAATGATCTCATATCCCATTTTTGAGATCCATATAGTTTTTGACTCTATTGCTTGTATATTGCATTCATCTTTAGAAACCATGAAGATGATATCCTTCTTATACTTCTCAACCATCTTCCAGGGAATCCTCTCCCTTTCTTGCATCCTCTTTTGAAATACTACAAAGAATGCCACAAGGGAATCTTCTTGTGCCTTAGCATCTCCTAGACCTCTTAAGAAGTCTTTAATATGATGTGCAACAGGTCTTCCTTTCAACCATACCACACTCTTTGTATTGGGGAGTTTTTTCATGAAGTATAATAATAAACATATCATTAAAGTTCCATATTTAAAGGAGTACTTGGAATCCTTTGTTTTCTGTAGGTTCTCCATGAGCTACTACCTCAATAACTCACATAGGTCATAATCAGCTCCCTTCTCCACCATTTCATAGGTAGTATTGATGGCAGTGGCTGAAATAGAGTTTTCTCTATTTGAGAAGTAAACCTTATATCCAATCATAAATGTTGCATACTTCATAGCAGGTTTTTTTATGTTCTCCACTGTCAATTCCCTCTTATCATATGTCACATTGATTAGTCCCATCACAACTTCATTCTTTACATACTTAAGTACTGAAATGGGTCTGATTGAACATAACCCTATAACTTCCCTAATCATGCAACCTTTTTGATCAACCCGAGCATATTCTCCCATACAAACTTTCATGAATACAAATCAAAGCAATTCTTACCCAAGCATTATTGAGGAAAAAGGTGGAAAACCCTTGCCATATGTCGAGTTTCTTTGTAACCAAAATTTGATAGTCTAGCTTCAATGCAAATTCCTCAGTAGTGACCTCATTTACCCACACATCTCCTAGTTTGGAGTGATCATACTTTTCTAATTTTCCATGAATGTATATCCTTATATCCTCAATGTATAGGACTCCATAAGGAACCCTTGAGAAAGCACCATCTAAATCAACTTTCATGGATTTGTTAGGATTTTTCTTGAATTTTGGATGGGTTCTTTATGTAACCTAAATAACCTTTGGTATTTCCATTACAAATGCTTTCAAAATGCTTTCATAGAAAATAGGTAAAGTGAAAAATTGTAAAATACCTTTTACTTCGCTCTTCTACTAGGGTTTCACTCACACCACCACTCAATCACTTCAAACACACTACAGTTATCTTCATCTATTCTTCTCCTCTTGAAAAATAGATTGAAAATTAATTTTGATTAAGTGAAATCAATTATAAACCTTTCACCAATTAACCTAATTTTGCATTGAATACTCAAACAAAAAAGTTGGTAAAAACCCTAATTGTCAGCATGATCAATTTCAAAATACTCCACAAATTTCTATATCATGATATTTTCTACTGAGATCTTCTTCAATAGATAAAATGAATTTATCTACATCACATATCATTTTTCTGAAGCATCCACACCATTTCTCTAGCGAGGGATGAAATAATTTTTTAAAGCTCCCCTTGAGCCAAAGCTCTCATCTTAGTTTCTAGAGGAAACATTTGCACCAGATGTTGGTACAGACTCATCTTTAACCTTTGTCTATTCTTTCTTTCTCCAAATCTTGTCCATATCTTTCTTCATCTCTACTGGATCAACCTTTTTCATTGGATCATTCTTCTTTACTTGATTATCCTTCTTCATATTTATGCTTTTGCATAACTTAGAAATGTGTCCAGGACTATTGCAATTGTAGCATATGACATTCTTTTGAACAATATTACTTTCATTCATTCTAGATCTACATTGATTAGCTTTATGCTCAAATCCATTGCATATGTAACAATAGCCTTTGAAATATTGAACCATTCTACTAGATTGTTATAACCATTCATCATTTGACTTCTATATTCACTATCTCTATGACCAAATCTCTAGCATTTAAAACATTGATCGGGAAAAGATAGAACATTCTGATTCATTCTACTTCAACATTCCATAGCCTCACATCCAAATTTATTGAAAGAATAATAGAAACCATTAAAAGATGGGTACCTTTGTGCATTTGGTTGTTTGACCAGTGGTCTCCTAGCTTCATTCCTTTGATTCTAGATCTGATTTCCATTGTTCTTCTTGTCTTTAGTCTTCTTTTCAAACTATTTTGGAGTTTTATTTATCTTTGAGCTTTCTCCTATCTCAAACCCTAATCCACCTTTATTTTTAGATCCTTTCTGATTTTCAATCATTTAATCAAGATTTTTAGAACTCATCTTGAATTTTTCTTCATGACTCCTTGCTTTATCAAGATCTAATCTCAGATTCATAACTTTTTTTTCAAGCTTTGTGCATTCTTTAAATTTTATTTTCACCATTGAATTCAAACATTCTTCAACTCTTTTCCTTTCTTCAACTTGTACTTTAAAATTCATTTTCTTGCTTCAATTTCTCACTAACCTCCTTATGCCTTTCTCTGAATTTATTAATTTTCTCTTTCAAATTTTTGATTTGAATTCATCTACTTCTTTGATATTTTCTTTCAGATTTCTATTTTCACCTTCAGTTCTTTCTAGATCTTTAAGAACAGCTTTGGGTTCTCCATTTATGTCAAATATGCAATCTTCTTCTATAGATCCAACAATAGGAATCCCTTCTGGAGGAATAGGTAGTCTTCTAACAACCACATGTTCAACTTCCAAGATCTTCCCCAAATAGTTAAGCTCCTTCCAAGGAACCAAGCTCTAATACCAATTGTTGAACACTCAAAATACTGAGAGGGGGGGTGAATCAGTATTCTTTTAAACCACTTAAATATTGAAACATACATTCCTCAAAGCATAATCATATTGTAGTACTAAATGAAAGCATAACAAATAACATCACATAACACATGAACACCAAATTTTTTATGTGGGAAACCCAAAATGGGAAAAAACACAACAAGGATTAGCTCACAATATATTATAACTAATTATAGTATATTAAAAAAGTTCTCACTGTAGGTGGGCTCACTATCCAAGTGGACTCACTACCCACTGAGAAAATAAAGATATAACAGAGTGGTTGGAAACAAACAAATTTGAACTATTATAAATTGCAGATTTACAATATGCTATGGTATCGTTCCATTGAAGCTCAATATACCAACTTCACACACTTCATACTATTCTAAATTAATACTCTACTATACTCTACATTCACACAATTCACATCCAAAACTCTTATCACATATTTTTACATCATAAAAAATAAAAAATATTCTTTATATATATCTTCTTCATCCACCACATCAATTAGGTTGACCTAATTAGATGTAATAAGAAAGATGTAAGTTGTCGGTTAAACATCCATACATACACTCTTCACATGAAGATTCAAAGCTTACAAAATTTTGAAATAGGTCAGCATGGACCTGAAATAACACCCATATATTAGATCAACATATAATTAAACTCCACAAAACATAAAGCTTATTAGGTCAACATCTGTAATGACCTAATATCAAAATTCACCAACTGTATACCCACACTCAGACATGCAGACCTCCAAAATCTATACCAACTAGAATATACACACTACTGACACCTACCAACCTTTCCACAAAATTGCAAAGCAAAATTTTAATGCACAGAGAAATGTGGATTCACCAAAACATATGCATAGATCTAGAAAACACCTGATACTGCCAAGCCAAACTTCTATCACTTATAACTTTAGAACCAAAAATCAAAATGAGATAAAAATTTGGAATTAGGTTCCTCTAGCAACCAAAAAATTATGTTAGAATCTTAGAGCCAGATCTTTATCAACAAACCAATGCAGGCCCAAATATTGGATCCCCTATATACAAAAACACCTAAATTGACACTTAGTCAATTTCCACAACTATTTCCTTCACCAGATCAAACCTTCTTGCAATATTGTCTTTCACTATCATCCTCAAACATACTCAATCCATCCAAAATGATCTACACAATGGTATTTATATTAGGATACAATGTTGGCATCAATGACAACATTGCAATGCATGACTATACACTTTGTGCTCATCCCACATGCTCATGTTGCCAACAAATGCATCAATGAAAAAATCCTTATTCTTCCAATAGGGTGTATGGGATTGGCCTTGATTTCTAGGACAATAAGTTTCAAGGAAAAAATATGAGTTGGATGCATTTATTCCATGTTTGCAATTTATTGAAAAGTGGTTCAAATGGTCTCCAAAATGCATAATTTTAGGAAATTATGAAGTCAATTAGGCTCAATAATTTATGGGAAAAAAACAGTGTGAAATTGTTAACGGAGATAATTATTTTACACTACATTAAGCCCCCACTTTAGTGGGAGTGTGAACTTACACTCAAACTCACACTAAAGTAGAAAAATATATGTCAAGAGGGGTCTGATTGTCCAAATTTTGAAGAGATAGGATGACAATGGATCTAGGGGAAGAGCGCTCAAGCCTGTAGGATCCAAGATCCCATAGAATACCAACACGAGCACAAAGGAACACCCATACATGCATGATATGGACTAATATAACATACACAAACATACACGTCAGAAAAACACAAAACATACACAATGAAAACATATGTCATAACTGATAGGCTATCATTAGGTCCTAGCACTTTAGTTGATAAATACATTAATATATCAACCACGTAGTGTTGGAAGTCTATATGCAATAGAAGAAATCTTGACTATCTCTCTCAGGTTTCCTAGATGTTGGACAACTGAAATAAAACTCTAAACTAAGAGGCCACTAAACTTAGAAAGTAGGAAATCATTTATCTAGAAAGCTTGAAATAAATAAACTAAAAAATTGAAAAATTATGAATCTAAAAAGCATAATGATTAAACCAGAAAGTATGGAAATGATTAAATTAAGAAACACATAAATTGCTAAAGAAGAAAAGCTTGTAAAGAAACTATGAAACATTGATCTAACAAAAGATAACAATCTTAACAATTAATAGAAAATGATTTAACAATCTGAAACAATTGAAAGAAGGTGCTCCAAAACTTCAGACACTAGAACTTAAAGATTACAGACTTAGCTACAACTTGTAGGATTAGCCTTGACAAAATTCCACACATGAAAATAAACTTCGATTCCAATTATTATATGCTAAATGAAAGTATAGAATTAAAAGTAGAATACTTATCTATCTAATCTATAACCCCTCGAGTGGCCAAATCTTGGGTGCTCCTACGCCTAGCTCAGATCACATACACTGGTAACTCCAAAATTAATTCATTCAAAATAACTCCATTCACATTACTTAGTAACTCCAAAGGTAACAGGAAAAACTCATTTTATTCATATTAAGAGTGTAACTCAAAAAACATAGTGACAACATAACAATATTCTTGTGTATATATCATTTTCAATAGTTGCATATTTGTATAAGAGAAGCTAATAAAATCCTATATTTCAATTGGTAAGGTCTTCAATTGATTGTCAACAAGTAATAGACTTTAAAGCCCATGACATGAAACATTAATGGGGCTCGACACGAGCCATAAAGTCTTTAAAACTAAAAAATAACATAAACTACAAAAACTTTTTCCATCATGTATGCTCCTAAAGTTCTGATGCCCATTCACTTGTATTCAATGGTGTTGAAGTCTACGTTAAATCTCTTTGACTCGAATGATAACTGATTGTGGTAGTTCACCTGTGCAATGCTCAAAAACTAAACCATTAAGTCAGCGCAGGTTAGCTTATTTTGACTAATTTCAAGAAATAAAGATTGTACTCCTTTTCACAAAAGGAAAGAAATTACTTATCCTAAAGACAATTAATTGGAAGGGTAAGGATGGCTAAAAGATGTAAGGTTAAGTATTTAGTCCACTATATTGATGAGGTTATTTTTACCTCATCATCTCCCCCTCTTGCTAAGCCCAAGTAGGTTCTCTTGCTATTTGTTGTGCTCCATGTCCTTCATTTCCCTAATTCTTATTCAAATCCTCATATTTAGCACCGAGATCACACAAATCATCTGCCTTTGTATCCAGTTCCTCTGGTTCCTTTAGAAATCCCTGATGAAAAGTAACCCTTTATACCCATCTTTTAAAACTGTCATCACTCTGATCTGTATTGATATATGCTGTCGGGGGTGGTGAAAGAAGTAGGGGAGGTCTATACCTCATGCCAATCTAGTTAACCATTAATTGCTCAAGGATATCAGTCAAGGCTACTTCCCTTCTATAGTACCATCTAATATTAAGAGGTGTGATTACCTCTCTTTTCTTGAGATACATAGGAAGAGGGGTATACCTTTCTTCACATGCATGCCGAGGATTCCCTATCAACTTTGTTCCTTGATCTTGAAAATGATTATGGCATATCCGAAGGTTGTTTTTATACTTTCTTTGTACATTATATCTAAGTTGAACACCCAAAAACTGTGCCTTGAAATAGAAAGGCTTCCTATGGGGGTATCTCATTTGCAATCCAATAATTTTCTCTACATGTGCATACTCCCTTGACCAATCCTGCCATTGAATTTGATTACGCATTGTGGACAGGAATGATCTCAACTAAACTTCTCCCACAAAGAAATTAACATAAAAATATATATATTCTTCCAAGAGAAAATTATGGACAAAGAATTCACATAATAAATCTTGTTGATAAGGAGCTGACTAAACAAATATCTTAACAAATTCTTTATCATCAGGGTCATGTGGCTGGTTATTATGAATTCTAAGTAACTTCCATTTTAGGAGTTCATTGAGGAACATAGAATACAACCTAGATGGTCTTCTACAAGCCAACAATAACTCACCAATTTGACAAGCATCCTGTTTAGCTCTATATGCTTTGTGAAATGATTCTTTTAATAGTACTAACTCCTATTTCGGCCTATTATTTTCAAATTCTTTATCCCTTAGGAAGTAGCATCTCTCCATCCATTTCATTAATAATGGAGGGATACGTACCTAGAACCATTCTAAAATAGTTGGTTCAGTTTGTGTTCCCTTGGATTCCATTATTGGCTTAGTGTCACTTTCCTGCAATTTTTGCTCTAACTCCACAATTCTACTCATAGAAGCATTAATTTCAATTCTCTGCTTGTTTCTTTCTTCTTCAAAAACATTAAAAATTTTCATAAAATTATTTTTCAAACCTTGGATGTGCTTGTCTTTGTCAGATAGATCAACCATATGTTGCTTGCTTTGTTGATTCAATTGTTGTATTTGGTATTGCAATTGCTCAATGACCTTGTCTTTTTGCTCCATCTACATTGTAAATTTTACAATCTCTTGATCCCTTTTACTTATAATTTGAGCATGTTCCTCAATTTCTTCTTTCTACCGGGTGATCTGTTCTTCATTCCTCTATAACCAGAGTTTTAATTCAGCAATTTTTGCTTCCAATTTTTCTAATTTTTCTCCTTTTTAACCAGATTCTACATCCCTTTTGTTAACAAAAAAAAATGGATTGGGAATTTCCATATTAGCATGAAGTACATTTTCCTCGATACTAGGTACATTTCCAACTTTCTCAAGAAAAGGGGAGAATCTCCCCACAGGTTCATCTTTAATGTCCACAAAATGTGGCGATTGTACTTTTCCATCTTCCCGTTCCCTTGGAGATGGCATTCTCTTCTCTTCAGCCTTGGGGGATTGATCAACTTGTTTTTCCATTTCACTTATCTCCTCATCGCTAGGTTGATTTTCAATTTCCAATATTCTTGTTCGAGTCCTAGGCTTTTTCTTTTTAGAGGTACTTCCTGTGTCATAGGCCGCAGTTTCATTGGACTTAGCAGATAACCTCTTGCTTCTCTATATAGGAGGGGTTGTTTGGAAAGTTACTTTGTTACACCTCTTCCTCTTACGAGGAGGCTCTTCTCCTTCTCTAGAATGCACAACTCCACATCCCCTGACTGTCCTGGGATTTCTAACACATTTGAAAAAGTTTATGGCTCATCGCCGCTAGGAGCCATTGAAGTCTATTAGGATTTAGGAGCACCTAAGACCTCAAAGGAGGGTTATTCTAAAGATTGTTCTCTTTGTTTAGAGGAGTCGCCCTCCTCAAGTGGTCTTTCAAACTCCACTTTTTCAAAATTTCATAGAAATTTCTGCCACTTCTTTTCTATCTTTTTACGAAAATGGTACTTGCATATCAATTGTATAAGACCGTGGCGTTTAAGTGGCCATGTCCCAACTTTATATTTTTCCATCATGGTGGTAACTGAATGACATAATTTTTTTAGTAAATTAACCCTAAAAGAAGGGTCTTCAGGGCCATGGTGCAAATGAATAAGCAGAGGGAAAGGAGGTCCTACTATTGTGGTTATTTGTCCTTCACAAGTAAAGTATTTTATTATCCAGGCTATGAAATTTCTCCATGGTTCTGGGATAGATATTCTATGAAAACCTTTGTTTTGTCCCTTGGTACTTATGGTGATTATAGTTTGAGGCTCCCCCTCCCTATGAAAAAATTCTACCATTGTTTGATAGGTAATATTGGTAGTTTCATTCAAATCAATGCCTCTATTCTCAAGACTAGAAAAATGAGCAATAATTTTTGGACTTACCCAGAAATGCTTGCCATTAACCATAGTTTGTCCATATACAAAATTCTTTATGAATTCTCTTACCAACTGCTCGGTATATCCCTCAAAATTTTTCATAAATTCTAGCCACCCAAATTTTTGAAATAGGCCTGCAACATTACTCAATGTCAACAATTGAGCTCCTAAGGCTGGTTCAAATTTTTTCTTGGCTCCTCCCATTTTACCTTCCCTTGCCACCTTGCTAAATTCTGTGAAAATTCTATAATGCTCACCTTGTTTCAATTAACTAAATTGTAGATGAAAAGTGACACAATTTCGATATAACCAATGGAAGAAGAATTAAATACCTCACTTGAGTCCTTACTAAGTAATGATGAAAATTCTACATTGGAAATTATGCAACCATTTCCGTACTTCAAGAAATTGTGCGATGGCACGATTTTCAAAATTGAGAGAGGGAATGGTTCATGCCAATTAATTAATCTCTATTCAAAATAATTACTAACTTTAAGTAAAGAAAACTGTATGCAACTTATGTCTTTTCATTAAATCGAACATCACTCACCTTTTCCTAACATAATAGGATAGTTACATAATTTTGTGAGGGTGGCGGTGGATAATTATGACATGGATGGGATGGTTAAAATGATGGAAAATTTTATTATTGCAAAAGGGTTGTAATAATAATTTCATTTATTATGAAAATATTTGATAAAATATGGAAAAATGAAAATTAGGGAGTGGATCTTGAGATGGTAACAAAATTGAATGATGGGCATGTGTAGAACTTAGGAAAAATAAAAATACTAAAAAAGGAAAGAGTTTACAAAAATTTGGAGCATTGCCAAGAAATGTAGTAGGGGAGGAAGAAGAAAAAGTTTTGGAATATCATTGATATATGTCATCAAAATGTAGCAACAAAATTGAAGATTCTAGAGCATCGTCAAAAGATGCAGCCAGATCAGCAACCAAAAATTTTTGGAGCATTGTCGAACATGCAGTTGTAGCAGCAACCAAAAATTTTTGGAGCATCATCGAAAGATGCAGCTGGAGTAGCAACCAAAAATTTTTAGAGCATCGTCGAAAGATGCAACCAAAGAAGCAACCAAAAAAAATTGAAGCATCGTCGAAATATGCAACCAGAGCAACAACCAAAATTTTTTAGAGTAACTGAATAAGTTTTGGAGTAACTGAACAAGTTCTGAAGCATCGCCAAAAGACGCCGCCAGAAGGAAGAAACAACACAATTCTGGAGCATTGATAGAAGATGAAATGAGAAGAAGGAACAACAAAATTTTGGATCATCACTAGAAGATACAACTAAAACAAGGAAGAAGAATGTGACATTTTGGCCTTTGACTTCCCGAAGCATCATTGAGTGATGCATCAAAATGCAGTATCAAAACAAGGAATGACACAAGTTAGTTGTACAAGTTCTGGAGCACAATAGCAACCAAGCCACCAAGTTCCAGAGCATCGCAGCAACCGAGCCAACAATTTCCAAAGCATCGTAGCAAGGTGCGCCAAAATTTGTGTTTAGCAAAGAAATGAAGTCCTACAAAATATAGACAAAATTTAGCCAAATCTTAATGATGAAGTTAATGAATAATTTGAAAGAAAAATTCTAAATTGAAGTAAATTCACACACCTTTTTTTTAATTATTTTATTTTTTTAATTTTATTATTATTATTTTTTGAGATTTATTATGGGAAAAACTATATTGAATCTTCTGTAGTAGAGTCAATGCACTAGATTTCTAATTGTATTTCTACCATTTTTGTAAATTCCTCTCTATTAACAAGCTTATGGTAGACGTGTAATTGGTGTCCATTAACTAGGAGAGTTCAGGCATCACCATCAATGGGTTTTAGTTGAAATGAACCATTTGTAAATACCTCAAAAATTTCAAATGGTCTGAGCCAATGCATTCTAAGTTTTCCCTTGTGATCCTTGTATTTGGAATTGAACAATAATGCCCAATCCCCATTATGGAATTCTCTCTCCTTGATATGTTTATCATTCCATACCTTGCGTTGTTGCACCAGCTCAATTTGATGGACGAAATCCAAACGAAATTCATCCAATTCACTAAGCTATAAAACTCTCTCTATTTGGGCTTGTTTAAGATCTATACCCAACTCCATGGCTATCCTAAGGGTTTGGAGTTCAAATTCAATGGGCAAGAGATATTTCTTCCCAAAAACTAACTCGTATGGACTATACCTGGTAGTTGATTTCCATATGGTTTTATAAGCCCAGACGACTTCAGGTAGTTTTTGAGCCCAATCCTTTCTTCCTAATGAAACTATTTTTGTTAAAATGTTTTCTAATTCCCTGTTAGTGACTTTGACCTATCCATTCACCTGAGGGTGGTAGGGTGAGGAATTTTTGTGGCTCACCTAAAAAATGATCTATGAAGGCTAACAAAACTTTAGACATAAATCGGGGCCCTTGATATGTGACAATTGTCCTAGGAGATCTGAATCTAATGAAAATTTTGTTGTAAAGAAAATTAGCTACTTGTTCCTCCCTATCAGCTTGTAGGGCTTTCACTTCTGCCCACTTAGTCAGGTAGTCGATACAAACCAAAATGTACTTTTTCCATATTGACAACTTTTCAATTTTTTCAACTTTTACATTTTTGCAATATTTGCCAATGTTTCAAATTGGACCACCTAAAGACCTCTAGACAAGACTCATTACATAACAAAAATGGTCTAAATGACCTTATTGGAACGATCACAAAACTTACCAAACCAAAATGTACTCAAAAGACCTTACTTCACAAAATTTCAAATTCAACCCTACAAAGATGCATTTGGTGCCCTTGCACCATATGAAAACATACCAATTTTCAAGGGAGATTTGAAAAGGTGAGAGGTTTGTGAGTTGGAAGAAAAAAGTGAGAGAAAATTGCAAGAAATCGGGTCTACACACCTACAAGATAGAATAAAGAAGTTTGAGGAGAATCACCCTAGATAGGGTTTGAAGATTTGAAAACTTGTTTAAATCAAGTGAATTTGTGTTGGTTGTTTGAAGAACTCCCTGCTCTGCATCAGGAGCACAATCACCATCATGTTTAATTCAGGATAAGAAATCCATAACTACATTGGACTTCCCTAGTTTGTCAATAATTGTTACATTGAATTCCTAAAGAAGAAGTAACCACCTAATTATCCTTGAATTTACTACGGGATTCACAAGGTACTTGATGGTTGAGTGATTTGTGGACACTGCGACTTTGTATCTCATGATATAATGTCAAAATTTCTTAATTTCATGAACTACAACCAAGTATTCCTTCTCCATTCTGGTATAATTCCTTTCTATTGGAGTCAAATTCTTACTAATGAAATATATGGCATATTTTCCCCCATTCTCATCTTCTTGTCCTAAAACCGCTCCAATGGCATTATCAGATGCATCAGCAGAGATATGGAACTAAAGGTTCCAATTAGGTCCATGAAGGACAACAGTGGAGATGAGTTTCTCCTTGATGATTTCAAATGATGACTAACACTTAGGTGTTTGGATGAACTCTACATTTTCCTAAAGAAGGGAAAACATAGGGGCCGCAATCTTGCTGAATTTTTCTATGAATCTTCAATAGTATCTAGCATGCCCTAAGAAACTTCTGACATTGGTCTAGGTTTTTGGGGTCTCAAGTTGTATTACTTTGATTTTCTTAAGATCAACCTTAATCCCATCAGCTGAAATATGGTGTCCCAATACTATTCCTTGTTTTACCATTCTCCTGGCTTAGGGACAAACAATGATCCTCACATCGCTTCAACACCTTATCTAGATTTTGGAGAGCCTCATCAAAGGTTGAATCATATACAATGAATTTTTCCATATAAACTTCCACACACTCATTCACCAACTCAACAAATATAGCCAAGATAACTCTCTGGAATGTTGTAGGAGAGTTACATAGCCCAAAAGGAAGAATTCAATATGAAAATGTCCCCCAAGGGAAGGTAAAAGTCATCTTATCTTGGTCTTTTGTTGCTACCTATATCTAGTTGTAACCACTAAATCCGTCAAAAAATGAAAAATATTTCCTCCCAACCAAGTTATCCAACACCTGGTCTACAAATGGTAGAGGAAAATAATCTCTACGTGTTCCTTTGTTAATTTCCCTATAGTCTACACACTCTCCACTTTTTGTTTTTCTTTGGAACCACTACCAAAGGTGACACCCATTTAGTATCAGAAATCAGATAAATAAACCCCACTTGTAGGAGTTTCTGAATTTTAGTTTTAACAATATCTTTCAAGGTAGGATTGAGTCTCCATTGTGGTTGGTGAATAGGTCAAACATCCTCAGTGTGGTTGGAGAATAGGTCAAACATCCTTGGTATGGATATGGTGAGTACACACACTTGGGTGTATTCCTATCATATCTGTATAGTCCCAAGTGAAAGCTTTAGATCTATTCACTAGGGTGTCAAATAATTTGTGTTCTTTTGGCTCAGTCAACCAACTGTTAATGTTCAAAGTTTTTCCTAGAAACAGCATAATGGTTTTACTCCCAGATGGTTGGATATGACAGTATACATGGGCCTTGTCAAGGTGTTAAGAGGATAGCTATGAGGTATGGTTTTATGATGCTTGGCAATGTTTGCAAAGAAATGGTGCATTTTTGGAACTAAGTTTTTCAAAGGACAAGGTAATCCCATGAAATTGGCATTATCAATTTTTGTGTGATCTATGTTGATTGGGTGTCCTAGGATCTCCTCTATGCCTATCATCTCCTCACCACTCGAATCCATAGTAATAATTTCCACATTGTTTTCTAATTCATCCTCTAATTCTTCACCATTTTGTTTGATGACTACCATGGCCAGTGAAGCCAAATTTTCCTATCCATTGGGACTTTTTGGTTCATCAACCCATACTTTATTGTGTTCGAAAAGCTTGGCAGGAGGATACAAAAATAAATGTTTTCTATTAGGACCATGTGAAATGGTCATTCCTCCCTCTCTACAGTAAATTTTGGTTGCAAAAATAGCCAACCATGGTCTTCTGAGAATTATTGGATAACTGTCTTTAGGTGTAAGGGACTCAATTATTTGAAAATCTACTAGATATTCCCATCCATCCACCTTAACAAGAACATTTTCAATGACGCCCTTGGGAATAGCTATGGATTGATTTTCCATCTGCAAGACTGTAGTTGTAGGGCGTAAATCAATAAGTGCCAACTTTTCCAACACATCAATAATCATTACATTAATGGTTTCTCCAAGGTCCACCAAAGCATTAGGTATTGTTACCTCATTAAATGTTATTATTATAAGTGGACTACCTGGAATCATCATATTTCAGAGCAGTGATCATTCCAACCAACAAGTCAGCTAGATAACTGTTTATGTGGATAGTATTTATTCATTTTGGTTTCCTCCCTAGAGTTTTAATACACAACTATTTGATTATCTTGTTCAACTCATGAATCTCCTTGATCACTTGTAGCAAAGGGACTTCAATCTACAACTGTTTAATTTCTTGTATCAACATAGTTTCGGTAGATGTGGTCATTTCTATAGTATCTTTCATGGAGATTGGTTTCAAATGCTTGAGAAAAGGTGCTTTAATTTTGTCTTTAGGAGTAGAATCCTTCAAAGGATTAGTTAGAGATTGACCCCCCTCCTCCCGAGGTAGGTCAAAATCTCTAGCTGAAGATGGTGGGTCAGGATTTTTTTGAGCAGCTTATGGGGCTTGTTCTATGGATGTGGGCATTTTTGTAGTTGTCTCAATAGACTTCTTATAGGTTCATCCATAATTTATTCAATGTTCAGTTGTGAAAGTGTTTTCTTGGACCTCAATTGCAAGTTTCCACATTGTATTGCATTAAGTCCAGTGACATTGTCCTATTCAGTGGAATACATTGGAGTATTCGGGCAATTGTTCTTTGGGTTCAAAATAGGTTGCATCGAAAGTTGTGGTTGGTTAACTTGTTCATTTTGTTGAGTATTCTAAGGAGGTGGTAAAATATTTTGCTGTTGAGTAGGTATCCTTCTGGGACCAGTATAAAACTGATGCTGAGGTTGATTCCATTGAGGAATAGGATTCTGAGGGTACCACTATTATTGAGGCTAGTTAGGCCACTAAGGATTGTCCCAAGATTGATTTTCCCATTCAGGTGGTCCCCAAGGATAAGTTTCCCAATTAGGTGGTTGTAATTTCTCCTTATTAGAGACATAAGATGCACAAGTTAAAATCAAGAGATTTATTTACCAACACCTAATTTTCACATGCAATTTACCTTGATGACCTACACACATCATGCACTGATATGACTTATTACTCTTGAGAATAGAACTTTGCCTTGTCTCCTCTTTCCTAGCCTCATGGGACGACAATTTACTGTGTTAAAGGGTGCGTGAACGCAACTCAAAGTGGACTCCCTCAAAGTGTTCCACCCATCTTGGGACCTTCCATCAGTGGGTGATTTACCAGATCTTCCCCTCCACAAATGCACAGTCCATTTTGAGTGCTAGCAAAAGGGAGTTTGGGCCCGAGCTCTATTCTTCAAGGTAAAATCATAATAGCTCAATAAGACACAATAATTTTTATAAGTGACATTATTGTGGTTTTGAAAAATAACATCCATAATGTAGACACAAATTTTGTTCTTACATATTAAATTAGTGTTACAAATCCATTATTCATATTTTATCAATAATTGATAACTCTGATATAGAGATCTATTATGCATGGCTAATAATATATTTAATGGAATATCATAGTAAAATATAACATACTACAAGAATAATAAACATAATATCTCATACCTATTTGGTGGCTACTATACTGACAAGGATATCTGAAATCTCAATCTCATTCTCCTCCTAATTGAACCGTCTTCCTTAAGACTAGAAGATATCATTAGTATGAATCAAATAAATAAGAATCTATTTTCCCTTCATATATTAAAGAATCATAATTGCTTATAAGGTTCAATAATTTCTACAAGCATCATTATTGGATAATCGTAAATGGTATATTATATATATATTATTATATGTATGATTTGTATGGGTCTACTACCCATGAGACTTCATTTCATCCCAGGAGGTTATTGACTGAGAGGATAATCCCATAAACCAGCGCATGGTTGAGTCTTTCAAAGTAGAGGGGAAAATATTTAGTTTCTAGTTATCACTCTTGTATTTGTATGTCTGACACAAGACTTTAAACTCAAATAGAAACTGGTCAAGGTCTTCAATAGACAAACCTCGAAAGGTTGGCAAGAAGGCTAGTGAGATATTTTTCATGGTCATATCATCATCTGCATCAATAGCAATAGGATAAGTGATGTATGTGGTGGTGGAGGGTTATTGTTGATGGAATTTCTATGACCACCCTTGATGTTGAATGGAATATGGCCCTCTTCAAAAATTCGCTCAGTTGGGCGAGGCTTTGGAGTTTGCAAAGGAATACATTCCCTTACAACTATGTGTTCTCTTTTTGGGGTATGTGGGAAGGTCTCAGGTTGACCCTGCTTAGTCAATTCCTCAGTAAGTTCTTGATCTGAGTTCCCTTCCTCCCTACTTGTGGTTGTTACATTGATTGGGGGGTTCTTTGGTATGAATCTTCCATGGGGGCCTTGTTTCCTAACAATGCAAAAAAGAATCCAAAGGACTATTTTGTTCCTAAAAGAGGTATTAGAGGTATCTCCTACTAGCACTAGAAAAAGAAGGTCCCCAACAAAAATTCCAAAAAGTGATAGGTTGTCATTAGGTCCTAATACTTTAGTTGATAAATAAATTAATATATCGATTGGGTAGTGTTCGAAGGCTATATGCAATAGAAGACATCTTGACTATCTCTCTTTGGTTTCCTAGATGTTGGACAGTTGAAATAAAACTCTAAACTAAGAGGCCACTAAATGTAGAAAGCAAGAAATTATTTATCTAGAAATCTTGATATAACTAAACTAAAAGGCATAAAATTATAAATCTAAAAGCATAACGATTAAAGCATGGAAATGATTAAAATAAGAAATGTGTAAATTGCTGAAGATGAAAAGCTCATAAAGAAACTATGAAACATTGATCTAACAAAAGATAACAATCTTAACAATTAATTGAAAATGATTTAACAATCTAAAACAACTAAAAGAAGGTGCTCCATAACTTCAGACACTAGAACTTAAAGATTGCAGACTCAACTACAACTTGCAAGATTAGTCTTGAAAAAATTCAACACATGAAAATAAACTTCAATTCCAATTATTATCTACTAAATGAAAGTACAAAATTAATAGTAGAATACTTATCTATCTAATCTACAACCCCTTGAGTGGCCAGCTCTCGGCTGCTCCTATGCCTAGCTTAGATCACATACACTAGTAACTCCAAAATTACTTCATTTAAAATAACTCCATTCACATTACTCAGTAACTCCAAAGGTGATGGGAAAAACTCATTTTATTCATATTAATCTAGTGTAACTTAGAAAACATAGTGACAACATAACAATATTCTTTTGTAAATATCATTTTCAATAGTTACATATTTATATAAGAGCAACTAACAAAATCCTACATTTCAATTGGTAAAGTCTTCAAATGATTGTCAACAAGTAACAAACTTTAAAGCCCATGACATGTGTTGGAACTTTAAAAATTTGATGTTTTCACATGTTTGTTTTACTCATAAACTTTCAGATTTGGTCCTACCGTGTGCATATTTCACTCATATTTTGCCATATTGCCCCATTGAATCCATTGGGTCATGCATTTTTTGCATCATGGTCTATATCGGCATGAGAATACCATTTTCTCCCCGACCCATTGTGCATTTTCTGCTAACATGAGTCTGTGTTTCTTTTCAACAAGACTCATTTAATGTCACAGCGATCAAAATTTTCTTGCAGGCACCGTTCGGCAGGAGTTCTTCACGGTCTCGGTGACAGAGGATGATACACTTTTCGGCTTGATTTGCTGCGTCAATATGATGTCTTGGTGAACTCATTGTGTCACACCGACCGGTGGTTGAATGAACGCATCGGAAAAAGTTAAAGGTTTCAGTGAGTGGTCATAGTGAGGCATACATGTCTCACCAAACGAGCATAAAGGTTCTTATCAAATGGCTTTCGGTGTGAGAATTGCATTCTCTTGGTGATCTAAAGTGAGTTCGGGATGCTTTGGTATGATATAATGTAATCTCCAAGAGGTCTCCCCGACATTGTTTTGTCTTGCCGATACACAAGATGAAAAGGTTACATCAGTAAGAGTTGATGTTTGCGGCATATGGTCTTGGCGAGTGTGAATTGTCTTACCGACTATGCGAGCCAATGTTGTTTCGGCCAGACTAGGCGATATCGATATGAGGTCTTGGTGAGTGACCTTCGGTCTCGCTGATGAAAACAAAAAGACTTGTCGGTATGAAGATTGTTTTGTCATAGTGACATACAAGATGAATAAGGGGCTTTCAGTGAAACGCGGTGTGGTCTGCGAGAGGTCTCTCCGATGTCTGAATGTTACAGCAACTATGAATGAAATAAAAGTGCATCTTGGTGAGAAGTTCCTAATGTCTCAGTGAATGAATGGTACATTATGAGAAGCATATCGATGAAACATAGTGTTTTCTTTATGACATCTCCCTGACTCATGTAGGTCTCAGCAAAAGTGAATAGGCACCATGGAGCAAGGAACGATTGAATTTCCTTCGACATACCCACAGAGGTGTCTAAACAACTATTTCACTAGTGAATATTGGAAATTTGAATGCTGTGGCTGACATGTATACATTTGGGAACCGTTGCAGGCTGACTTGATTGGAGGGCCGACATGATATTTCAATATGACTTATTTTCTCATGCTGGTGTATAAATAGGCATTTTGTAATTGTAAAATTGACAACCAGTTATTAGATATTCGATACATAGTAAGTAGGAATAGTTGAATAAAATTATCAGATCAGAGACTATTATTGCATGATTTCAGAATGGAGGTATTTATGAAAATTAGTTAATGTTGTTGCATTTTTCTAGTGTCAATTTTCTGTTGAATTAAATAAAATACTGCTAAGTTGTCTCCATGATTGATGCTTTCTGATTGTTTATATTGGTATAACAAGTTTATGTTTAGTTTATCAATGCACAATTGTTGTATCTGTGTGATTAATCAATTGGCTCTTTCAAGTAAAGACTAAATCCTTTTAGTTGATCACAGTAATCAGAGAGTTTTATTTGGATTATTAAAGTAGAGCTTAGTAGTTACAGAATTGCATGTTTATACAAGTTGTAAACAAAATATATGCCAAATAATTTGAGTTTTCTCCAGAGAAATGTTGCTCATCTTGATCTCATTTCACTCCGCATACCCAACAAGGCACTAGTCTCTGCACTTCATCATTTTGAACTCATTCAGTTTCTTTATATATGTAAAGATTGTTATTGCTATTAGGTTTTGAATTCATTTGTTCACCTCCATTTGCCATTGTGAAAAAATTGTTGTAAGAAGTATAATCATAAGTCTGCTTAATTCAGAGAGGTATACCCACCCAAGGTTTAGCAACACCTAAAGAGTAGAAGGTTGAGTTCTCTTGATCTTGTCTGTTACCCTAAAGCGTATCAAGAGATTGGTAGCCTCTTGAGGTATCTTTACCTGCATTTTTGAGAGCTAACAAATTGGCGACTCCACTGGGGAACACATTCAGAATCAAGGCCTTTCATAGAGTCAAGAACTTTATATAGATTCCGCTGGGAATAAGAAACATTAAGTATTTTCTCATTTTTTGACAAAAGTGATTGGCGACTCTGACATAAATTTTGCAGATGTTCAAACATGAATGGGAGAAGATCTCAATATAGGGGAGGTCATATTGGAGCTCCTGCTGGTAGCAATAAGTGGGCACACAAAGATGACAGAGCTGATAAAGGAAAGAGGATCAATGAGGACATGTGCATAACAAACAAAGGCAAAGCACCAAGAGCACATTGTGAAAAATATAATTGCTATGATACATGGAGAGATAGTTCAAGTGCTGAGCCTTGTACCCCAGAAGATCAAAGAAATCCTTTTTCTTCTCTTGATCCTTAGAAACAGGCTAAGTTTGAAGCTAGAAAGAGGTAGGAGTATGATCTAGAAATGCAGGATAATCGGAATGGACCTATTGATCATGCATCTCAAGAAGATTATGAATCTTTGAGTTTTGAGGAAATCAGGGCACTGTTTGAATCCAAGAGTAAAGAAAGAGAAGAATAGGAAAAGGCCCGAATGATAAAAGCAATGAAATAATTCGAATTGCAAAAAAATCAAAACATTGCTCAGACAGTTGATTGCCCCCCAAAGTATGTACCACCTCATAAGCAGGGCAGTCATGGTGCAAGGCCATTTAATCACTTGAATGCTCAGATAGGGAATCACTACAAGTAGCCAAATCATCAACCTCATATTCCCACATAGCATCTAGGTATGCATCCACCTCTTGGTCAACATTACATCCCACAGCATAATGCACAGTACAATAATCCCATGCACTAGCAACAATTCCCACCTTTTCCTCCCCCTTACCAACATACAACAATTATCAGGTAGCTTGATTTAGAAGGTTTTCAGTTGTATCCTTACCCTATGGATGGTAGCTAGAGAGGTCTAGTGCCTAAGTTTACAGGGAGTAATGCAATTACTGTTGAAGAGCATTTAAAGAGTTTCAATGTATTCATCCAAGATATAGATGTGTCATATGAAGATTTATACATGAAGCTGTTTATGATATCACTTCTTGAAGATGCTAGGGATTGGTTCAACAGCTTGCCAGCATTCTCAATTAATTCTCTTCAAGTATTCCAGGACCGATTTGTTGAACAATATGGGAATCAAAATGCACCAGATGTAGCTTTTCATGAATTGATGCAAATTCAAAAAAATTACAATGATTCAATTTATGATTTCAACTGAAGGTTCAACAAGTTGTAGACTAAAGTACCTCCTAGATCAAGGTTTCCAGATTCTGTTGCATTGAGTGTTTATTTAAATGCATTTGATCCTAAGACAGGGTATGAACTAAGAAGTAGGATCCCAAGAGATCTGGCTAAAGCTCAGAAGATAGCACTAACAATTGAAAACAATAGGAAGGCTGCAGGTATAATCAATAAAAGAGACAAATCGAGGCTTCCTCAGCAAAATAATAATTATCAGTACAGACAGGAGAACACATACAAAAATGAAAGGCCGAGGTTGCATGATATGCCTTATAATACATACTGGAAGGATGGAAAACCTATAACATCTAGGCCTAAAAACAAAGAGACTCTTGATCCATTGAGCAAGAGGGGAACTTATATGGTGAGTAACAATTACTTCTGTGAGGCTTGTGATAAGCCACATTCTCCAGATTATTGTGTTGTAGCTCAAAGAATGCAAGAAGAGGGAATGTTGATGGAAAATAATGAAGAAGATCACAAGGTATATTTGACTTCAAATACTTTTTACCATGCTAAGGACGGATACTCATCTTTTGAGGATGAAGGTTATGAATATGATGTTTCAAATTAGAAATATAATGTACATATGGCTGAACAACAGATCCTTTCTGATTCTGAAGAAGATTATACAGAGCCACATTCAATTGAGGTGCCTGCTCAAAGTAGTATTAGAAGACTCACCAAAGAAGAAATATAAAGACTGACTGTTGTAGCAGTTGAAGAAGCAAGGAATAAATACTGGTTGAGAAACAGAAAAGTAAATGAGATGGAAGGTGTGCCAGGGGGAATTTTTATGAAAGGTCAGAAGGCAACACAAAGAACTGTGAAAAAGCCAAAAAATGAACAACCTGATAAAAATGAAGAGAATCTTGTCCAAAAGTAGAAAGTTGAAGAATCACACAAAGAGATGCAAAAGTCTGATTAGCCTAGTAAAAAAGAAAAAGAAGAAAACAAAGGAGAAACACCAGAACTGAAGAAGATTGTTAAGGTGGAGAGTTCCTCTTTTGACTTCACACAGGCGTTATCCCAGGTAAAAATGTCAGTTCCACTACTTGAATTGATGAAAATTAAGGAGTATAGAGATAATGTTGTTCAATTAATAACGAATGGAAATGAAAAACATGTAAATTCTAAAAGCAAAGTAGCTAGTCAGACAGTCAATAGGCATGAGAAAGTAAAAATCCCAGAGGTCTGCTTGAGTGATGTATCAACAACTCCCCCTCAAGTTGATCCTTTATTTACTACATTGCTTATAAATAACAAACTGCTAAGGAATTGCATGATAGACTCTGGTGCCGCTATAAATATCATGCCAGTAGGAGTCATGAAGCAGCTTGGCATGTGGGTTGATACATGTGAAGGAAAGTGCTATGCAATGGATAACAGACCTATTCCTGTGGTAGGCATTATGAGAGGTGTTGAAGTCAAACTGGCTACTTATCCATGGGTGGCTTATAATATAGATATAACAGTGATTGATACTCCTCCTTAGTTTTGGATGCTTCTATCAAGACAATGGATAGCAGCAATTGGAGGAAATGTCCAGTTTGATTTATCTTATGCTACTATTCCAGTGAATGGTCAAGAAGTGAAATTGTATAGGGAGACAAGAATGAACTAGCTTGTTGAATGTGTACCTCAAGATCAGATCAATTGTTTCTGTGATGTTGATCTTGGAAGTTTTAAAATTGAATCAGCCCAACTAGAATTAATTAATAGTGATCCAATTGAAAAGCATGTGGCACAAAGCTGCAATGAAGTGTGAAATATTTATTTTGATGGAGCATGCAGCCAAGAAGGTAATGGCACTGGGATTATTTTTTTTTCCCCTGAAGGTATTACATTTAAATATTTATTTATGTTAGCATTTGAATGTACAAACAATGTGGCAGAGTATGAAGCTTTATTGACATGCTTGAATATAGCTGTGAAACACAAGATTAAGTTGCTAACTATTTTTGGTGATTCTAAGTTGGTTGTTTCACAAATTAAATCCATGTATGCAGCAAAGCACAAAAGATTAAAGCAATATAGGAATGTTGTATGGGACACAATTGAGTTGTTTGATGCATTTTCAATTGAGTGGATTGATAGATCAAAGAACATAATGGCTGATTTTTTAGCAAATGTGGTGCTGAAAAGAGATGATATTACGTTGGCTGGGGTATCACAGATTGAGTTCAAGACAAGACCTGCTGTTCTTGATAATATTTATAGTTGGTAGGTTTTCAATGATGATATTGACCTTTTGAAATTCCTCAATTGTATAGATCAATATGAAGCATAGGAAATTGACTTCAATGCTTTTGTTGAAGAAGTGGATGGGAAGCAAACAGTGTTTGGAAGGGAGATCTTATAGCTCAAAACAAATAAGCTTCCTAAGGGGTTAGTGGCATTAGAGAGGTTGTATGATGGAAATGATTGGTCTCTCATGAGGCAAACACCAATCAAAAGGGAAGATATTGAAGAAATTAATTTAGGGACTGAGATGGCACCAAGAAAGATATACATTGGAAAGAAGATAAGCCCTACAATTAGAAGAATGTTGATAGAGTTGCTGAGAAAGTATAAGCATGTGTTCGCTTGGTCTTATGAAGATCTAAAAGCATACAGGGAGGATCTATTTTAGCATGAAATACCATTGAAGCTAGATGCTAAGCCATTCAGGAAAAAGCAAAGACCCATAAATCCAACATTGGAGCCTAAAATGCAAGAAGAGTTGACAAAGCTTAGAGATGGGGGAATAATCAAACCAATTAGGCACTCAACGTGGGTTTCAAACTTAGTCCCTGTGAGGAAGAAAAATGGAGACATTAGACTATGTGTGGACTTCAGGAATTTGAATATGACTTCTCTCAAGGATAATTACCCTCTACCCAACATGGAGGCTATATTGCATAAGGTGACAGGGTGTGAGCTGTTGTCAATGATGGATGGGTTTTCAAGGTACAACCAGGTTAAAGTCAAAGAATCTGAGCAATATAAAACAACATTTACAACTCCTTGGGGAACATATGTATACATAAGAATGCCATTTGGTCTCACTAATGCAGGAGCGACCTTCCAAAGGGCTATGGACGTGGCATTTGCATATTTGATCAATGCTATCATGGTGGTGTACCAAGATGACCTGATTGCTTATTCAAAGAAGGTTGAAGATCATGTACAACATCTAGAAAAGGTATTTATTAAAGCCCTAGAATATGGTATTAGTTTAAATCCAAAGAAGTTTCATTTTTCAGTCACAGAAGATAAGCTCTTGGGACATATTGTTTCAAAGGAGGGAGTTAGATAGATCCTGAGAGGGTTGAAGCTATTGATAAAATTCCTATTCCTAAGAATGTCAAGGCTATACAATCATTCTTTGGACAAATTAATTTTGTTAGGAGATTTGTTTCTAACTTTGCTGAGAGCATTAAGCCTATATCAAAAATGTTGAAGAAAGGACATAAAATAGATTGGACTGTAAAAGCCTTAGAAGCTTTTATATCTATCAAGAGGGCCATCAAGGAGGCTATTGTCCTTAAGTCTCCAGATTTTGCAAAGCCTTTTCAGATATTCTCTTTTGCTTCAATGGACACAATTGCTGTTGTTATGCTACAGAAGAATGAGGATGGTAATGAGCAGCCTATGTCTTTCTTTAGTAAGTCATTACAAGGGTCTAAATTAAAGTATGATATAATGGAAAAAAAGGCTTTTGCATTGGTGAAAGCTACTAAGGCATTCAGACCATATCTTGTTGGAGCAAAGGTGATTGCTTATGTCCCTCATGCTGCTGTCAAGGATATTCTGACACAATCTAAAGTAACAGGAAAGAGATGCAAATGGATTAACAAGATCCAAGAATTTGACATGGAGATACAGATTACTAAGCTAGTGAGAGGTCAAGGCTTGGCTAGGTTGATGGAAAAATCGAATATTGAAGCAAACCAAATTTGTAATGTAGAGGAAGGGACTACAGTTGCTAGCATTGACCACACTCCTTGGTATACTGATATTATGCATTACCTTAAACACATGAAGTGTCTAGAGGGATTGAGCGACAGTCAGAAAAGAACTTTGAAATTGTAGGCATCTAAATATGTTTTCATGGATGGCGATCTATTTTGGAAGAACAGGGGTGGTATAATGTTGTTATGTCTAGATGAGTTTCAGGCCCAGTATGTTCTAACTAAAATGCATGAAGGAGTTTGTGGAGGACATTATTCAGCAAAAACAACTGCACACAAAATTCTCAGGGCAGGTTATTATTGGCCCAAGGTTTTTAATGATTCTTTCACACATGTAAGAAAGTGTGAAGCATTCCAAAGATTCTCTGGAAAACTAAAGTATCAAGGAGCTTTTCCACTTCGACCCTTGCAGGATGATGCCCCTTTTCATCAATGGGGAATTGATTTCATTGGAGAAATACAAGAAAAAATCAAGTGGTGGACACAAGTGGATACTGGCTGCTACTGATTATTTTACCAAGTGGGTAGAGGCAATCCCAACTAAACAGGCTACAAGCAAAGTGGTGAAAAATTTCTTGATGGACAACATTATCACCGATTTGGTGCACCAGTGAGGTTAATCACATACAATGGGATGTGTTTTAGATCAGATGAGTTCAAATTTTTTTGTGACACATATGGCATTACTATTTCTTATGCAGCTCCTTACCATCCACAAGCCAATGGTCAAGCTAAATCCAATAATAAGAGTCTCTTGAAGATCATAAGGAGGATGTTGGGATAGAACAAGAAAGCTTGGGATTCAAAACTTAGACTGGTTGTGTGGGCTGATAGGATCACTGTGAAAAAGGCAATTGGAAAATTCCCATTTGAGTTGGTTTATGGAGTATAGGCCAGGATGCCTTTGCAGAATTTGTTACTAGTCTATAGGTTTGTCCTTCAGGAGGATTTGGATGTTCTTGAGGCTATGGAGGAAAGAATGGAGCAATTGGCTAAACTTGATGAAGTAATGAGAGTGGCCCAAAGTCAAAACATGAAGTTACAGACACAGATGAAGTATCTATTTGACAAGAAGGCAAAGGATGGAAAATTTGAAGAAAATGACTTGGTGTTGATGTGGAACGCAAGCTGTCAGGAGAAAGGTAAACATGGTAAATTTGAAGCTTTATGGCTAGGACATTTTGTTGTTGTTGGAAAGGAGGGTGAAGATTCATATTATCTACAGAATATGGCTGGTGAAAATTAGGAATTTCCTGTTCATGGGAAATTCTTGAAGCAATTTTTCTTGTGAGCAACATAGAGGATTAAGGGTTGCCAGTGCATGGACAACTCTTGCTTATCCTCTTTAAAATTATTTTTCATGCATAGTAGTTTAAGATTTTTTCCATCTCCATTTCACTCTCACTTTCCATTCATCTTCATCTTGTATTCACTTTCCATTCATTTCCATTTCCTTTCACTTCATTTCTGCTCTTTAGTTTATCATTTTGTGTCTGCTTTGCTCATCCAAAGATCTGGATCCTTGCAATGATCTCACTATCATTCATCCCTAGACGGAGCCACTATTAAAACTATAAAAATTTGATGTTTTCACATGTTGGTTTTACTCATAAAATTTTAGATTTGGTCCTACCATGTGCATATTTCACTCATATTTTTCCATATTGCCCCATTGAATCCATTGGGTCATGCATTTTTTGCATCATGGTCTATATCGGCGTGAGAATACCATTGTTTCCCTGACCCATTGTGCATTTTCTACTAACATGAGTCTGTGTTTCCTTTCAGAAAGACTCATTTAATGTCACAGCGATCAAATTTTTCTTGCAGGCACCATTCGGTGGGAGTTCTTCATGGTCTCGATGACAGAGGATGATACACTTTTCGGCTTGAGTTGTGGCATCGATATGATGTCTTGGTGAACTCAATGTGTCACACCGACCGGTGGTTGAATGAATGCATCAAAAAAAGTTAAAGGTTTTGGTGAGTGGTCAGAGTGAGGCGTACATGTCTCATCGACAGAGCATAAAGGTTCTTATCAAATGGCTTTCGGTGTGAGAATTGCATTCTCTTGGTGCTCTAAAGTGAGTTCGGGATGCTTCGGGATGACATAATGTAATCTCCAATAGGTCTCTTTGACATTGTTGTGTCTCGCCGATACACAAGATGAAAAGGTTACATTGGTAAGAGTTGATGTTTGCAGCATATGGTCTTGGTGAGTGTGAATTGTCTTACTGACTATGCGAGCCAATGTTGTTTTAGCTAGACTCGGTGATATCGATATGAGGTCTTGGCGAGTGACCTTTGGTCTCGCCGATGAAACAAAAAGACTTGTTGATATGAAGATTGTTTTGTCATAGCAACATACAAGATGAATAAGGGGATTTCGGTGAAACATGGTGTGGTCTGCGAGAGGTCTCTCTGATGTCTGAATGTTATAGTGACTGTGAATGAAACAAAAGTGCATCTCGGTGAGAAGTTCCTAATGTCTCAACGAAAGAATGGTACATTATGAGAAGCATATCGATGAAACATAGTGTTTTCTATATGACATCTCCCTGACTCAGGCAGGTCTCGGAGAAAGCGAATAGGCACCACAGAGCGAGGAACTACTGAATTGCCTTCAGCATACCCACAGAGGTGTCTCAACGACTATTTCACTAGTGAATATTGGAAACTCGAATGTTGTGGCTGACATGTATACATTTGGGAACCGTTGTAGGCCGACTTGATTGGAGCTCAAATTCTTTGGAGGGCCAACATGATATTTCAATATGACTTATTTTCTTAGGCTGGTGTATAAATAGGCATTTTATAATTGTAAAATGGGCAACCAGTTATTAGATATTCGATACACAGTAAGTAGGAACAGTTGAATAAAATTATCAAATCAGAGACTATTGTTGCATGATTTCAGAATGGAGGTATTTATGAAAATCAGTTGATGTTGCTACATTTTTCTGGTGTCAATTTTCTGTTGAATTAAATAAAATATTGCTAATTTGTCTCTAAGATTGATGCTTTCTAGTTGTTTAAATTGGCATAACAAGTTTATGTTCAGTTTATCAATGCACAATTGATGTATCTATGTGATTAATCAATTGGTTCTTTCAAGTAAAGACTAAACCCTTTTAGTTGATCACAGTAATCAGAGAGTTTCATTTGGATTATTAAAGTACAGCTTAGTAGTTACAGAATTGCATGTTTATACAAGTTGTAAATAGAATATATGCCAGATAATTTGAGTTTTCTCCAGAGAAGTGTTGCTCATCTTGATCTCATTTGACTCCGCATACCCAACAAGGCACTAGTCTCTGCACTTCATCATTTTGAACTCATTCAGTTTCTTTATATATGTTAATTAAGCATTTTAGGATTTAGATCAGAAGATTGTTATTGTTATCAGGTTTTGAATTCATTTGTTCACCTCCATTTTCCATTGTGAACAAATTGTTGTAAGAAGTATAATCATAAGTTTTCTTAATTCAAAGAGGTATACCCGTCCAAGGTTTAGCAACACCTAAAGAGTAGAAGGTTGAGTTCTCTTGACCTTGTTTGTTACCCTAAAGCATATCAAGAGATTGGCAACCTCTTGAGGTATCTTTACCTACGTTTTTGAGAGCTAACAACATGAAACATTAAAGGGGCTTGACACCAGCCATAAAGTCTTTAAAACTGAAAATAACAAAAACTACAAAAACTTTGTCCATCATGTATTCTCCTAAGTTTTTGATGCCCATTCACTTGTCTTCAATGGTGTTGAAGTCTACGCTAAATCACTTTGATTGGCATGATAACCGATTTTGGTAGTTGACCCATGTAATTCTCAAAAACTAAACCATTAAGTCATTGCGGGTTATCTTATTTCGACTAATTTTAAGAAATAAAGATTGTACACCTTTTCACAAAAAGAAAGAAATTAATTATCCTAAAGATAATTAATTGGTAGGGTAAGGATGGCTGAAATATGTGAGGTTAAGTATTTATTCCATTATATTGATGAGGTTATTTTTACCTCATCAATAACATAACATATGGATGATGATGAAACAAAAAGAGGCATGATACAAACATAATGGAAACATAAAGAAGACACATGAAAACAGTCAACAAAAATACAGAACAAAAGACAAGGTTAGTACTAAAAGGATTTGAGTTGGTAAGGTAACCAGTATTAAGTTGTTTCAAATACCAAATGTCATCCATCAAATAAATGAATGCTCCCATGAGTACTAGAAAGCTATGTTATGCAACATCACTCATGAGCTACATGGATCTACTAGCTAGCAAGATATCTTATGCTAGGTTTCCAAGTAATATGATGGGTTCAATAAGGCTAGCAAGGTATGTTATGATAAACACTAATGAAATACATGGCTCCACTGGAAAAAAGTTATGTTATGATAGGTGGCCATGTTAAGGTCATTCATGACTCACACCATAGAAAAGTCCAATATTTTCTAGGTGAATCACAAACTAGAAGGCACACGAGCTAGTGAAGTTTGATATTCACTAGGTGAGCTGCCAAGACAAGGTAGTCAAATGAGAAAAAAACTAGGTCTAGTGGGGACCACTTTTCACTAGGTGTGTACCCATGATAACCATACAAAGAGTTATACTACCAGATAAATATGGTAAAGTGCCACAAAATGATCAAAATTCTATGTCAATTCCACACTAAGTTCAACTCCCATGAAGAAAGTTTAGCAAAAATGCCAAACTCACTAAAGAGTGTGCATAAATGACAATAGGATAAGGCTAAAAACTCAAGGGGTGTTATAACAACAACACCACAAGAGATGATTCACAAAAATAACAAAGGGGATTTACTCAATACATGAAAGGTCACATCTTAGGGGATATCACATGTGACATCACCACCAAGAGAGGACAAAGTCATGGAAAAATAACTTCACACCTTAGGGAATACTAGCCATAGCATTATCACCAAGCAGAATGTCATATGCCAAGAAAGGTCACACTCTTAGAGGACATCCAACCTAATATCACCACTAAGGAGACACTCACATGGATTAATAAGGCCACTCTTTGGTTGACAAGGTCACACTTCTTAGGAGATATATGTTACCACCACTAAGAAGGGGCCATTTCTTATTAAAAAATAATTGGGGACCTATATTTCCCCCTTAAAGAGTTAGTTTTCTTGCTACACTAACATTTTTAGGAGATAAAAAGGGATTGCTTGCTAGAAGAAATGCACCTATGACAAGGCTACCTAACCCCTTACCACCCAAGTGCATGGACAAGGATGAGCCCAAAATGAATTATGATACATTGCTTTGTGTGAGATGAAATACATGATTGCATAAATCCAAGTTTATACCTCCATGCATGGTACTGAGTATGCTATGATACTACAACTACCACATGGCAAGGAGCAACTAATTCTATTTATTATGATTAAGAGGTCTTTTTGATGTTTTTGAATAAAAATATCCAAGACCTCTTGTTGTTTCTTACATGCTAAGCTCTATAGGGACACTGTTGGCACATGGATTCTAGTGTTGTAATTGATGGAAACTGAAGTAATCTTCATGGTCCAAAGATATGTATCTAGTTATACTGGCAGATAAAGTGCAATACTATGTGTTACTAGCAGAATATCTGAAGAGCAGGGTATTCGGTTAGTCAGTCAATCTGTCTACTTCACTAGATTATCATTTTGTATTGTGGACCCCTCGGATTGCTTGGTGAGTATGTATACTATCTTATTACTGAATTTTATGGTGTTGCATTAGTGGAAGTACGAGCTTGAAGGTTTGGTAGGATGTTTTATGTCTATTTGTTCGTTGTAGCTAACTCAATGAATGTGGCACATTGTGGATGTGTAAAGTGGAATTATTTAAAAAAAAATTATGTTAAAAAATTTAATTATGGGTCTTAGCTACAATCTATCCAACAGTGTTAGATCCACATTGTAAATCCAATTGTAATTTTGGGCTGACAGTTAATAATATTTCCAAGTTTTACTAAGGCTGACCTATAGCAATCGTATTTCTAGTTGTGGATATATAAGAGATTCAATATATCATTTTTTTGTGTGAGAATAGTGTAGTGGTGTGTTTCGATCATCAAGAAGGGTGATTAGGCGATTATGCATAGTTTCACTTGTGCATTAATATTTCTACAGTGTGAGTTGTGCAGAGCAGAGCTAAATTGTTGAATTTGTCTGAAGGATAGCATATTGCCATTAAAGTTAAATCAAAGCTGTAATCAAGCATTTTGGATGCTATTTCATCAGTTCACCTCTTTTGTATTTACTCCAAATCTTTGTAGGGTAGTGAGCCCATCCATTTGATCAGTGAGCTCTAGGCAGTGCATTCCCATTTTGTACTTGTTATTTTGGGTATACTCATATTATATTGTGGATTGGCCATCCATCGTGGTTTTTCCCCTAATAGGGTTTACACGTAAAATTTTTGGTGTTATGGTGTTGAGATTATTTTCTTTCTGATTATGCATGTTTCTTTTATTGAATAGTTAAGTTAAATCACAGAATAATAAAGTTGAAGTTTTGCTCAACACTGATTCACCCTCCCTCTCAATGTTGCTTGTTTCCAACAATTGGTATTAGAGCCAGTTCCTTGAAAGAAGTCTTACAACTTGGGGAGATCTTGGAAGGTGTTTTTGAATGGATACAAGCAGTCTTCAACAACAACTTATGGTGGCCCTAGATGATCTTGACCAAATAAAATCTAAGAACCAGGAACTGCAATAAAATCTTGAGAATGTAGAAAAATTCATCCAGTTGCTAAAAGAAAAGATCAATTAATCAAGAGAGAAAAGAAAGGAACTATGTGGTAAGCTCAAATAGAAGAACAAAGGTGTAGAGGATGAACAACTCAGTCTGGCTCTTAAGGAGAAAATAGAAGAATGTGAAAAGATTTCCAAGGAAAATGTTGCCTTGAAGTGAGAGATGGAATCCATTATGATGAGAATGACCAAGGAGCTTGAGGACAGAAAGAAGAATGAAGAAAAAGCTTGCATAGTCCTTGAAAGAAAAGTCTAAAAAATGCAGCCGACTATGAAATGAATTGGAGCAATCCAAGAACAATGAAGAAATTCTTGAAAAGAAACTTGATGACCTTAGAGATGAACTTGCTACAACAAATGAGTATAAGGAGAAATTCAGAGCAAGCTCAGCCAAACTGGATGAACTAATCAAAGGACATAGGACTAATGGTGACAAACGAGGTCTTGGATATGAAGAAGGAGAAAGTTCTGGATCTGGACAAAATAACTCTGGACAAAGGAATTCTAGACAAGGAAGATTCAGACAAGGAAGTCAGATTAAAGGAACCAGAAGAAATCTGGTAAGGCAACCAAATGCTCAAAGATTTAATGGATATTGTTATGTTTGCAACAAATTTGGTCATATGGCTTGTCAGTGCTAAAGGAGGGTGAACCCAAGTAGACCATCATTTTTAGGACAATGTTTTAATTGCTATAAGTATGGTCATAAGTCAAGTGAATGAAGAACTGTGATGAATAAATTTCATAAAGATGTCAGATGCTATGCATGCAAAAATTTGGAAATATTGCTAATCAATACAAATCAAGACAAAGTCAATGGAACAATTGGTCTGGATAGAGAAATGTTGTGTGCTACAACTACAACAAATTTGGCCACATCGCTAGATTCTGTTGGACCAAAAGAGGTCCAGTAAAAAAAAAACATGCAACAGGATGTTAAAAGGAAGGGGAAAGTTACTACTGATGAGATCAAAAAGAAGATGTAGAAAAAATGGGTGAAGAAGAATCCCTCTGTAGAAGCAAACAAACTTGAGCCAGAAGCAACTTCTGGTAATTCCTCAGGGAATTAATTCTAGGTCCCTAGCACAAGGGGAGCTATCAAGAAAAACTCTCAAACCCACCCCTTTGTAGTTGAATGATACTGGAATCTGGATATGTCCAGTAGGAGAGTTGATATTTTTTTGATATTGTTCGACTAGTTAGAAGCATTAGTGAAGCATATTGGTGATCCGAACAAGAGTCATCTTTCTCAATGTCTGAAAGGAAGAAAATCGGATGAGTTAGAGCAAGAGCATTTATTGCAAAATAAAAAAGTTAGGTATGTGGATAATAAAAGGAATGACTTCAACCCTCATTTGTCATATTGCGTTTGGAGAAAAGCATTTTGGAGAGCTTTGAGGCGATCATTGCGAATTTATGGAGAGATTCAAGCACAAAGAAGATCTGTGATCAAATTCCATCTTCGTCCCTGAAAGTTATTTATTGTAAACCTGTAAATTTGTGTGATTGCAATGATGTCTACTCCTATGGTAGTTGAAGTAAAGGATAGGCCACATCCAAAGTTCAAATGGCATCTATATAAATTCGTAGATACATAACCCTTAGGTGTATTTTCATCGGTGTCATATGGAGTCCTGCATATTGAGGATATTAGGGCTTATGTGCACGTAAACATTGAATGTTTGGGAACCTCACATTTGTTGGATTTGTACACTAATTATATAACTCATGAAGATATTACTATGAGACTGAAATTCAAAACCCTAGAAGATAAGAAATTTGTGCAATTTGCAAAATTCCCCATATTTGAAGAAGATGAATGGGTTCGATATTTTTTGAGTCATGTCCATGATGAATTCATGTGGTTGAATGTGCCATTCAAAATCACCAAAGAAGCTATATGTGCAGTTACAGGACTAAACTCCATTGAAAAGCTTGCATTTTTGAAGTCTGCAAAGAATGATAAGGTTACTAAAGCGACAGGCTCGAAATGGGATAAAAGGGCAATGACAATAGATGATATTGCCATAGTGGATGTAAAATTTGCATCAATGATTATCAGTTATAAGATTTATCACTCAAGCCAAGAGAAATTTGTATCTTACACAACTATTTATGTAGCATATGAAATGTTCAAACAAAATGTAGACTATGATTTATGTGAACTTCTCAAAAACCAATTAATGGAGAATTTTGGAAAAATCAAGGACAAAAAGAATACATTCAAGTATGGTAACTTGTTGATATGCTTTTTTTTCTACTTCTTGGGTGAAGTACTAGGAGCTGGTAAAGTTCAATGGTGTAATGATATGCTGGTAGTTGTTTAGATATGGAATATTTTATGTGGATTGGGTGATTGACATACCCACAATACAATCCTATGGGGATACCTCAAAAAAATTTAGAACTTAATGCATGCTAGAGAAAAAATTCCTACAACAATTGCAGAGCAATACAAAGACTCTATTTTCTTCATGGTAGATATTGACCATTATGAGGATGTATGTAGATCCTAGAATAGTTTGGATCATTCCTATGGGTTATGAAGTAGATGAGAACATTATGAGGATGTATGTAGAACACCTGCTAAAATCGCCATTGGATCAGGGTGAAGAAAGATTTGATACTTATGTAGAGAAAGGCTTAAAAATTCACTTGGAATTGAAAAATCCCATGTTATCTAGAAGGGTAAGAAAAGAGACAGAAGCTCTTGCAAAGAGTTTTGGAATCCCTATGCATCAACTTAGAGAAGTGAGGAGACAAAGAGAAGAAGTTGAAGTAGCTAAGGAGAAAGAAAAGGAAGAATCAACTAGTCTAGGAACATCTCCTGCTCATACTAGAAGCTCCTCTACAACTCAGTTAAATCAAGCCGAGGCTTCTAGAAAAAGATAGAAGAATAAAAGCAGAAGAGCTTACAAAGTTGTGTCTATATATGAAGAGGAAGAAATTGATTCAGAAGTAGTATGGGAGACAAAGGCTATTGGTACTCATGTTGTCAAATTGAATAAGAGAAGATCTTCTAAGAAAGGAGATGAAGCAAAGAAAAAGGCCAAAGTTGACAAACCCAGTATGCCTATTGAGGAAGTTGAGAATGCAGTAGTGAAAGATGGAAATATCAAGCCACTCTGTGATCGGTATGAGTCTTTTGATGAATCGGAGAAGAAAATTCTTGAAGAAGCAACAATAAAGCATATGATTTTTTTCAATAAAGTTCTTGTGGAAATCATGTCTGTCTTGCCTACAAGTCTATATAATGCTTTAGAATCTAGGAGGTCAAGCGCCTTATCAGAAGAATAAAATTTGAGGAAGAGAGTCCTAGCAGATTTATGTTCAGAAATGACAATTGAAGAAATGGATCTATTCCTTGAAAAGGCTAAAAAGGAATTTAGGAGAAAAAAAAGAATAAATAAGCTCATGTTTGGTGAAATTGACGCTGTTGTCAATGAAACTAAGGAAATTCTAGAACTTTTGTCAAAGGAAAATATTAACATTGAGGAAGTATATGTTCAAAGAAATGAAGAAGTGAATGTGGAGGTAAATGAATTAGGAGAAGAGAATGTGAATGAAGAAAACATGAATGTTTCTGATCCTCTGGAGTTTGACGATATTCTGACTTCTCCTAATGTGAAAGATGTAGAGACACTTGTTGTAACTAAGGTTCCTATTGAAATTTTAGCTAAGGAAAAAGAGGTGCATATTGTACAAGTTGAAATGCCTAAATTCAATCCTAAAGCAGAATCCAAGGTTGAAAAGAAAAAGGAGCAAGAAATTAGAATAGAGGAAGTGAAGGAATCTTTATTGGAGTAGCAAGAAGAGTTAGATCCTGAGTTGGATGAAAGATCAATAAACCTATCTACTCTATCTCCAATTTAGATGATGAAAGTTGCTAAAATTGCTCAAGCCAAATCCAGTGAAAAGATACTAAAATCTCACATAGAGGACAATGAACTATTAAAGCTTGCATCTAGAATCTTATAGGAAATAATGCTTACTTATGTTGTGGACCCATTAGGTTCCTCCTCTGGTGAATTAAAGAAGCTAATAAGTTTTGTAGATTCTCATTTTGAATCCTTTGAGAAATCAGCTTTGGTTAAAGTGAGAAAGGAGTTCCAGGAGAAGAGAGTTGGTAGTCTAAAAGAATTGATTGCCAAAGACAAAGCTTTGTTAAATACTTGCATAAATAATATTCAAGGTGCTATGTCTAAAGGAGGAAAAGTATACAAATATTTCCTGGTATTTTCAAAATTTACTAAAGCAAATGAAATGAAAATGAAGGACATTGAACAACAGTTGGTTAATATATCCAACACCTTTGACCCTTCAGCCGGAAGTGTCTTTAATCAAGAAAATTAGGTAATGTCTCTGCTAAACCAAATAAAGAGTCTAAAATTTGAAAATGAAAGGATCATTGGCAGAGTATGTGAACTCAAGGGACTGGTAAGTCCAAATATTAAGATGATGGTAAATGCTTTGAAAGAAGCTAAAGATGTTACAACTGCTCTTGATCTGGTAAGTCTCGAAGTAGTAGAAACCTTGTCATATTTGCTCTATGGTCATATAACCATTTTGGAGAGTTTGAAAAGTATTTGGGGCTCAAACTTACATGGGCTAAATAATCTCTGTGTAGATGTCTTCAAATTTTTGTAAGTCTCAACAGTTTTAGCAATTTTGGTTTCCCCAATTTTTTCATTGATGTCAAAGGGGGAGAGTGCAGTGAAAAATGTCTTAACATTCTTAGGGGGAGTAGTATACTAAATTTTGGCAGTGTACTTATTAGTTTCGACACTTAGTCATTTTTCTCTAAGTGTTGCCATCAATGCCAAAGGAGGAGATTGTTTTCATGTGGCTTCCAGTGTTGTCATTGATGGCAAGTAAAGTCATCTTCATGGTCCACAGATCTATATCTAGTTATACTGGTAGATAAATTGCAATATTGTGTGTTACCAGCAAAATATCTAAAGAACAGGGTATTTGGTCAGTCAGTCAATCTGTCTACTTCACCGGATTATTGTTTTGTGTTGTGGACCCCTGGGATTGCTTGGTGAGCATGTATACTATCTTATTACTAAATTTTGTGGTGTTGCATTAGTCGCAGTATGAGCTTGAAGGTCCGGTAGGATGTTTTATGTCTATTTGTTCGTTGTAGTTGACTCAGTAAATGTGGTGTATTGTGGATGTGTAAAGTGGAATTATTTAAAATGTTATTATGTTCAAACCTTTAATTATGGGTATTAACTACAATCTAGCCAATAGTGTTGTTGATGATGTTTTCTGCACAGCAACAACTCAGGCATAATATAATATCCTATATCTCTTGAAAGGTAAATCTCTATCAACAAGCCTCAAGAGATAACTCCAAGGTCTCTAATGTTAGGTCTTGACAATGCATAAACAACTCAGTGATAAATGTAAAAATGTTGGTAATCACAATGGGACCTTACTACAAGCAAAATATTGAATCTCAATTTATCAGATCTAGCAATATGATGATACTTCAATCCTAAATTTAACCCAATAATCAAAGAAATAACAAAAGATAAGGGTTTCAGAAAGAGATTTCTAAACTTAATATTAAACTTGAGATTAACCTAAGATTAACAATGCAAATGACCAAACACTTGAAATGGACCAATCCCTCAAAACTAATTTCCACTTGACCCAGATGAATCTGCAATCTTATAGAAAAAGTGCAATCTTCTAAGGTGTTAGGATTTTTAGATCATGAACATTCATTCAAACAATTCTTATTGCAATTGAAATGAATAAACCCTCACAATTGAACTAAGCATAATGAATATAAAGTCCAGGCTAACTTTGCAAAGCAACTAAAAATCAGTTGGTTGTGAAAAGTATGGACCAGGGATTGCTGCAACACTTCAAATATCAAACCATAAACATCATTAAACTCTATATCTAATTCTAAATATCGATCTTCCTCAAAGAAATTCTAAAGATAGAATAACAAGAACCATGCAAGTCAAGAAGAACACAAGTATGGCACCAAATCACAATCTCATTACTTGCATCAAATTATCCATTGTAGCAACAATTCTAGCTTTCTGTTACAATATTTTCTTGAGAACAACTACTTGCTAACTCTTGCTCTACTTGATTCACTCCTACACTAGCTATCTCTCTATTCGCCTATGTCTATATCTTCTTTTTCTTAACCCTTACAAATGAGGCAAAATTCCATATTTATAGAACCCCCAAAACATGTCGGCCTACATAGGATTTTACAATAATAATTAGGCACAACAATTCAGCCAAGAGAAATTCAAAATGAGATAAAATATGCATTAAATGCATGAAATTCATCCAGGTTGGCCTGGGATATCTAATGCAGCTCAGACCAATGCATGGAAAAATAATAGGGAAGCACAAATATCAATGTAGCAACTCATTAACTACCTTGACCTTTGTCTTTATTCTGATCCAGCATCCCATGAACCTTCAAAAGCACCCCATCCAAGTAGGCCACATGTGGTAAAGGAAAAACCCTAAGTCGGTTTTCAGTTGATGCAATTTCTTCCCTAGATTGTTTCACCAACTTATCCCAATCTACCTTATATGTTAGGTATTTATCAATGACAAAAATGTAGGTGGCCGCATCATCTAACTAGTGTTCAGTAATAGAATCATCACTAACTGGAGCATAAACATCATGCCACCATCTCCTCAACTACTCCAAACTCAAATAGTTAGGGGAAATCTTCCTTCTTCCTATCATAATCTCAAAGAAAGCAATGGATCCATTATAAACACCAGCTAGGGTATCATCAATATGCCTCCTATATTTGTAGATATTTTTCAAAACCTTTTGCCTAATCTGCAATGCCTCAAACCACTCCCAAGGTTCAGCATCTCTTGAAGAAGGAAGAATTTTATAACTTACTAATTTATCCCTGGTGTACTCCATGATGGTCATCGTTTTCTGCAGCAGGAGATCCGTATCTTCCTGATCCTGTGCTAACACCTCCTTCAACCAATCCATTTTCCTCACAACATCTTTTCTAGTTGAAAAACATCTTTAATGGCCTCATTACCTATGGTTAGCACCACTTGCAGCTAGTTTGCAGTACTAAGAGTGGAAGCCTTCATCTCTTTCAGCTCGGTGATAGTTTCCTATGGTAAAGGATTTGCAGCAGAAGCAGAGGGGTTAATAGATTGCAAGGACTTCATCAGATCCTCCAAGCATTTCATGAGATTATTATTTTCCTTTTTTAGCTCCTGCTTAGTCTTCATTTCCTTCCTCAATCTACCCAATATGACTGCACTAGAACCCTGATAATCCTCAATATCCTGCTCAATGAATGTAGGCCCTAAATTGAAAGTCTGAACATTATAATCCTTTCCAGCCACATCATCTCTATTCTTATCTGGGGCAGGGGTTGCAATGTGGAGAAACCTGTTATAAACTTCATCCCTCTCAATCCTTGAAATCACCCTAGCCTTCTTTTTACCTTTATCCTTTCCAATCTTGGCTAGCAGCTCATCCCAATTGGGTGGAGTGTCCTCCACAACAACTTGTTTTCTCCTTAGCTCCTTGTCCAACCAATCAGGAACAGTGGATTCCAATTGCACCTCAATATTTTTCACTTCCTCCTGCTGATCCTTAGGTTCTTCTTCACTCAAACCCTACTTCTCAAGAGTCTCTGTCTTGCTTTCCTTCTCATCGGCATGTTCCTCCTTGTGTTTAGGTGATGGAATCTTTTCCACTTCTTCTTTTCTTGGAGGTGATTTCACCTCTTCAATTCCAATAGTTGACTCTGCATATGCAACAAAGGGAGATTGTATTACCTTTTCAATTTTAGCTTCTGCACTATAAAGGTCACCCTCATGAAATTCCTCCCCTTCAATATCTGGATGATCTTCAACTTTCTCAGATTGACCTAGTTTTCTTTGAGCCTCATGGGAAGAAGGAATATCATCATGCTGCTCCTCATGAGAAAAAAATGGAGGAAGATCTGCTTTAGGCACACTATCCTTGGGAGAAGGAGTCCTTGACCTCCTTATATACACCTGTGCCTTCTCTTCTAAAATTTCTACATTTACCACCGGTGGAGTAACTTCTTCCTCCCCCACTTTAGAGCTTTCCTTTTATGATAGTCTTAGGACTCTTCTCCTTTTGGACATAGGAACATCAACCTCAGGATTCTAATTTTCAGTCTCTTCCTTTTTATACTTCTTAGTCCTTGTGCTCTTCTTAGCCATTGGCTTTCTCTATTTTTTTGCGCCTTGGACTTCCTCCTCTTGAACACCTTTAATCTTGATTTTGAAAGGGGAATCTAGCTTACCTTTTCCCTTAGGATCCTGCTTAGTTGATTCTTCAAAAGTGGAATGAGGATATAAATCTCTCATCAGCTCATAGGTGCACTGTACTCCTTGATTTTCCAACTCCCATATTTTGGTAAACTTGGTGACTAGATCCATCAACTATTTTAGTTCTATTTTTTCCTCTTCTAACCAATCCACATCACCAATTGGCCTATCCTTCACTGCCTCATAAGCATGATCCCGAATCAGGTTTCCATCATCCTCAAGTTGATCAGGGACTACCTTCACATTATATAAACAGACTGACTCAACTGGCAGTCAAGAAAACTTCTTCTCTCAGACCTCAAATTCATCACTGCAATTGGCCCAGTAGTCTTCCAAATCAACCTTATGGCTATACTCTCTACTGGCCTTATTTTGAGCTTCACCTATGATATCAAACCTGGACCGCTTGGAATGGAAAGATAAGCCAAGAGTACTCATTTCTTCTTCTGAAGCCTAGGAAGAAATAATGGAAGGGTATGCCTCACCAGTGCAAATCCTCAAAGGGAAGTCTCCACCAAATCTAGTCTTATGTTTGTCTCTTTTGACGATGGCATCAAAGTCACACATCTATCTAGCGACTTTCAAAAGTATGATATGATTAGTAGGATACCTTAGAAGCCTGTAAGGAGCCCTTTGGTAGCCATCAACCCAGATGTATGAGAAGGTTTGGAATTGAATAAACCACGCCCCATACTTCTTGATGAGTTCTTTTGCTTCATCTGAAATCCTTGTGTGCTCTGCTCCCTAAAGCAACCTAGTGATGTGCAGGTGAATGCATCATTCACCCTCCTATAGCTTGAGCTTCCCAAATGTAGCTGAGGGAAAACCTCATAAATAATATCTTGCCCAAAGATTCCCCTTGTACTAAATCCTTTGTAGGGGTGAAATCTCGCAAGTGCATAGACCAAATATGAAGTCATCATGAAGGTCTTGGTCTGCAACACATTGCATAGTTGCTCATGGATCACTCTACTAATCACACTAGCCCAATGATAGTCAATCAACTCTTGTTCCATCTTACAATAGCGTGGCACATCCAATTCTCAAACATACCTGCATTTCTTAATCCAACCACCCTGTTGAGCAATGTGATGGCATCATAGTATTCCTTCTTAAATTTTTCCCTGAATAGTTGTTTAGGAAAATTTGAATAATGAGACTTAGGCTTCTCTAGCCAAGAATTGATAAGCTGTTCAGATTTAATAGTCTATTCTTCATAAAACCCCTTAGATACCTCCATGTTAAATGCCACCACATGAGACCTATTTGGCATATTGAAAGTTTGAGGAATGGAAATAGGGTTGAGATTTGCTACCACTCTACCTTGAGGACCAATAATTTTTTGTGTGTCCTGATCATAGTGCCTTCCACACTCAAGGAAAAGATCATAGCACTAGACTATAGAAGGAAAACCGACTACATGTGACAAACCTGATTCCTTCATTCTTCTAGCCACCAAAGGAAGATCCTGTGCTGCCATTCCTCCTTTAAACTCTTTGTAATCCCACAATCTGAAATTTGTATCAGTCACCTCGGACTAGACTGATGTGATTTTACTCTTAGGGATCTTTCTCTTGATGTCCATTTTAATCCTTTCTACCTCAGATACTTAGGATCCCTCCAATGTCCTACTAGATTCAACCTACACTCAACAAGGAAATCATAGTAAAAACCACAGGAAATAAACGTTAATCCATCAAAACACTGTTAGAATGAACCTCATACAGCAAGATGTTATTAAAACTCATATAAAATGATCTTGATAAAATTTGGGTTTCAGGACCATCTGCGGAATCTGAGCCAGAGAGGAATTTTGGGAAATTCTAGACCAGATGGATTCTGGCAGAATAATTATGAAACACTTACTAACAATTAAATCTGATCATTATCAATCAATAAACCACATAGGAGATCATAAGATAGCATGAAATATCCATAAAATGCATCATAAATCATTAATAAATCCAATTATTCCATATTCTATCATATTTTACCAGATTTCATGAAAATTTGCCAGAGATGGACTTCCACGAAGGGAAAGACACTTTGCAAACTTTAGAAAATCTAGGTGACACTAGACTTCAGGAAAATCTGGGGTCAATGAAAATCCGCGAAATATATGAAACTCCAAAGACGACAGTTGATTCTGGAAAAATAGAGGGAATCAGGAAAATCCGCCAGAGACAAAAAATCCCAAGGTGGCTGCAAAACCTGAATTTTGACACTAAATGACAATTTTTCTGATAACACCAGATTGATGATGAATTTCAAATATTTAAGCTTGAGACGAGTTTGACATGAGACTTCTATGGATTTTCTTTGCATTCTAGGCCAATTTCAAGGCGAAATAAGGTGGAATGGTGTTGCCCTAGGTTTCAAACCCTATACATCCACCATTAACACACATGCAAGCTCAGAATTTAAACCATTTCAACTGCTAATTGCTTGCTAGGGGATTACTCACAACTCTCAAGCAAGATACATGAAAATGCAAATAAACAAAGGACCTCAAAACTCACTTGGGAGATTATAAATAAAGTAATGTATGGCAAACCTAGCATCAAACTCTTCAAACATGTAGGAAATCAAACCCAAAAGTTCTATAACATCAATGTGCTATCCACAATCATCAATTAAAAGCAAGGTAATCGAATGAAGCAGCAAATACCAGTTTAAAGGCACCCAACGGAGACAACAATCAGTAATGCTCAGGAAATCACCACTCAAATAGAAATATTCACTAGCTCAGTGCCCCAAAATAAAATCAAACACCCACAAGAATGCACTCCATAGCTCAATCAAGCATAGATAATAAAGCATAATGGCACAAATGACCTCGAAAATCAGTTAAATACATCGTTTAAAGCTCATATGAAAACATTAATGTCGCTAACAAGATAGCCAGGAAAATATGGGGATCTTCCAACAAGATAGAATCTAGAAAATTCTAGACCTCACAAAACTCCACGAAGACTGAAAATCTCTGAACCATTGCTTAGCCGAAGTCCAAGTAGAATCTGGGAAAATCCGTTCTAGGCGAAAAGTCCCAAACTTAGCCCAAAATTAAAGATCTTCAATGAATAACTTAGGGAAATCACTTAAGCAATCAAAATAAATATTTAAGCACATTCCAGAGTAGGACTAAACCTCAAAATGATAGGGCCAAGATATCAAAACCAAAGCGAAAGAGGGTCCTTGCTTTCAGTGGGGCGTGTGTGTGAAAACTGCACAACAAATGGTGACTCTGCTGGGAAATGCTCCAAAGCATTTGATGACAAACAAGAATCAAGAACCAAAAATCTCTAGTTTCAAGCTCACTATCAAAAAAATAAGTCAAAATGCAAAGACAAAAGAATCAGAACCAAAGGATAGATCGAACCTTCCATAAACTAAAAATCCAAGTGTGTGCATATGAGTTCATTTCCCTCATTAAGCTACTGCAGAAACCAAGTTCAGTCAAGTTAGGCTACGTAAATATTCTAACTTCAAAAGCAACTTGGATAGGGCCTCACTGCCAGTCAGGCGTCCATAGCCCCGATGAGGTTATCGTTGTGATTCCCCTTGAACATAGCTCTATTGCTAGTTAGGCATCCATATCCTCGTTAGAGATATTCAGATACCCCTGATAAGTTGAATGCATTCTTTTGATTTTCAATATTTCACTTTTCTTTTGATATTCTTCCTATGTCACTTTCATTTCAACCTGTGAACAATGAAGTTCACACTTAGGGCTGAGAACCATAGTGGCATTGAAGCAGAAATAAGATTTTTCACCTAACATAACTTCACAAGGATCCCATAGAAACCTCAGGATTCTTAAGATATATGAGAGATATAAGATTTTAGAACACTTCAAATTCAAATCAAAACTTATGACCCACCTTCTATAAATCAAACATTTAGACTATTTGGCAATAGCAAAGACTTCAACCATCCTTTCAAGATACAAGACTAGAGTCCACCAATAAAATACTTAGAACAGTCCCAAATGATGATATATTTGCCACGCAGGTGCAACACATCCAGGAGAAAATAGGAAAACCCCCAAATCAAGAGTAGAGAAAAAACAAACCAAACCAAAAGCAAACCTACACTAATCAAAAGAAACAAAAGCAAAGTAGAAAGGGAAACCTACTCTAACCAAAGCAGAGCAAAGCAAACAAAACAAAAAGGAAACCTAATCTAACTATATACAGGAAAAGAGCTGAAAACAGCTCAAGACTGGAAATAATGCTTCAAATACTGCCCATTGACAGGTAGTGGGATATCCTCTCTAGTGAGAGTTTTCAAACAGAAAGCATTATCTCCCAGAATTTCTAAAATCTGGTAAGGGCCAAGCCAAAGTTTATCGAATTTTCCATGCTCCCCCTTAAATTCATGGGCTTTATCCTAGTACAGAATCAAGTCAGAAATCCTAAAAGCTTTTACCTTGGCTCGTTTATCAAACCATCTCTTGACAACCCCCTGATGTTTGAAAAAAATTTCCAAGGCTTCGTCTCTTTTTTCCTCAAGGTGTAACAATTCAGCAAGTCTGGCCTCACGTCTATCTCCCTCATCATAATAATCATTAATGAATTGTAAGGTAGGGATTTTCAACTGAATAGGAAACATAGGCTCTAATCCATAAATGAGGTGGTAAGGTGATATTCCTATGGAAGTCTTATGTCTTGTGCAATCTTCTCAAAGAGAAAATCTAAGTTGGGTATGCCAATCTTTCAGATTTCTTTCTAATAGTTTGTGGATAACAGTCAAGAGATTTTTGTTGGAAGATTCAGCCAATCCATTACCCTAAGCGTAATAGTTGGATGCAAACTTAATGATAATCCCATGATCAAAAGCCCAATTAGAAAACTTTAATGATGAAACGCAAGACCATTATCACAAACTAGAGACATAGGACATCCAAAATAATTAATGATACCTGATTCGATGAAATTAGTTACCACCTATGAAGTAAATTTCTTGCAAGCAAGTGCCTTAGTCCATCTTGTAAAATAACCAGTGACAGTAAGGATATACCTGTGACCTGTAGAGGAAGGTAGATTGATTGGACCGATGAAGTCCATCCCCCACTATGCGAAAGGTTTTACCTCAAAGACCGGCTGGAGTGGGAGTGCTACATACTTTTCTCTGGTGGTGGTAGTCTGGCACACATGACAAGTTTTGGCATGGTTGTGTGTATCCTTAAACAGTGTAGGCCAATAGTAACCAACTCTCAAAATCTGGTTTGTTGTAGAAGGTGTTGATCCATAGCCTGTACCATATCTGTTGTGAAATTCCAACATCACTCTTTCAGACTCTACCTTTCCTAGGCACCTAAGGTAAACACCCTCATGATTTTTCTTATATAGAACAAATCCTTTTAGCATAAAAATATCACTCTTTAAGCATAGTTCCCTTCTTTGTACTGCATTCAGATGATTAGGGCATCTTTGAGTCAGAAGATAATGAATGATGTCATCATACCACTCGCCAAGAGAGACATCTTCCAAATTGTAATTCTGAGCTGTAAGATCAAGGCTTATTTCCGCCATTTTCTTTGTAAGTCCCTGCCCTCTTACCAGCTTCATGGGATGAATTTCAATGTCATACTCTTGTAACATAGTCACCCACTTGGCTCTACATTCTCCTAACTCATTTTGCATTAACAACAGCTTGACTGTAGGATCAGGGACTATGGAAAAGATTTTGTTTTTGAGGATATAATGTCTAAACTTCTTTACAGCCCTGACTAAGGCATAAGCTTGCTTTTCTACACTTGGATATCTCAGCTCTGCATCCTTCAATGGTGCACTCATGAATGCGATGGGATGCTCATCTCCTTGGTCAGATTTTTGAGTTAACATGGCAGCACAAGAATGATCAAAAGCAAACTAATATATATAGAATGGTTTAGCATAATCTAGACTCACCAAAACTAGAGCTTTAGCAATATCCCTCTTTATCTCTACAAATGCTTCTTTTTCTTATGCATTCCATTCAACCTTGGCCTCCTGCTTCAACATTGCATTCAGTGGCTTAACTATTTTTGCAAACCGAGTGGTGAACTTCCTCATAAAGTTGATCTTGCCAAAGAATGTTTTCATTTCTTTCTTCCTGGCAGGTGGTGGGATCTTGAGTATAACTTCTATTCATTCTAGATCAATTTCAATTCCTTTCTCAGAGAGAACATGCCCCAACAATTTACCTTCTGTAACTCCAAAGATGCATTTCTTTAGATTGAGGGATATCCCAAACTCCCTACATTTCTGAAAAAATTTGTACAAATCTGAGATATAATCACCTCTCTTCTTTGAAAAAATTGTTAGATCATCCATATAAATGATTATGCACTTACCAATTATGTCTTTAAAGGAAATTTCTATGGCTCTTTAGAATGTGGCTCCAGCATTAATAAAGCCAAAGGGTATCCTCCTATAGGAAAAAGTTCCCCACTAGGTGGTGAAAGCAGTCTTGTGCATGTCTTCATATTGCACCATGACCTGGTTGTATTCTAAATAGCCATCCAAGAAGGACATCATCTGAGATCCATTGATGATCTAGAGCACTTCATCTAGTGAGAGTACTGGATACTTATCTTTTTTCTGAAGCTCTATTTAGGTTCCTGAAATCTACTCACAGCCTAATTTCACCATTTTTCTTCCTAAAAGGAACCAGATTCACAACCCAGGTGGAGTGCCTGACTAGAAATATGATTCTTGCAGACAATATTTTTTGCACTTCCTTCTGTATTATGGGTTCCAATAAAGCATTGATGGGCCTTTGCCTTTGTCTGAAAGGTTTCACTCCTGGATTGAGAGGGATAGTATGGGTTATGATTGATGTATCATAAGTCTTTAAGTCTTCATAACTCTAGGTATCACATCTAGATATCTATGTAATGCATCGATGATTCCTTTCCTTTCTTCTAGAGTGCACATTTTTCCAATAAATACATTTTTGACATCATCCTGAGATCCCATGTTATATTTGTCACATTGTCTAGTAATGGACTCTTTCCTGGTATCCTGTTCTTGATCCCTGACCTTGTCCAGATCAAAGATCCTCTCTAATTGCACCATTCCTCTGGGAATTGTATTGGTCTTTAGATTGATTACCCCTTCCAAATCCATTTCTACTTCTTGGAGCTCAGTCTCATCAATGATTAGAGAAGCAAAGATATCAGTACTAGTAATAAAATCTAAGATATGCTTGTCATCTTCAAATACCTAGAAGTTGGTGACATTATCAAGTATTGAGGGTACTGGGGTTAGTTCCACTGTAAACTTCTTTAATCTAGAAGGAGATAGGGGTTGCAAGGTACTGGCTGCCTGAGCAAGAGAGTCAGTTGTCTGGTTCTTACTTCATGGAATCAACTAAACATTGAAGGCATCAAATCCTTCAATGAAATCCCATACTCTATGTCTATAGTTAGTCATTCTTCTGTCATGAAAAGAGTATTGCCTCCTAACTTGCTTGACTACTAACTCAGAATCTCCAAAAACTTGCAAGATCTTAACCTTTTTCTTCAATGCCATTAACATGCCATGAACCAAAGCCTCATATTCTGCTACATTATTCGTATAGTGAAATTGAAGTCTATGAGCAGCAAAAAATGTCTTACCTCTTGGACTGATTAGTTCAAAACCTGCCCCAACTCCTTGCTTTGATTTGGACCCATCAAATCTTAAAGTCCAGCAACCAGCAACTGCAAACTTCCTTGCTTTATCACTTGCACTGTTGCTACTAGATGGTTCTTCAGAAAGCATTACTCTTTTTCCTTTGGGATCCTTTTGGACATTCTGGATATCAATTTTGACTACTAGAGTGGGGTTGATACACTTCTGTATTTGTTCCACTGTAGCCTGGCATAAGCAACAGTCCAGTTCTGAATGAGAGGCATTATGCACCCTACACCAATTGGGCAAGAGTAGCTCTCCAGATTTCATTCCTCTTCCCAACTAGACCTAGTCTTCAATGCACTTATGGATGAATTCTTGAAAATTATCTAGCAAACCTAGCTGGCTATCTTCCGGATCATCATCATCTTCAACTGGTTCCACTAAGTTTTCAGTACCACTAGATTCTGCTATGAGATCAACAGACATTGTATGTAACATGAGGACCTCCTCTACATCTAACTCCTCAAAAGGAGTTGCAAGCATATAATTTCCCATACTTACTTCTAATATCAGAATTTTAGTAGAGGATTTCTGATATTCTGGGATCATGTACTTCATTATGGGTTCTCTTTCAATTCTAATCTGGTTTGGCACTCCCTTCTAGGGAAGCCACATATGGGAATGATCAGTCGAGACATACCCATTTAGAACCCTGGTAAAATCTCTTCCTAAGATTAGGCTATAAGTGTCAGGTATGTGAGCCACTTGTATATTGATGACCTGTTGAATTCTAGGATCATAAGCAATCTACATATGAATCATATTTAACTCCCCTACAACATTTACTTCAGTCCTATCCAGTTGTGTGACTTTCTTTTGTGAGTCATCAGGAGTAATACCCATAGCTTTACAAACACCGAAAGGCATAACATTGGTTAAAGCACCAGAATCTAGTAAATAATTATGTAAATTCTTACCAAATATTCAAACAAAAATCAAGAATGGAGTTGTATCTATTTTCCCTTGAAACAGAGTTAAGGGAGTGTCCACTTGAGCAACTTGAATTTTGTCCTTCTCTTTTCCCTTATCCCCAGGAGGCATGTGGACTTGATTATGACCCTTATTTTTCCTTCCTACTGACTGAGAACTAGAAGCCTTATTGACACTTTCGCTAATTGATCTAGCTTGTGACATGGAATTTGCATTATAAGATCCCAGAACTACATTCCTAATGGTTGGAACTCTTAGTAACTCAAATGCAGATAGACTTACCTTTAGTTTTATGAGTTCTTCAACAACATACAGGGCCAATTATTCCTCACTTAGATCAGCAGGGGTGTCCTTCAGGTAATTCATCACCTTGTCCTTGTTTGCATCAACCCTTCTCCCTTTTGGCACATTAACATGCCCTGGATCTTGAGATAAAAATTTCCTGAACACTTGAGGCAATGGTGGATTATTGCTAGCATTAGGATTTGTAGGCGTGTTGAAATTGTTTGGTGGAATGGAAGTAGTGAAGGGGTCTCCAGCCTGTGCACGTCTATGTGGAAATTCCCTCAAGTCATACTTCTTGACAGGTCTTTGGAAGGTCTATACTTCTTCAACAAAAGCTTCTTCTTCATCTCTAGGACCATTATCATTCACTAGTTTCTCATTGAATAACTGTGTGATTTCATCCCCATTGCATACCTAGTCTGCCTCTTCCTTCAACTGGTCAGATTCCTCTTCAGGTACATTCTCCTTACTCTCTAGAAAAGGAGCATGATTTAGTACTATCACTGGAGAATCATAAGGGGTAGATGGTACTATTTCTAAACTACCTACATTGGTCTCAACTTCGTACTGAAATATTGAGGCTGTTGTTTGGAATTCTTGACAATCTAACTCAGAATGTTGACTCATTTTGTGGAGCCTACACCATCCTGATAAAGCAGCTTCACCTAGATATACACCATTAGGAGGCTTCTCTTGATTAACTGGCTGATTAATAGGTTGATTAACTGGTTGATCCAATGGGGTGGGGACTCCTCCATTGTTAGGCCCTTTGTTCCAAGTCTTGTTCTATCCTGGATGTTGCCTCCTATCGAACTCTTGTCCACCGCCTTTCCCTCTATTAAAGTTCTGGCCTAAGGATTGTCCTTTATCATAATTCTGTCTTCTATCATTATTATACCCTCTGTCATTATTAAATCCTTGATCATTGTTATATCCCCTTTCATTGTTGTAACCTATGTCCTGGTTATATCCTCTATCATTGTTGTATCCTCTTTCATGACGCTGCCCCCTATCAAAGTGTTGTCCTTGTAGATTTTCTCTATTCTGATTGGACTGCATGTTTCTTTGAGCAACTTGCAACTAACTATTTTGGCTCCTCAAGTAAGTCACCCCCATATTCAGCTTCTTTACTTGTTCAGACAATTCATCTAGTCTCTCCTTGTCAGGATTAATATATGGAGGCTGATTGGCATTATTCTGGGAATACCCTACTGCAGCATTGGCATTCAGTGATTGGTTCAAAACTTCAAAATTTTGCAGATACATAGGAAAACTAGCCTGAGACTATGTCTAAAGAGGTTGATTCACATTTTGCTGAGGGTAGTTAATTACAGGTGGAGCTTGTCTCACATGAGGTCCTGGGTGAGGAACCATAGGCAACTAGGTATTGGATTCATGATCAGAGTAGGGTTGGCTAGAGCCTGGTCAAGAGCAAGGATTTGGCTAGGATGAGCAATAGGTCCTAATGATGGTAAAGGCCCATAAACATGTTGTCTTAAGTTAGTGTTCACTTTCACAACCTCAACATAGGCATCAAGTAGGGTATTGGGAGGATTATTTTTCCATTTAATGAAGGTAGATGTCAGACTGTCAAGACCTTCATAATAAACCTCTAAAGCAGTAGGTTGATCAACAACATAAGGGGCTTGTAATCTAGTATAGGCACAATGAAACCTATTGTTAAAGGACCTAATAGGCTCATTAACCTCTCTCTTAACATTAGTGAACAGACAGTAAAGCTCATTGGAACTAATGGGAACTCTGAACTTTTGCAAGAATGCATTCTCTAACTCGGTCCAATGATCAATAGATCCAACAAGTAAATGAATGTACCAATATAATGCATCCTCTCCCAATGAATAAAGAAAGAGTCTACATGCTACATCCTCCTGGTTTATTCCTCTATCCTTAAGGCTAGTCTGAAAGATCCTAATATGTTCTTCAGTAGTTCTATTGGGATCATTCACATGGAATTTTGAACAAAAGTTTTCAGGGTTCTTGGGCATGACATTGTAAATGGAAAAACTCAGTGGAGATGGGTTATTAGCTAGGAAAGCCATTGGTTGAGGTGGGGGTGTTAATGGCTAATTTATGACTAGCTCAGGTTGTGGGATGGGAATGTCCTTAGACTCAGACTCAGATGAACCTGATGAAGATGGGAATGATGGAGATGACGAAGGTGGATGGGAAGATGATGATGATGATTCCCTCCTTTTGTTTGTCCTTCTAGACCTAGTAGGGTTGTTAATTCCTAAAATTCCTCCTCTCTTGGAGGAGATCTGGTTCTTCTTCTAAATCTATCAGGAGAGATAGCATTCAAAAATTGATCCAGCTTGCTTATTTAGGCCCTCCTTCTAGCACCAATCTGTTGATGATGTTTTCTACACAGCAACAACTCAGACAAAATATAATATCCTATCTATTTTGAAAGGTAAATCTCTATCAGCAAGCCTCAAGAGATAACCCCAAGGTCTCTAATGTCAGGTCTTGACAATGCATAAACAACTCAGTGATAAATGTGAAAATGTTGGCAATCACAATGGGACCTTACTACAAGCAAAATATTGAATCTCAATTTATCAGATCTAGCAATATGATGATACTTCAATCCTAAATTTAACCCAATAATCAAAGAAATAACAAAAGATAAGGGTTTCAGAAAGAGATTTCTAAACTTAATATTAAACCTGAGATTAACCTAAGATTAACAATGCAAATGACCAAACACTTGAAATGGACTAATCCCTCAAAACTAATTTCCACTTGACCCAGATGAATCTACAATCTTATAGAAACAGTGTAATCTTCTAAGGTGTTAGGATTTTTAGTTCATGAACATTCATTCAAACAACCCTTATTACAATTGAAATGAATAAACTCTTCCAATTGAACTAAGCACAATGAATATAAAGTCCAGGCTAACTTTGCAAAGCAACTAACAATCAGTTGGTTGCAAAAAGTATGGACCATGGATTGCTGCAACACTTCAAATATCAAACCATAAACATCATTAAACTCTATATCTAATTCTAAATATTGATCTTCCTCAAAGCAATTCTAAAGATAGAATAACAAGAACCATGCAAGTCAAGAAGAACACAAGTATGACACCAAATCACAATGTCATTACTTGCATCAAATTATCCACTGTAGCAACAATTCTAGCTTTTTGTTACAATATTTTCTTGAGAAAAACTACTTGCTAACTCTTGCTCTACTTGATTCACTCCTACACTAGCTATCTCTCTATTCGCCTATGTCTATATCTTCTTCTTCTTAACCCTTACAAATGAGGCAAAATGCCATATTTATAGAACCCCCAAAACATGTCGGGCTATATAGGATTTTACAATAATAATTAGGCACAACAAGTCAGCCAAGAGAAATTCAAAATGAGATAAAATATGCATTAAATGCATGAACTTTATCCAGGTCGGCCTGGGATATCCAATGCAGCTCGGACCAATGCATGGAAAAATAATAAGGAAGCACAAATATCGATGTAGCCACTCATTAACTACCTTCCCTTTTGTCTTTATTCTGATCCAACATCCCATGAACCTTCAAAAGCACCCCATCCAAGTTGGCCATAGGTGGTAAAGGGAAAACCCTAAGTTGGTTTTCAATTGATGCAATTTCTTCCCTAGACTGTTTCACCGACTTATCCCAATCCACCTTATATGTTAGGTATTTATCAATGACAAAAATGTAGGTGGCCACATCATCTAACTGGTGTTCAGTAACAAAATCATCACTGGCTAGAGCATAAACATCATGCCACCATCTCCTCAACTGTTCCAAACTCAAATACTTAGGGGCAATCTTCCTTCTTCTTGTCATAATCTCAAAGAAAGCAATGGATCCATTATAAACACCAGCTAGGGTATCATCAATATGCCTCCTCTATTTGTAGATAATTTTCAAAACCTTTTTCCTAATATGCAACACCTCAAACCACTCCCAAGGTTCAACAACTCTGGAGAAAGGAAGAATTTTATCACTTACTAATTTATCCCTGGTGTACTCCATGATGGTCTTCGTTTTCTGCAGCAAGAGATCTGTATCTTCCTTATCCTACGCTAACACCTCCTTCAACCAATCCATTGTCCTCACAACATCTTTTCCAGTTGAAAAAACATCTTTAATGGCCTCATTACCTTTGGTTCTCACCCCTTGCCGCCAATTTTTAGTAGCAAGAGTGGAAGCCTTCACCTTTTCTAGCTTGGTGATAGTTTCCTATGGTAAAGGATTTGCAGCAGAAGCAGAGGGGTTAATAGATTGCAAGGGCTTCATCAAATCCTCCAAGCATTTCTTGAGATTCTCATTTTCCTTTTTTAGCTCCTGCTTATTCTTCATTTGCTTCCTCAATCTGCCCAAGATGACTGCACTAGAACCCTGATAATCCTCAATATCCTGCTCAACGGATGTAGGCCCTAAATTGAAATTCTAAACATTATAATAATTTCCAACCACATCATCTCTATTCTTATCTAGGGCAGGGGTTGCAATGTGGACAACCCTGTTATGAACTTCATCCCTTTCAATCCTTGAAATCACCCTAGCCTTCTTTTTAACTTTATCCTTTCCAATCTTGGCTAGAAGCTCATCCTAATTGGGTGGAGTGTCCTCCACAAAAACTTGTTTTCTCCTTATCTCCTTGTCCAACCAATCAGGGACAGTGGATTCCAATTGCATCTCAATCTATTTCACTTCCTCCTACTAATCCGTAGATGCTTCTTCACTCAAACCTTGCTTCTCAGGAGTCTCTGTCTTGCTTTCCTTCTCATTGGCATGTTCTTCCTTGTGTTCAAGTGATTGAATCTTTTCTATTTCTTCTTCTCTCAGAGGTGATTTGACCTCTTTAGTTCCAACAGATGACTCTGCATATGCAACCAAGGGAGATTGTATTACCTTTTCAATTTCAGCTTCTACACTATAAAGGTCACCCTCATGAAATTCCTCCCCTTCAGTATCTAGATGATCTTCAACTTTCTTAGATTCACCTGGTTTACTTTGAGCCTCATGGGAAGAAGGAATATCATCATGCTGCTCCTCATGAGAAACAACTAGAGGAAGATTTGCTTTAGGCACACTATCCTTTGGAGAAGGAGTCCTTGACCTCCTTGTATACACCCATGCCTTCTCTTCTGAAATTTCTACATTTACCACCGGTGGAGTAACTTCTTCCTCCCCCACTTTAGAGATTTCCTTCTATGATAGTCATAGGAATCTTCTCCTTTTGGACACAAGAACATCAACCTTAGGATTCTTCTTTTCAGTCTCTTCCTTTTTAGACTTCTTAGTCCTTGTCCTCTTCTTAGCCATTGGCTTTCTCTATTTTTCTGCTCCTTAGACTTCCTCCTCTTGAAAACCTTTAATCTTGATTTTGAAAGGGGAATGTAGCTTACCTATCCCCTTAGGATCCTACTTAGTTGATTCTTCAGAAGTGGAATGAGGATATAAATCTCCCATCAGCTCATAGGTGCACTGTACTCCTTGATTTTCCAACTCCCACAGTTTATGCCTTAGCCACATTCTGGTAAACTTGGTGATTGGATCCATCAACTGTTTTAGTTCTATTTTTTCCTCTTCTAACCAATCCACATCACCAATTGGACTATTCTTCACTACCTCATAAGCATGATCCTGAATCAGGTTTCCATCATCCTGAAGTTGATCAGGGACTGCCTTCACATTATATAAATGAACTGACTCAACTGGCAGTCGAGAAAAATTCTTCTTCCAGACCTCAAATTCATCACTGCAATTGGCCCAGTAGTCTTCCAAATCAACCTTATGGCTATACTCTCTATTGGCCTTCTTTTGAGCTTCACCTGTGATATCAAACATAGTCCACTTGGAATGGAAAGATAAGCCAAAAGTACTCATTTCTTCTTCTGAAGCCTAGGTAGAAATAATGGAAGGGCATGCCTCCCCATTGCCAATCCTCAAAGGGGAGTCTCCACCAAATCTAGTCTTATGTTTGTCTCTTTTAACGATGGCATCAAAGTCACATATCTGTATGAGAAGGTTGGGAATTGAATAAACCACGCCCCATACTTCTTGATGAGTTATTTTGCTTCATCTAAAATCCTTGTGTGCTCTACTCCCTGAAGCAATATAGTGATGTGCATGGTGAATGCATCATTCACCCTCCTATAGCTTGATCTTCCCAAATGTAGCTAAGGGAAAACTTCATTAATAATATCCTACATAAAGATTCCCCTTGTACTCAATCCTTTGTAGGGGTGAAATCTCGTAAGTGCATAGACCAAATATTAAGTCATCGTGAAGGTCTTGGTCTGCAACACATTGGATAGCTACTCATGGATCACTCTAATAATCACACCAACCCAATGATATTCAATCATCTCTTGTTCCATCTTACAATAGGGTGGCACATCCAATTCTCAAACATGCCTGCATTTCTTAATCCAACCACCCTGGTAAGCAATGTGATGGCATCATAGTATTCCTTCTTAAATTTTGCCCTGAATAGGTATTTATGCAACTTGGAATAATGAGACTTAGGCTTCTCCAACCAGGAATTGATAATCTGTTGAGATTTAACAGTCCGTTCTTCATAAAACCCCTTAGCTGCCTCCATGTTAAATACCACCATGTGAGACCTATCTGGTATATTGAAAGTTTGAGCAATGGAAATAGGGTTGAGATTTGCTACCACTCTCCCTTGAGGACCAATAATTCTTTGTGTGTCCTAATCATAGTGCCTTGCACACTCGAGGACAATATTATAGCACTGGACTGTGGAAGGAAAACTAGGTACATGTGACAAACCTGATTCCTTCATTTTTCTAGCCACCACAGGAAGATCTTGTGCTTCCATTCTTCCTTTAAACTCTTTGTAATCCCACAATCCAAAATTTGTATCAGTCACCTCAGAACAGACTGATGTGATTTTACTCTCAAGGATCTTGCTCTTGATGTCCATTTTAATCCTTTCTGCCTCAGATACTGAGGATCCCTCCATTGTCCTGCTAGATTCAGCCTGCACTCAACAAGGAAATCATAGTAAAAACCACAAGAAAGCAATGTTAATCCATATAAATACCATTAGAATGAACCTCATACAATCAAGGTGTTATTAAAACTCATATAAAATGATCTTGATAAACTTCAAGTTTCAAGACCATTCACAGAATCTGAGCCAGAGAGAAATTTTGGGAAATTCCAAACCAGATGAATTCTGGCAGAATAATTATGAAACACTTACTAAAAATTAAATCCAATCATTATGAATCAATAAACCACATAGGAGATCATAAGATAGTGTGAAATAGTCATAAAATGCATCATAAATCATTAATAAATCCAACTATTCCATATTCTATCATATTTTACCATATTTTGTGAAAATCCACCAGAGACTGATTTCCACGAAGGGAAAGAGACTTTGCAAACTTCAAAAATTCTAGGCGACACCAGATTTTGGGAAAATCTGAGGTCAGTGGAAATCCACAGAATATATGAAACTCTGAAGATGATAGTGGATTCCCGAAAAATAGAGGGAATCAGGAAAATCCTGAAGTGACTGTGAAACCCGAATTTCGACGCTAAATGATGATTTTTCCTAGAACACCAGATTGATCATGAATTTCAAAGATTTAAGCTTGAGATGAGTTTGACACGGGCCTTCTATGGATTTTCTTTGCACTCTAGGCCAATTTCAAGGTGAAATAAGGTGGAATGGTGTTGCCCTAGGTTTCAAACCCTATACATCCACCATTAACACACATGCAAGCTCAAAATTTAAACCATTTCAACTGATAATTGCTCACTAGGGGATTACTCACAGCTCTCAAGAAAGATACATCAAAATGAAAATAAACAAAGGACCTCAAAACTCACTTGGGAGATGATAAATAAAGTAATGTATGGCAACCCTAGCATCAAACTCTTCAAACATTCAGGAATTCAAACCGAAAAGTTATATAACATCAACATGCTATCCACAATCATCAATTAAAAGCAAGGCAATTGAATACATACCATTTGGTGTAGTAGAAATCGAATGAAGCAACAAATACCAGTTTAAAGGCGCCCAACAAAGACAACGATTAGTAATGCTCAGGAAATCACCACTCAAATCGAAATATTCACCATCTCAACATTGCAAAATAAAATCAAACACCTACAAGAATGCATTCCACAGCTCAAGAAAGCATAGATAATAAAGGATAATGGCACAAATGACCTCAAAAATCAGTTAAATACATCGTTTAAAGCTCGTACGAAAACATTAATGCCGCCAACAAGACAGCCAGGAAAATTTGGGGATCCGACAATAGGACGGAATCCGGAAAAATCCAGACCATGCGAAATTCCATGAAGATTGAAAATCTCCGAACTAAAGTGCTTAGCCAGAGTCTAAACAAAATCTGGGAAAATACAGCCCAGGCAGAAAGTCCCAAACTTTAGTGAAAACCTGAACTTAGCCCAAAATTAAAGATTTTCAATGAATAACTTAGGGAAATTACTTAGGCAGTTAAAATAAATATTTAAGCACATGCCAAAGCAGGACTAAACCTCAAAATGAAAGGGCCAAGACACTGAAATCAAAGTGAAAGAGGGTCCCTCCTTTTAGTGGGGCGTGTGTTTGAAAACTGCACAACAAGTGTTAGATCCACATTGTAAATCCAATTTTAATTTTGGGCCAATAGTTAATAATATTTCCAAGTTTTACTAAGGCTGACCTATAGCGATCGTATTTCTAGTTGTGGATATATAAGAGATTTGATATATCATTTGTTTGTGTGAGAATAGTGTGGTGGTGTGTTTTGATCATCAAGAAGGGCGATTAGGAGATTATGCACAGTTTTACTTGTGCATTAATATTTCTACAGTGCGAGTTGTGTAGAGCAGAGCTGAATTGTTGAATCTGTTTGAAGGATAAAATATTGTCATTAAAGCTAAATCAGAACTATAATCATGCATTGTGGATGCTATTTCATCATTTCATCTCTTTTGGAAATACTCCAAATCTTTGTAGAGCAGTGAGCCCATCCATTTTGAGTATTGAGCTCTAGGCAGTGAGCTTGAATGAAAGTGCATTCCCATTTTGTACTTCTTATTTTGGGTATACTCATATTATATTGTGGATTCGCCATCCACTATGGTTTTTCCCCTAACAAGGTTTCCATGTAAAATTTTTGGTGTTATGGTGTTGAGATTATTTTATTTCTGATGATGCATGTTTCTTTTATTAAATAGTTAAGTAAGTTAAATCACAGAATAATAAAGTTGAATTTTTGCTCAACACTGATTCACCCCCCCTCTTAGTGTTGCTTGTTTCCAACATACACAAATACTTGTTCTTTTACACCACATCCTTTTCCATTATTGGCACATTGTTTCAAAAGTTGATATCATCTACCATAAAGCACACTTCCATTTCTTTTGAAGAAGGCGAATTTTCATGATAATTTTCATCATATGAAGGTGTGTAATTTTTGTTTTCCTATTCTTTGCTAAAAGTTGTAGACTCAAATGCTTTTGATGACTCAGTGATAGATTGTGTTGATATCATTGTATCTTCCTTCTCTTTTCCTAATTTTTATTGTGTAATTTTGTATTACCCAAAGAATGTAGGTGAAATCTAAAGATCCCCAATCAACATCTAATAACTTTGTCACTGATGAAAGACATTTTTTTATCCTTAATTTGCAAATGTTCCACTTTCAAGGTTGGTATCAATGTTATCAAAGGATTTTTTATTTCCTTAGATAAATTTGTAAACAATTTTTTAGATTTTGGATAAGCTTTTATCGTGTAAACCTTTTTGTTGTAAGTGTATTTCATTAGATGAAGCATTGGAGGCACTCCATTCATTTAATGAATCCATAGTCTACCCAAGAGGAGATTATATGAAACATCATGGATCCTGACATGGATAGTGTAGACACCGAAATCTGGTTTTAGGCCTGCAACTTCAATATTCTTCATGGTCATGATTAAATAATGTCAATTATTTAATTATTCACTTTATCTTTAATTCTTCTATTAATTAAATAATTTTAATTATTTAATTAATTCACATTTTTCTTTATTCTATCTGATTAATTAAATAAACGTTTTTTATTTAATTATGTTACTAATTAACATTCTTCTTGTCAAATTAAATAAATCCTTATTTAATTTACTCTTTATCATACTTCAACTATAATTAAATAAATTCTTTATTTATTTAATTATTCATTTAAAATCCCTTCATCACTTAATTAAATAAATGTTATTTATTTAATTATTCTCCAAATATCGAGTCTTGAATTAAATGAATTATTTAATTCATTAATTCTATTTTAATGCATTCTTCTATATTTTAGATAATTATGTGAGTTATCTAAGTATTCACTTTTACTCGATTTGACATCTATTTTAATTGCTCAATTAACTCTTGATTTAATGTCTGAGTGGCTTTCTTGAGTAATCTCTTCGTCAAATCATTCAATCATCCAATTCTAACTTATTTGCGTGTACATGCGGATTAATTAAATATTCTTATTTAAGTAATTAAACCTTGTGCGTGCATTCAAACAAGAGTTACTTTAATCAATGTTTATCTTTGTCATGCAAAGATATTTCTTCTATTTTCGAATACCAAACTAAAGATTAAATCATTTATTTAATCTTTAATTCTATTCCTAGTTTGTATCACTCATGTCACCTCTGACAGTTATCAGAATGCATCTCTAATCTATCGATCTCAACCGTCCGTTAATCTTTCAATCTTGACCTGTCTTTCGAATAATCAATTTTCTATAAATTGATTTGTCATTCTTCATTCCCATCTCTCATGAAATCTTATGACTTTTGAGAGCACTCAATCTTGAATCTTCGATATTTTTCTAATCACTATCTTAAGCTATACTTGCACGAACTTACAAATCTAAGGGCAATTATACTACACAAGCGAAATGGAGAAGGGCAATCGAGATGAATCATGGAAATACGTTTGAAATTGGTGAGATTGTTTCAGTTTGTTTATGTTTTACTTTCCTTTGTTCTTTGTTGCTTAACATTTAGATTTGCATTTTAGATTTACTATTGCATGTTTGCTTCTAATCTTCTTTGTCTTGTGCACTTTCTTGGCGTTACATTTGGTGAACCCGACGTGAAGACACCATCTTCGCGAATCCGTAGATCTTTTATTTTTTGTTTTTGTAGGTTTTCCACATGGAACAACACATCAGTTTGATGAAACGACACAATTGAATTCCTGAACCATGTTTGATAGAAGAAACGACGCATCTGAAAATATACGACGCATCTGAAAATTCCTGAACCGCAATTGAAGAAGAAACGACACATCTGACTAGTAACACAGCGACGCAATCGACTGGTAAAACTTTTATTTTGTTTTTGAAAATCTAAAATTTTTAATTGATTTTTGTGTTACTAATATCTAATTTTCAGCGTGTAGCCATTTGGAGTTAACAAAATTTTGCAAGACGATTGACGAAGATGATATTGAAAATTACTAACGATTTTTTCTGTAGGATGTTTGTCAAAGACCCTAGTTAATTTTGAAACAGATTGTTTGGTAGTGTAGCAAATCTTTCATTTGGTTTAAAATTAACAAGTGTCTACTGTGTTTGGTGTGAAAGCACAAGTTTGGTCACCCTTACGACTTGGTACATCAAAGTATCCTCTCCCCTTGCACATCTGTGTGATCCTGGGTGTAAGAGAAACAATTACCAACTATAGAACTTGGGTTTGTTCTGGTGGGAAAAAGTACTCACCCCAGGATGACTCAGACTGGTAGCACCCTGAACCCGAGGGACTTCTAGCCGGTATATAAAAGTGGGTTCTTGGGGAAAACCCAAGAATCACGAGTATGGTTCCGACAAGATGGATTTGAAAGGGGAATCTCACCATATGGATCATGCCCCACGAACAGAATGCCCGTACTAAATACCTTTTGTTTTAGAGACCAACCTATTTGTGGTCATTGCTTGGTATAGTGTAGGGTATAATATCATGCCAGAAGATACTCACTACTGATCCCCTTGAGTAGAGATAGCAATTCTTGGGAGGTCATTTCCCAAAGAATTCAAAATTGGTGTGCTCGAAAGATGTTAATGAACCATGAAGGGGAGCCAATGCCACCAAATTTCTAAGCTATCTGCTCTCGAGAAGGAAACATGTTTATCACCAATCTAGGGTATAACAGGTGGTCTATACCAAGTATACAAACCCTAGGCCTTTGGCCTATTAGGATGTGCTTGTCTGTTATCAATTTAAACGTTCTTTGAGTCCAAAATCAAAACTGAAAACACTTTGTCTTATGATTGTCTTTGATTGTTAGAATTTGATTACAGAAAATAGAGTCAGTTTAAATCTCATCACTGAAAATACATAGAGAGTCTCAACTGTTCACCAGAAACTTGCAATTGATTTTTAGAGTTGCATCTGTTAAAACTTGAGTCGCATCTATTATTAGGAGTCACATCTATTGAATTTTGAGTTGCATCTATTATCACGAGTCGCATCTATTTAGCTATGAGTCACATCTGTCAATATCAGTCGCATTTGTCTAGCTTAGAGTTGCATCTACCAGTTTAGCTCATAATTGCTTTGCAAAAACCACATGCGTTATATTCTAAGTCATAACTATCAGTATGAGTCACATTTATTAGAAGGTTAACCACATCTGTCAGAGTCACACATTGAAATTATCAGAGAAATGCAATTGATTACTAGAAAACCGCAACTGTTAACTTGAACTACAACTGTCAAATCCTGCGACACATCTGTCTGATTACTAGAAAACCAGAATTCACAGTCACTGTCTAGTTAACACGATTATACCAGTTTCAGTTGTCTTTACACAAATAGTCCTTGAATAAGAAACCTAAAATGATTTGCTCAATTTTGCATCCTTTAGGTTCATTTAGTCATTACCATAGTTGTCTTCATTCAGAGTTTAGTTTCATCTTAGATTACATATTACCTTGCATTAAACTTCTAGGAAGGTCACTTTTACAAACTTTAGGACTAGTTCACCATCTACACTCTAGAAAATTCATAGTGTCAATGAAATTTGTCATTGAACCTAGTTTTATCAGTATATCCTTTGTCCTACATAGAGTCCTAGCTCATCAGTCTAGTTAGGAAACTCAACTTGTCTTTGATCCTCGTCCTACATTGGTTCCTTGACTTAAACTAAAATAACGCCTTGGTTGGACTTTAGGTATTTGGTCCCTTCGTCTTGAGGTTTATAGAATTGATTATTTTAGAACCTTGCATCTTTAGATCTTAGGCTAGTGTCATCCTAGAACATTCCTTATTTTGCATACGAAAATCCCAAAAACATAGACTAGATTCATACTGTTCATAGATATAGTTTTGCATTTCCCACATATTGAGCTTATCTTACATGGTTGAAACTAGGTCTAAGAGAAGAGAGAGAGAAAACATGTCGAACCCAAATGAATTCATCAATCCATTTTCTTCAAGACCTCATAAGACTCTATTAGACAAATTCACCACTAGAAACACTCAAGGACATATTGCAGTAGAAGGCATAGAGGCTGCCACACAGGACCCTGAGTTTGCCTCTTTCGTAGATGAGTACCTAGCAAATGATCAAAAATGATACTTAGCCAAATTGCTAGCTGAAGGTGCTACCTTACCTCTAGGATTTGATATCAGCACCTTACAAAATCAACCTACACAAGGGACAAATACCACAAATGCTAGTACTACTATACCTCAGGTCAGGACGACTATGCCATCTAGCACATCTACATAGAGTACGATAGTCCATACATCCCCATTTGGTACATCTAGCATGACATCAGGATTTAATTTCACTATAGGGGCTTCATCATCCACTCCCTTCGGTCCTCTTGTTGGGAGTAAAAGACCTAAAATGTTAGCCTCTACACCTTATGTCAGTGTCACAAGTTCACAGTCAACGGTCATACCTAACACTAGTATCACGAGTACCATACCACAGTCGATGGCCATATCTAGTGCTCTAGTCACTAGTACTATACCATGAATCACACAAACAAGGGGCATTCCCTCCTTCCAATATGGCAATTAGAATCCATTCACGCAGTTTTTGAGTTAGAATCTACTATCCGAAACTAGTACTTAGAATTCGTTCACATAGATTCTAAATTAGAATCGATTCTCTCAAATCGGTGGACACTAATCATTTACACAGATTCCCAATTAGAACCCCTTTTCCCAAAGTGGTACTCAAAATCTATTTACACAGATCCCAGGTCAACACCAATTTATGCAGATTCCAAACTAGAACACATTTACCAACATTCTTAACCCAAATCCACCTCAAAACCCATCATGAGACTTTGGATTTCAGAACACATACACGGATCTGCATAATCCCCCTAGCACATCTTTGAACCAATTTGATGTCTTACAAACACAAATGCATGCATTACAAACGCAAATGGATAACATGTCGGTGTCAACTAAGAAATGATTTTCAACAAAGGAAATATGCCCATTCCCATTTGATAGATCATTGTACATGACCCCTTTCCCTCACGGATATGTCATACCGAATCTCCCTAAGTACATTGGCAAACAAAATCCAATAGAACATATAAGGGAATTTTCTACCATATGCATAGATGTCACTTATGACCCCACGTATCTTATGAGACTATTTCCAAGAAGTCTTGTAGGAATTGCACTAGAGTGGTTTTCGGGTCTATATTCTGGCATTAGATCTTGGGGTGAACTGGTTGAAAAATTTGTGGAGCAATTCTCCTTCAACATAGACCACGAGATAAATATAGCAACCTTGTGTCACACAACGCAAGACAAAGGGGAAACATTCATTGCTTTCTTCTAGAGATGGAGAACTATAGCTAGTAGGTGTCCTATCGAGATACCTAAAAAACAAAAAGTTATAATGTTTCAAGAGAACCTTCATCCAAAACTCAGGAGTAACTTAAGGGTACATTGTTGTACATCTTTCTCGAAACTCATGGAAAAAGGGGTTATAATAGAGAAGGATCTCATCAAAAAGAAGGAACTCAAGACATCAACATCCAATAGAAACCCGATCATACAAAACACCCCCACTGACAGAAACAGATTATGGTCTCGCAACAAAAATGTCACCAATGATGGGGTGGTTGATGCTAAAACACTACGAGCAGGACCCCTCCTCACATTACAAGGACCTCATACTTTTTCCAACACACTTAATGTTGTCAATCAACCTCCTAACGTGGTCCAAAATACTCAATTTCCACAACCAAGAAGATTTCAAAAACATGATTTCACTCCCTTAGGGGAACCCATTGAGTCGGTGTTCAAACAATTGTTACAACATAATCTCATACAGCTGCAGGAACCAAGACAATACGATCCAGGAAAATTTAAACCAGCTTGGTGGGATGACAATGCCTTTTGTGATTATCATAGAACTAAGGGGCATAACCTACAAAACTGTCGACAACTAAAGAATATCATATAGGATCTTGTCGAAAAGAGAATTATTGAAGTTAGTGGACAAAAACAGAATTCATCCAACACTGATCATCAAGTATTTTTTGACCCACTACATGACCATGGGAAAGGAACTGTCCCTAGTTCGAGTACTAAGACCAATATGTCATCCAACTATGCTAGTGTCAAGCACGATTATAATAGTGGAAAAATCATTAATTTCCTTCGCGCTTCTGATGAGAATATAATTACCATTATTATCAATACCAATCCTGAGTGTGTGGTCAATACTCATCGTACTAAGTTCACTATTCAAGGCCCTCCATCGCAGCAAACACCCCAACCTTCCAAGTTACAATATAACCTTCTTGACTAGCTTTGGAAGACCCCAGCCCAAATCTCAATCTTGGAATTGTTGCATATTTCCCCTGAGCATCGATCTATCCTTGATAAGGCTTTACAAAACACCATGGTCCCTAATGATCTTGATGTCAATCGTTTCCAGGAAATGGTGGGCTACTTGACCAATAATCACCATGCCACATTTTCTGAACAAGACTATGCAACTGAAAAGACAAACCACAATGACCCTTTGCATTTAGAAGTCCTTGTTGATGACACCAAAGTTAGACGAGTTTTGGTAGATGGAGGAGTAGGGTTAAATCTGTGTACTTTAAAATTAATTAAGGCTTTAGGTATCTCAGAAGCATGCATAGACATGACCAAGAGTATTGTCATTAAAGCTTATGATGATGAGGAAAGAAAATCAAAGGGAGTTGTAACACTTCCTATCAGAATTGGTCCTGTGGTGATGGAGACAAAGTTCTAGGTCTTGGATCTCACCCTTCCTTATAACCTCTGCTAGGTAGACCATGGATTCATGCCATGAAGGTGGTCCCTTCCATATATCATTAGTGTCTTAAATTCCCTTACAATGGCACCAAAATAACTATAGATGGTGATCCGGATCCTTTCCAGTATTGCACCAATCTAAAGGAAATCCCCCAACACCAAGAGCCAATAAACCAAGAGGCCTCATCATCCAAATCATCCTCCTATGTTGATCCAGCCACATTCACTCGAACATTTATTTCACCCTCAATTCCTACCACTCCTAGGGTTGAGATCCAAGACAAGGGTTGTGGAGAGTATTACATGAAAACTTCTTATTGTGTTAGCCATTCGATTTTTCCTAAGTCATACGGTTTACCTACATCAGATAAGAGACAATCTATGGTCACAATACACATTCCTCCCACAACAACTTTTTCTAAATGGGGTGAATTAAACAAAGAGTCCATAAATATAGAAAATGTCACTTCCTGGCTGTATAGGGAAGATGATGAAGAACCCCTCTTACTTGCTCATATTCCTACAAATATATATGGAAAGGGATTCAAAATCATGCAAAGCAAAGGATATGATGGACAGAGTGGTTTAGGCTTAAACCAAGATGGCAAGATCAAACCAATATTTGTTTCTCAATGGCCAAAAGGAGTAGGGCTAGGGTTTCAACTGATTCAGATTGGCGTTCCTAGTACCCCATTACCCTTACTTGAGGAAGTAAGTGCTTCAGAAGATATTAAGACATCTCATGAACCAGTGGACCAATATCATTGTGACTCCCCTGACTCTAACGATTATGAGTGGGATTCCCTATCCTCTACTTCTTCCATGGACCTCGACAAGTTATTTGGAGAACTTGATGTGATGCTAAGTTCCTTACCCAATCCCTTGAATTCTTGTCCACCAAAGAAAATGACAAAGGAAGAATGGTTTAAAAACTACTATTGGGAATCACTTGACCCTACCTCGTGGCAACCTGAGCCACCTGTTTCTGATAGTCAAACCTTGGCATTAGGCCCACCTATCCATCCACCTAGACCCAAACCTAAGAGCAAAAAAGGACCTAGTACAAGACTTTTGTAACCACATGAATAATTCAATCTTTACCTTGACCCCATTAAACTTTGATAACTTCAACAATGACATGCCCTTAGTCTATCCCCAACTCATTGATTGGGACCAACAAGACACGGTCGTCTTAGACATTTTTGAGAACGACGAAGCAATTGTTGAGTTCTTGGGATTACGAGAAGGCATACCAAACGGTGATCATAAGGCTAGTTTTACCATTGACTTGGACAATAAGGCATATTTTGGGGAATCTGTTCAACCCTTCAGTCGCAAAAATGAGAAAAATAATAAACAAGATAAAAAGGATGAGTCTCTAGGTGAAAACCGAAAGGAACCTTTAGACAATGAAAAAGTAAAAAGAAAGGATGCATCCAAAGGTGAAAACCTCTCTAAGGCACCTAAGGATGGAGGTTTGAACATTCTCCCCATTGCACAAGAAAGGTCACCCATGCTTGTTGAAGAATTAGTAGAAGTCAACATAGGTACCAAAGAGAATCCTCGACTGGTTCATTTTGCAGCTTTCATTGACAACAGAAGAGTAGCCGGAGTTCCATAACTTCTTTGCACAAAGACAGATAAATTTTGCTTGGTCATATGCCGACATTCCAGGCTTGGATCCTAAACTTGTTCTGTATCATTTTCCCTTACGACCAGGTGCCAAACCCGTGAAACAAAAAATAAGAAAAATGCACCCACAGATTGCTTTATTAGTCAAGGTAGAACTCAAGAAACTCTTAGATGTTGGTTTCATCAGATCTATCGACTATGCAAATTGGATTTCCAATCTTGTACTAGTCACTAAACCAACTGGGGGAATCCGCATCTGCACTGATTTTAGAGATATCAACAAAGCCTATCCTAAGGATGACTTTCCTTTGCCTAACATAGATATGATAGTTGACATGACAGTAGGATATGAGATGTTGTCCCTTATGGATGGATTCTCAGGATATAACCAGATCAGAATTGCAACTAAAGACCAACCTAAGACAACTTTCACTTGTCCTTGGGGAACGTATTGCTGGAATGTTATGCCCTTCGGACTCAAGAATGTTGGAGCAACCTATCAACGTGCCATGACTACTATCTTTCATGATCTAGTACATACTCTTATGGAGGATTATGTTGATGACCTTTTTGCAAAATCCAAGACAAGGGTAGAACATTTATAGGTTTTAGATAAGATATTTCAGAGGCTAGAGAAGTATAATGTGAGACTCAATCCAAAGAAATGTGTGTTTGGAGTCAAGTCAGGAAAGCTATTAGGTTATATCATTTCTAGACGAGGCATTTAAGTGGATCCTACTAAGGTGAAAGCAATCATCGACATGCCACCACCCACTAATCTCAGTCAACTAAGGACATTACAGGGAAGGTTGCAATCTATCAGAAGATTTATAGTGTAGTTAGAAGATAAGACACATCCTTTTCAACATCTACTTAAGAAAGGAGTACCCTTTGCATGGACAACTAAATGTGAAGAAGCTTTTCAACTGATTAAAGAATATTTACTCAGACCACCTGTCTTAATGCCACCTATTGAAGGAAGACCATTGATTCTTTATATTATGGCAACCCATTCATCACTTGGAGCATTGCTTGCACATAATGACGATGAAGGTCATGAAAGGGCAGTATATTATATCAGTCAGACTTTGGTAGGTTACATGAGCTCAACTATAGTACCATTGAACATGCCTGTCTTGCAGTAGTATTTGCTACTAAAAAATGGAGGCACTATATGTTAAACCATCAAACAATGTTGATTGCTAAAATAGACCCTCTAAAATATCTTCTCAGTAAGGCAACATTAGCAGGACAACTGGCCAAATGGGTTATGATACTTAGTGAGTATGATATCCAGTATGTAGAAAGAAAGGCTATTAAAGGACAGGTCATCGCGGATCAGTTAGCTGACACACCCATACAGGCAGATCATCCATTAGTTGCAGACTTTCCTGATGAGTTCATATTCACAATTGACACAAACATAACATGGAAACTGTACTTTGATGGCTCACATACAAATCATGGTTCAGGGGTTGGGATACTGTTTATCACACCACAGGGTGATTCCATCCCTAAGTCATTCAGGATTGCATTTCCATGCACTAACAACATGGCAGAGTATGAAGCTCTCATGACAGGGTTACGCATGGCAGTCAAGTGGAAAATTAAGATTTTACAAGTATATGGGGATTCTCAACTAGTAATCAGATAGGTAAATGATGATTATGAGACTAAAGACAAGAAGCTTGCTCCATACAAGCACATGGCTGATAGCTTTAAGGAGTACTTTGACAAAGTCGAATTTCATCAAATACCTCATGTTTTAAATAGGGCAACAGACACTATGGCTACAATTGCATCACTTCTTGACATTCCTAACAACGTGCCTAAGTTTGAGTTCTTGGTAGAATAGCTTTTGGTCCCAGCCTACGATATCCTAGATTCTGAAATGGTGTGTGACATTGTTGGTCCTGATTCCCCATGGTACAAAGAAATCTATGATTACCTTCATGCTGAATTCATACCCACTAGCCTATCAAATAACCAATGTAGGACATTCCTCTGCAAGTCAGCCAAATACACCATCATCGGAGACACCCTATATAGACGCACCTTAGATAATACCCTATTGAGATGTCTTGATTCTACTAAAGCACAAGCAACCTTGCGTGGGGTGCATGAGGGTATATATGGCTCCCATTCTAGCGATCCTACCTTACCCAAAAAGATTATGAGACTGGGTTATTACTGGCCTACTATGGAAAAAGACTCATATGTCTTTGTAACGAAATGCCACCAATGCCAAGTTCATGGAGACTTGATACATGCACCAAAATAGGAGCTTCGTCCTATAACGTCACCATGGCCCTTTTCCCAATGGGGACTCGACATCATAGGTAAGATCCACCCCACATCATCTAATGGACACAAATTCATTATCACTGCCATTGAGTATTTTATGAAGTGGATTGAATCCATTCCCGTGACATACATTACCGACACACAGATCTCTAGGTTTATCCTAAACTATATCATCTGTTGGTATGGTGTCCCTCAGTCTATAATCACTGATAATGGCCACCCATTTAAGAACCAAGAAATCCACCAACTGTGTGATGAATTTCATATCCAACATCACTTTTCCACTCCATACTACCCACAAGGTAACGGCCAAGTAGAGGCATCTAACAAGACCATCATTAGAATCTTCAAGAAGACTGTCAATGATGTTGGTCATGACTGGCATTTACAGCTTAACCCTGCCTTATGGGCTTATCATACTAGTATCCGTACTCCCACTGGTGCTACTCCATATTCACTTATATTTGGTTCTGAAGCTATTCTACCTATTGAGGTCAAGATTCCTTCCCTAAGGGTATCCCTAAAAGGCCACATTGATGATGAAGAGTACCGAGTATCGAGACTCCATGAGCTAGAATTCTTGGATGAGCGAAGATAGAAGGCACTAGACCATCTTCAAGCATATCAGAATCACCTTCGTCATAGCTATAACAAGAAGGTATTGAACATAAACTTTGGCATTGATGACTTGGTTTTAATGGAGAACCCAAAGAACCAAGCAAAAAGAGAAAAACCAGGAAAGTTTGAACCAAATTGGTTAGGACCTTATGTTGTTACAGAAGCTTTTGGATCAGGAGCGTATCAACTCTCTACTCCTAAAGGGGAATCATTGTCCTCACCAATCAATAGTATAAATCCAAAGAAGTTCTACACATAGCTCCTGGGAGCCTTTGTCTTAATTAGCAAAAATACAAAAAAATCAAAAAATCAAAAAAATCGTTATCAAGGTGAAAACCTGGCAAATAGGCATCTTGGTAACACCAAAAAAATTAGATAATCTAGAAAATAGTAAAGAAAAATCATTCATCCAATAGTGAAAACCACTTCGGTGGTGCTTTGGATAGGTACCATGGTGAAAACCTGGCAAACAGGCGCCATGTGTAGTTAACCCTGCTCCTTTGTCTACTATTATTCTAATCTAGTCCTTATCATTGTACATAGTCCTTATCATTAAACATAGTCCTTATCAATGTATATAATCCACGACCTTGTACATAGTCCACTTCCCTGTACATATCCCTTATCCATGTACATACTACCTATCCCTATACATATCCCTTATCCCTGTACATACTACCTATCCCTATACATATCCCTTATCTTTCATATACATCGCTTGTATATACCATTCATAATAAGTGGTAGTCTTTCCCATAACTTGGAACGATTGACATCGAGTGCATTTCATATCCCCCATTTTACTAGGGCTATTCATAGTCAATTGGTCTTGTACTCGACTGGGGGCAAACACTTGATGTGTGTCATATTGATTCTTCCATTGGCTATGTTGAAGACGTAAAACCATAGAAAAATCCAAGAACATCGCAAAATGACCTGAGAAAACACAAAAACATCAAAAAACTTCAAAAAGACAAAAAAAAAATCAAAAACATTTCAAAAATCCAAAAACAGAGTCAAAGTTAGTCGCACTTGTTAGTCTTTGTCGTTTGTCGAACTACATTGCCTCTGCAACTGGACGTAGGCAAGGCCATCTGCCGATGTGCCCCCGAGGCATTAGGTCAATCCATTTAGGTTTGTTTGTATAAATTTATGATTTAATCCATATGTCTATATGACAAGGTCATTGGTTGTGTTGAACTATAAGGTCTCTATGTGTATAACGTCGGCAAGGCCATCAATCGATGAGCCCCCGAGGCCACACTAGGTCAATCTATTAGGGTTCATCACATTCATTTTCATACACATCTTCTATTTATAGTCAGTCTTGTTAGTCAAGTCAAGTCAAACTATGAGGTCTCTGCGTGTATAATGTAGGCAAGGCCATCAATCGATGAGCCCCTAAGGCCACACTAGGTCAGTCCTTTAGGGTTTTGTCATCACACATAGTCAATTGTCAACGCATCGTCTCAAATCATGCATCAATCTGGTGAACAAGTTAGCAATGTCTCTAAGTCAAATCAAACAACTTACCAAACAAACAATCAAAATAGATCAACAAATGTCTACTACAGGATGTGTCCTTCCTGGAAACAGACATCATCATCATGGAAATCAACTTGTATCTTGTTCAGGATGGGTCCTTCCTGAATACTGATATCAGCAAAACAATCTATGTCTTATACAAGATGATTCCTTCCTGCATAATCGACAAGATCAAACAATCAAACATAGCCTTACATAGGTTATCACATCAACGACATCTAACTCAACGTCTTATACGATACATGTCTTTCTGAAACCAGGCTTTGTCATGCCTTATACAAATAGTCATAACATCGAAACCAGACTCAAAGTCTTATCCGGTATGTGTATCTCCTGAAATCAGGCTTTGTCAATCAATCCTTTTATCAATCAAAACAAATCAAACAAACAGATCAAGTTTTGGAAAATATTTTACTAGCTTTTTGACTTTATGACTTATTTATCTTATCATTTATCTTGAATTAATGACTAGGAATACTGTTACTAGCTATCTCAATGATGTCCCATGAAGGATTTAGAGAAGTAACGATGTATCATAATTTTGTTTTATTTGATTATTGTTTGTTGACTGTCTTTTAAATTTGATTTTGAGTCATGTTACTAGTTTCCTCAAGGATTTCCCATGAAGGATTTAGAGGAGCAATGATGTCTCATGACCCATCTTTTACTTTGTTTGCTATCTGCAGTTTGTCCTGACAAAAAGACTGGGGCAATTTGTGCCTTTAGTATGAGTTAATGACAATCCTTGTCTACGACTGTCTGTTATTAGCAAGTGGATGACCTTTCACACCCTGATTTATGTCATATCATGGTGTTTTTCTCCATTTGTATTAGTCCCGCCCAATGATGATAAAGTGAAATACCTTTTGTGATATAGCAAAATATCAAAGATTGCTAATACTAACATCTATCTCCTGTCTTTTTCTCTTTCTCAATCTTTCTTTCCGCACTAACAGTTCTTCTTTGTTGCATTATGACAGAGTCCTGTGACACAAAACATTATACGTCATCCTACATCAACATACATGTTAGAAAAATACATACATATAGGCATATTTCATATCTAGATCATCATGGCATAATAGACATTCATCATCAAATAATACATATCATAAGCATTCCATTTACAAGGAAATTGTAAATATATGCATCACATTACATTTGTATAGCATCACATGTAGTATGCATCATATATATAACATCATATTGCATCTATAATTATAAATTGCATACATCACATAGAATCAACATTATCTCATTAGCTGCATAAACATCATACAATACATATACTCATCCATCACATAGGCATATCATATAAACATCACATGTATAAATAAAGACTGCATAATCAATACATAGAAATACATATCATGAGAATCACCGCCAAAATCATATATATATATATATATATATATATATATATCTCGCTCAACTGTGTCACATCACAATGTCATAATGTATCAATAATGCATGGAAGCCCACAGGCTATAACATCATAAATACAATGTCACGATACATCTCAAGAAGTATCCCTATCCTGAATTTCCTCTGCTATCATGCCTGGAGTGTGTGGGGGAATGATGATGGGAACCCAATGACCTCTGAGTTGAGGGAGGTATGTCATATGGACCTGATCTACATGGCTGCTCCACCCCCTTTGTGCTAACTATCCTACTGTGTGTTGCTAAGAAACTGGGAGCCCATCTCTCTAGTGGAATCTTTGCCTCATACAAATCCTGATAGTATCTCTCCCTCTCCCCAGCTCTGACTAGCTCTCTGGAAAAAGTAGCTGATGGTCCTGTGCACAATGCCTTGAGCTCTGTAAATCTCTGCTCAGTCTCCTATCTCTGAGCTATGGCCTGATCCCTATCCATCACTACTCTGTTCCTCTCCGTCTGATATGCATCCCTCTTGGCCATAAGAACTCTCATCTACTCCTCCAATGACGCAATCTGAGCATGCAGTGTATCTATATCTAGATCCACTTCCCCTGTATCATCTTGTCTATCCCTCACTCTCCCATCCTGATCCTCATCTAACTCCTCCAGGATCTAATCTCAAATCTCTCTCTCATGATCATCATCCTCATCATCATCCTCCTGATAGGCACCCAACAAACCTAGGGCATCAATCTCTACCTCCTCTCTGCCTGCTTCCTCCTCTGCCGAGATGTCTGGGATAGCTGCCTCTACCAGATGCACCTCCTCTCCACCTCTTGCAATGTCCTCCTCTCCACCTCTGGCAATATCCTCCTCCCCTCCTCTCCTAATGTCTAGCATGGCCACATCCTCCTCTCCTCCTCCCTCCTCGCGGATCGGTGACAATGGTGGCCCTCATCCCCTCCGGCCACGTCTCCCTCTCCTGCCTCCACACCATCCACCTCGGCCATCATCTCCTCCATCACCATGGCCTCATCTGCCTCCCCAGCCTCTCCCTCTGCCGCGCCTGCCTTGTGGACCTGTCCCTCGCCACTCTACCGGTGCTGGCTGCTCTGGATCTGTTAAGGGGATCGGCCTATGAACTGCCCACCACTGGTCGTACTCGGCTGTGGTCCTTAGGTCTGCTGGACCATCCCTCCATCCCCATGGAAGTGCCTATAATGCATTGATATCTGCCTCTGTTGTGGCCATTGGAATCTCTAGACCCCATAGCGGGACCTCTCACGAGGATCTCGCAAACTCTGTCCATCCTCTAGGCACATCCTGTACCTCTCCAAACTGCCGCAAGACACGATCTAGCAACTGACGCTCTATAATATGGACATGTGATACTGTCTGCCCAACCAGGTATTGTGCCTGTCTGCAAAATGGAAAATTCTCATCCTCATTTGACCACTCCTCACACCCCAAGTATGGTCTCCATGTAAACTACTACATAATGTCTATAGCGTGTCTGAAGTAACCTGTATCTCCAATGTGGTGCTGCGTGTTCACCCCCACATAATGGAAGGCATAGGGAGCTCCATGTGGAAGGTCAACTGTCGTAGGCGGTCGAAAAATGGCAATGTGCTCCCATGCCCATACCATTAGGAGCGTGGTACCACAACTCATCGACTGTGCCTCTCGGTAGGAAATATCATGCAAATGAAAATATAACATCCTGAGCACATAGGAACCCCAAGCATATACAACTCGATGCTTGAGCATGCCTACTAACATCTCCCCCCACCCCATGGGAAAGCCATGACCTCGGCGGTCAGGAAGTACTATCCCACCTATCAATGTACATAATAGGCAGTCTAGTTGTCTATACCTCTAGGCCAACACCCGCCACCTAATCTCATAATCATCAAATCCTAACTGCCTAATGTCAGCATGAGGGTAGTACCTACACATCTCGGTAACACCCCTCTGGGTATCATATGTCACTCGTGTGCCCCTAATAGGAAGTCTAAGGATCCTATAGACATCCTCTAAGGTGACAGTTTCCTCTCTAGTTGATAGGTGGAAAGATGATGTCTCTGAGTGTCACCGCTCACACAACACTATCAGTAGTCCCCGATTCACTCGAATCTGGGGCATGTTTGTCATGTGCAATAAACCAAGGTGCCATAGAATCCATCACTCTTCCGGCCACAAACTATCTCTGAATCAAAACGTAGTAGGTATCAACTCCTATGTATAAATCATGTCTAGCACAACCTGCAATGGCATTATACATGCCTCATGTCAGCCTCAATCATCTATTCTAGTGCAAATTGACTATACTAAATAAAATTCAAATGCATAGTTATTTTGCACATGCATCGTTATTTTGCACATGCGTCATTATTTTTCACATGCGTCACCTTTTAACATATGCGGTTCATAAACTTCATATGCATCATTATTAAACAAATGCAGCTAATTACATCACATGCATTCCACTAAAATCATATGCATTGAAAAATAAATGTTGCGTTACAATATATTCAAATGCATTTCAAAATCAACACATGCGGCTATTCTAAATGCAAATGCGATGCAAAAAGTGAAATGCGTTTCATAAATTGACAAATGCATTGAACCACAAATTACCTATGCAAAATGACTAATGTAAAGTTACAAATGTGGTTTTCCACGGACAAATGCATCGTTTGTGCACACAAATGCGGTGTTTTAACAAAATGATGCATAATTAAAAATTGAATTAAATGCATAAAAATGTGCATAATTAAAAATTTTCAAAGGGAAAGTTTGAGGTACATATCGGGGGGTCCGCGTCAGCTGGTCTCTAGAAGGTCTGGATCTTGTAGGCTCGATGATGGGTGTTCGGAATAGGCGACATCCTCGTTGTGGGTGCAGAGCAAATTCCAAGCTAGGTGGGTGAAAATGAATAGGTTTTTACCCCTATTCCTATATATACCTAGGGCTTAGGTGGCATTTCTGTCCTACTGGCCATGTTAACTTCCCATTTAGATCAGCCCGTACCCATCCTAGACATTTCCAACCTCAATTCTGCAAACTCCACTGCATTTTTGCCTATCCAATGGACTAATCAGGAGCATTTCCAAAATTTTCTGAACTTTTTCAGAAATTTGTCAATTTTTCCGAGGGGGCATACCTTCACCTATTTTACACTGGAGCATTACTGGGGCATATTTCTTATCAATTTTCTTTGACACAATGCCGAAATGACATTGTATCAAAGAGGGGCAAATGTAGACACCAAAATCTGGTTTTAGGCCTGCGACTTCAATATTCTTCATAATTTGTATTCTTCATGGTCATGATTAAATAATGTCAATTATTTAATTATTCACTTTATCTTTAATTCTTCTATTAATTAAATAATTTTAATTATTTAATTAATTCACATTTTCTTTATTCTATCTGATTAATTAAATAAATTCTTTTATTTAATTATGTTACTAATTAACCTCTTCTTGTCAAATTAAATAAATCTATTTAATTTACTCTTTATCATACTTCAACTATAATTAAATAAATTCTTTATTTATTTAATTATTCATTTAAAATCCTTCATCACTTAATTAAATAAATATTATTTATTTAATTATTCTCCAAATATCGAGTCTTGAATTAAATGAATTATTTAATTCATTAATTCTATTTTAACACATTCTTCTATATTTTAGATAATTATGTGAGTTATCTAAGTATTCACTTTTACTCGACTCAACATCTATTTTAATCGCTCAGTTAACTCTTGATTTAATGTTTGAGTGGCTTTCTCAAGTAATCTCTTCGTCAAATCATTCAATCATCCAGTTCTAACTTATTTGTGTGTACATGCAGATTAATTAAATATTCTTATTTAATTAATTAAACCTTGTACGTGCATTCAAACAAGAGTTGCTTTAATCAATCTTTATCTTTGTCATGTAAAGATATTTCTTCTGTTTTTGAATACCAAATTGAAGATTAAATCATTTATTTAATCTTTGATTCTATTCCTAGTTTGTATCACTCATGTCACCTCTGACAGTTATCAAAATGCATGTCTAATCTATCGATCTCAACCGTCCGTTAATCTTTCAATTTTGGCCTGTCATTCAAATAATCAATTTTCTATAAATTGATTTGTCATTCTTCATTCCAATCTCTCACAAAATCTTATGACTTTTGACAGCACTCAATCTTGAATCTTTGATATTTTGCTAATCACTATCTTAAGCTATACTTGCACGAACTTACAAATCTAAGGGCAATTATACTACACAAGAAAAATGGAGAAGGGCAATCAAGATGAATCATGGAAATACGTTTGAAATTGGTGAGATTGTTTCAGTTTGTTTACATTTTACTTTCCTTTGTTCTTTTTTGCTTAACATTTAGATTTTCATTTTAGATTTACTATTGCGTGTTTTCTTCTAATCTTCTTTGTCTTGTGCACTTTCTTGGCATTACAGATAGGAGTTTGTAACGTAACCTTCCCAACTTTGATAGGTAATGTTATCACACTAAATGATTGTTTTGCAACATTATAAAAACATTGAATAGACAAATCAGTTGGTTGAATTTTGGTCTTATCTACTCTAATTCTATGCAAGAGTTTCACACTACAAAAACTAAGCCCTAAACCATTGCCAACAAGGGTACACCTAATTGCAACTATGTTAATAATAGTGAATATCATCAGAGCATCATTTTTTTTCCATTTCCAAAGGGGGTAACTCATTTTGATGACTGTTCCTCTATCAAGCCGCTTTGGAGGGATGTGGCACTAGAAATTATGAAATATTTCACTCTCAATGATAGGTATTCTATAATATATGGGTACCATTTTATGTTGTTGAATCACTTTAGGCACAATTTTCTAGTGTCTCTTCCTTACTATTTTCTCCTCTCAATGGAATCTAGTATAGAAGATAATAGAAGAAATCCTAGCAAAGATATTCTCCATGAGGGGCTCATGGTCCTTATCATTGACTATATCAAAATTAAATTTATTCCTAAAATTGCTAAGATTTCTAGTGGTTGGAAAGGTAAGGGGCCTACTCCGAGTTATGATAATGGTGACTTTGCAGAGGATTGGGATGGGGATTATGAGGAGGATGGTTCTAAAGAGTTGGAGTCATCAGATAAAGATGATGATAATAAGCTTATGTAGGATCTCAATCCTGAGATTTCTAACTCTTGGTTGAAGGGATATGATATTGATATTGGGATGGAGTATGTGTCTTTTGGTGTCAAGAAGAGATCTAAGGGGAAGAAAGGTGGTCAAAAGGATGAAAATAAAAAATGTAGAAAAGGAAAAATTTTGGTTGAGGATTGTGTGAAATATTCTGGTGTGTCCCCTATTTATACTATGAAGGGGAAACAAGTGAGCAATAAGGTTGATAAGGGGCACCATTTAATAGAAGAAGGTTTTGTGCACGATGGCATTAAGAGTTCTGGGGATTTTTCCCCATTCAAACTGGGTTGGAGACTCTGAACTGTAAGGGTTTTGATTAGGTTGATGATGAGAAGGGGATGTTGGAGTTGGTGAACTTTGGGGTGAACTCTAATAAGAAGCATGTGGAAGTTGAAGTGGCAGATTTTGAGGATTCTCTTGCTAGTGAAAATGTGAAGGTTGAAGGTTTGTATTTGAAGGGTCAACCTGATAATGTTTTTATTCCTTCTGTTGAGCCTCTGAATTGGGAAAAGATAAACTTGGATATTTTTTGTAGATTTATAAAGGATGGAACAAATAATCTTATTTTTTTGTTCAAATGGATCTCCTTCAAAGTCAAGGATCTTAATTCCAAGCTAAATGAGTTGCAGAGTATTTGTGTGGCTTTGGTTAATTTTAACAAGGAGTGGAATGTGAAGAGAAAGTTTAAAACTATGAATGTTTCTCTTGACAAGGTGGCGGTGGATGATGAGAAAATGGGTAGGAATCATGAGAATAGGCTGGTGTCTTTGGAGGATAAATTCAACAAAATTTGTAATGACTTGTAGTCTGTGGTGCAAATTAGTAATTAGTCTTTTAATTCAAGTGTGTAGGGTCTTACTTTGCTTAATGAAAAAGACCTTAGGTGGACTATTAAATAGTTATATCTCGATGAGAATGAGGAGGTGATTGCTGATGTGAAATGAAAAAATCAGGTGGAGAATAGCATAAATGATGGTATGTGTGTTTAAACAAGAAGCAAGACCAAAAAGAGGGATTTTATTCCCTTCCAGGAGATTGAAGAGGTGGCGGAGATGCATGATAATGTTATCTCCAATAATCTCAAGGTGGCCAAGGTTTTAGATAATATGCTTTAGGTTTTGTTGGTTTGGATGTTTTGCTGATGTTTTCTTGTGGGTTTAGCTATTTGTGTGTCAAGGTTCATCTTGTAGCAACTATTTTGTTTTTTTAGGCCTTTTTGGTGGTAGTTGCTTAATCTTTTGCAGCCTACTCTCTTTGTAAAGGGTTTTGGGATCCCTTCAAAACCTTCTTTTCCTTATCAAAAACTCATTTTGATGAAATATAATGTCCATAATAGTTGAATTCATATTCCCAATCATAGTTGCCACATAATTTGTTTGTAGACTAGGAGGGACAACAAATTTTTTAAAAGACTTTGAAGCATATCATGATAAGCAATTGATGTTTGAATTGAATCCCACAAGGATATCTTAGTAGGAGTGTTACGAAGTTGTTCAACAAGATCATATTCTTTACCAAGACAATGCAAAATGTTAGGTACACTTGGGAGATAAGGTTAATGAAATACAATTAATGTTGTATTTTGTTTTGGTTGCTTATTGTTTCTAGTGCTAGATGTGTGAGCTATAGTATGATAACTTAGTTGTTGTGATACATGATTACTAGTAAGTTGTTTTGAAAAGCTTAGGATATGGCCACAATGTTTAGGAGGTCATATAATGGGAGGTCCAACAATTAGATGACTTTTAAGAGGTTCAAAAGGATTTTAGTAGGTCCAATTATTATAGGACTCTTAGGAGGTTCAATAATCAAGGGAGATCGAATGGCCAATTATGCATTCATAACCTCAACAGATTTGAATTCTTGTTGATCTTATATAAAGGGGGCATCTAATGTTACCTTAACATCTTCATCTATGAAATCCATAAATGTGTCAATGGTTTCATCATCTTGTCCAATAATATATTTCCAAGTAGAAGAGGTAGGGGGAGAGAAACAAAAAATATTTTCATGATGCTCAATGATTTGATCTTCTAACACCAAGACATATTCTTCCCAAGTAGGAAAGGTATCAAGAGAAGAATACACATGATTGTCATGGTTGTTGAGGATTGTATTCTCTTTCACCAAGATAACATAGGAGAGAAAGTGGAAGAGGGATGAATGAAAAACAATAAAAGAGGGGAAATAAACTCATTTTCATATGCTTGTAACATAAATTCCTTAAAACTCTTAACGAGATATGACAATAAAATATGAATTATGATAACATGCAAGACTTTAACAATGAAAACATGATGTAAACAATTGTCCTATTGAAATTCCACAATTTTTCCTAAATTTTAAATAAATTAAGTAAAATGACACCTTTCTTGGACATGCAATAACATCTTTTCAAAATTTCAAATCATTCATTTGCAAGTAGAAATAGAATGAAATTATAGAGACAAAAATGTGTGTAATGTTTCCCTGAGATGCCTATAGTAGGATAGAGATGCCTAGGGGCATCTAGGTCCTTGAAAAGAGTTCATAAAACTAAAAATTGAATGTCTATATTGTTTAATGTTACTATTTTTTTTGCAAATAGGTTTAACGGTGTTTGTTTTTCCATATTTTGATTAGTTTAAACAATGTACTTCAAAATGCAAGTGTGCAAAAATGTTGAATTGTTTTTACAATTTTGAATGTTATTTCTAGATCTAATCATGCAACAATTGACTGATTCTAATATGCAAAATTCTAAAAATGATAATTTGATGCAAATTTGAAACAAAACAATACAATTTTTTTACTTTTTTGGCTTAAATGAAAGATACAATTTAAATACAATTAACAACTTCAAACTTTAACAACCTGATGAATGCAATTTGAGTATAAATTTGATCTAAAGACTACTAAAACAAACCCTAATGAAACTTATGATGTAATATGTGGTGCAATGTTTTTGAATTTTTATGCTTTTATGATGTAAAAATGAAACCCTAAATGAACAATACAAACCAATGCAGTACAAAACCTAGATCTAGAATGATTTACATCAGATTTTAAAATTCCTATAATGTTAACATGTCAAGTTCATCAAAATGAAACAAAGAAAAAGGGATCCCAGATCCTAAATGCAAAGAACCTATGATTGCAAGGGACATTTTCCCTCCATTTCATTAAAGAGGGAGATCAACAAGGTGGATAGATTGACTATTAACTATGAAGGTGAGCCAATTTGACCTAGATATCCTTTTTTGGGGGATTGGAAATGGATTGGAATTGATTTATCTTCACTAGCCTAATTAGACTATACGACCTAATATGTAAAATGCAAGATCTTGACAAATTATAGACTAGAACAACAGTTTCTAGGTAAAACTAGGAAGTGTAGGAGACTATGTACCCACCCCAAAAAATTGGATTCATCCATTGTAGGAGGACATAGTCACCAATGGGTGTATATGAAGTCCCTGATAGGGTGTCTTGCTCAACTTTTGGGGTCCTTTGGTGATAGATATGAAACTCTTGTTTCCACTTGCAAAGTTGTTAGAACATTGTTCAATAATTTTGTAGGTGAGTTTCCATGACTTGACAAGATTTAGGGCTTTGATTTCAAAAATGAACAACTTTTCTTCAATATTTCTTCAATCATCTTCAAACCTATAACCTACACATTCAAAAAGAGGGAAGATGTTGGGCCATTTAGGAGCTTTCCTCAGTCAAACCCCATGTAAGTGTTTCCATTTCCACAATAGAAATTTTCAATGATAAGTAGATAAAAGATAGGAAGTAATGATGAAATCACAAAGTGCTACAACTCACCACTCTTCAATGGCTTCCTTGGAGGACTAAATTCATACACATCTCCTTAAGGGATTGGATCTTTCTTGCTTGAATACTTGAATTACTTTGGAGACCTATAAAAGGGCTTAACCTTCACAAAAAATGATAAAATGATAACATGAAATCACATACACTTTGAAATGATGATTGGATCTTGAATTTCTATAATAAATAACTAAAATTCTACTCTTGACTTACTTATTGACAATAATAATTGCTTGATCATTTCCCTTCTAGTTTCAAATGATGAAAATACTAGGTATTTATAGGCATTTATTCAATTTCCTAAAAATTATATTATGAAAGCTGATACTTAAAATTTGAATTTTAAATGTTAAAATTTTGACACTGACATGCCCAAATTGGGCCATGAATAAGAAGGGGGACCCATACACCCAAGGGAATATGGGTCCTGGCTCTGATTTCTAGGACATTAAATGTTGGGGGAACATATGAGTTGGATGCATTTATTCCATGTTTGCAATTTATTGAAAAGTGGCTCAAATGGGCTATGGAATGCATAATTTTAGGTAATTATGGGGTCAACAAAAGGCTCAATAATTTAGAGGGAAGCAGATAGTGTGAAATTATTAAGGGTGATAATTTTTTACACTATAGATAGAAGTATTTTTCACCATTTGAAATCCTAAGAAATCTAATGCAATTCTAGTAAATTGATTGAGAAACTGAGTATCCTAAAAGAAGTCAAGAGAAGAATAAGTAGAGTTTACAATATTTTCATCTATCAAGATTCATGTTTCCAATGCATAAAGTTTCCATGTGAGTTTTTTTATCTTATATGTTCAATTTTTTTGTGAGTAATAAAACTTGCATAACCTTCAATCAAAAATCAATTCTCCATGTATGTGATGAGTACAATGACTTCAATTCATCAAGGAAATCATATTTGTCATGGTAAGTTACAACACTTAACAATTTATCATTCTTTTATCTATTTTCCTATGTGTGATCGAGGGTAATAATTCTTTTACATCATCATAGTAAATGTGGAGGTAGAAATACCAAAACAAGGTTTTACTTAGGCAAGCCCCTATATGACACAACCCTTTCTCTCCTATTTTATGTTTAGGTGAAAAATTTGAAGTGGATTTGGGAAAGGATTGAAGACCTAATTGCAATATCTAACATCCAAGGCTCATACCTCAACAAATTAGGAAAAGGGGAATTAATCGTCAACAAACAAAGTTTTGAAGTTGAGTCTAAAAAGGAAAAACCTATATATTGAGACCATATAAGATATAAATTTTGATTCTTGAGATCTACACTTCTAGGAATAATATGCTAGCACCCATATCTAGCTAATTTAAGTCTAAATTCATATGCTAGGTTCCTCTATCTTTGTACTTTAATGATCTATACTTCATTTTTAGGTTTTTTTTTGGTACTATTCTATAATAAAATCAGTTTGTTTTAGCTTCATAGTTGACCAAGGTACATATTTACATCATCAAGTCAAATTAATATTTAATGAACTAATCACTAGAAATTTCCCCAAGAGAAGAACCAAAACCCTAATCCACCATTATGGCTCTTCCATTTAGGTTAATATCTAGGTGGGTATTTATGATAATTTTTTGTTCCCCTCAAGTGATCTAAGAGAAAGTGTGATTTAGAACCTAGATTCCTTTTACCCATGTCACACTTTGGTGATCTTGACACTTGTTACATTTTAAAAATCTTCTAAAATATTAAATTTTCTATTTTAAGATCTGAGTGCAATCTTAGGTTATTTGAATTTGTCATTTATGCATGCATATTTTGGTGAAAGGTAATTAAAAAGTAAATATTTGCATAGTGTTCCATTTCAAAAGACTAAGAAATGTTATTTTTTTATCTTTTTCAAGATACATTTAGTCAATAACTGCATTTAAAACACTAAAAATTGTCTCTTGAATATATTGCATTACTTCAATACAATAAAATTTTATGCATGATTGTGTGTTTCACATAGAAAGGTTAGGGTTTTGTGAATTTCCAAAAATATGTTTGTATCTAAACCTAACCTCTACAACTTAAGATCTTAAAACACTACAACTTAGTTCTAGTTTTCTAAAGCATTAAAATTAGCTCCTCTAGTCTAGGGCACCACCACCCTTATCTAGATTGTTTTTTCCAAATTTTAGTTGCAGTAGTCTCTCTAAGATTTTTGTCTAGATTTATTCTTATTTATGTTGTATTCCTTTGTAATAGTCATATTTTTGTTATATTTGTGAATAAAATGAGCCACAATCTCAACAATGAAAAAAACACCTTCCACCCAAGAGCTCTGCAAAAGAAAGATTTACTATTTCTAAAAAAGAAAATACTTACAAAATGAATAATTACAAGAGAGAACAAATGATTTAGAAGAGAAACCCTAATGAAAAGGGATTAGATCATGAAAAGTGTCAACATCTTGTGTGATGAGATGAATTGATCTAATGTTAGCTCTATAGTTAACATAAATAAAGCATTAAATTAACTAATAAATCAAACCTAAGTTTAGCTTAAGTCCATGAGAATTAGAATAATAATTAATTAAAGTAATTAATTATTCTCTAATACATGATAACTCTAACATCCCCCACCTTAAGTGTAACTTAGGGAGTATCTAAACAACTCTAAATTCCAATGCATAAAAAGAAAAGAAAGCATGAATGGGTCCCAACAACTAGGCCTGATGAGGCACCCAGCACAACTAAAAGATCTCTGAAAAATGGAGAAATGGAGAAAACCTCATAGGAAAAACTCCACTCCAAAAAGAGATGAAAACATGTAAAAAAACATGAAGGAAGGCAGGCCTCATGAAGTCATGAAGACCCCCTAAGGACAACTTCCTTGACCCCAAGCATCAATTACAGTTGAAGATAGTAAGGCAATGCCAAAGGATTCATGAAGATTTATGTAACTTGCTTCTCTGTAGGCATGTAATCCAAGGTGAGAAAATCATCCTGAATTAACTACTGTATGAAATGCATGTGGATCTCTATGTGCTTAGTATGTTGATGCTCCATTGCATTGCGAAAAATGTGAATGGCACTCTGATTGTCACACCAAAGAACAGTGGGACTATTAGGAGGAAAAATAAACTCAGTCAAAGACTGTCGAAGCCACAAAACCTCATGGATAGCCAAAACCACTACACAATACTTAGCCTCTATGGATGATAATTCAATAGTAGATTGCTTCTTGCAAGAACCTGTAATAGGGCTAGAACCAAGATAGAAAAAAAAATCCAAAAGTGGAATTCCTATCATTAACATCACCAGCCCAATCTAAATCAGTTAAGCCAATAATCTGAGGATCTCCTGATGCATAGTGAATAACATAATGGGAGGTGCCCTGAATATATCTCAAAATCCATTTGGAATCTTGCCAATGAATCTCATGTGGATCATGTGAGAATCGAGAGAGAAGACCAACCACAAATGAAATATTAGGACATGAATGTGTCAGGTACAAAAGACTGCCAACCAACTATTTGTATAATGTAGCATCTACTGAAGGAGTAGTACAAGTGGAAGGCAATACAACACCTAAATGGAATGGTGTGTGGAAAGGCTTGCAATCAAGCATGCCAAATCTCTGAAGCATGTCAAGAGCATACTTCTGCTGAAATATGGAAATCCCATCCAAAGACTGAATAACTTGTAAACCAAGAAAGTAGTGCTAAAGGCTAAGATCTATCATTTCAAATTGCTCCAAAGCTCATTGAACATTCTGGATCATGGAGGATGAATTTCCTGTAAGGATCAAATCATCCACATATAGAACAAGGATCAAAATATCACCCTCTTGTCCCTAAATGTATACTATGGGATCAAAATGACATCGTGTGAAGCTAGAAGAAAGCAAAACATTGTCCATCTTCTCATACCAAGCCTAAGGGGCCTGTTTGAGATCATATAGTGAATGCTGAAGTTTGCAAACTAGCGAAGATTCCTTAGTAAAACCACATGGATTCTCCATATAAATATCCTCATGAATATCACCATGAAGGAAGGAACTCTTCACATCCATTTGAAATACTAACCATCCCTATGAAGCTACACGAGAAAGTACAAGGCGAGTAGAATTCATCTTGGCAATAGGGGAGTTTTTTTTTGAATAATCAATACCTTCAACTTGATAGAAACCCTTTGCAACAAGATGATCCTTATACTTATCAATAGAACCATCTACAACATATTTAGTATGGTACACCCACTTGCATCAAACCAACTTTCTTCCCTTAGGAAGAGGAACTAAATCCCAAGTATGATTCTTCATCAGAGAAGAATACTCATCTGCCATAGCACTATACTACTCAAGAATACCAACTTCCTCTAATTTTTTTTGAGGATCATCCAAAATTGTATGACTCAAAAGACCAACACCTGATGTCTATGCATGAGTACAATGAGAGTCTGAAGGATCACCTACCAAAGGTCCAACTGCATCAATAGTATTGCAGGCCCACTTGGGTAATGGTTAAATATCTAGAGGTAGTGTAATAGATGGAGCATCTTTCTCATCCTCAAGAGATGAGTAATCCTCAAGATATGAGGAGTGAGTAGTAGGAGATGAGGGAGAAGCTGGGGATGGAGAATCCATCAAAGGAAAGTGCTCATCAAACTGGACATCTCATTGAAACAAGACCTCTCTAGAATCAGGATCAAACAACCTATACGCCTTAACATCCTCATAGTAGCCAACAAATATGAGTGGTCAAATTTTCATCTCCATGGCTTTCTGTTGAGCTTCAAGAATGAATTCCCATGCCTCACTACCAAAGACTTTGAATGAAGACACATCGAGCTTGACATGGGACCAAGCCTCCTCAGGAATTAGATGCCACAATGCCTTGTGAGGCATATGATTTTGAATATAATTGGCACAATTAACTACCTCAACCCAAAAAGAAGAATGCATATCTCATGACTAAATCATATAGTTGGAAATCTCCCATAAATTTCCATTCTTTCTCTCAACAACACCATTCTACTAAGGGGTATATGGAACTGTAAGTTGATGCTACAAAGCATGCTCAGTGTAAAAGTACTTGAAAGTCTAATTAACATACTCCCCCCATTATCTATGTGTATCAATTTGATAGAAAGACCAAATATGGTTCTCCACAAATGCCTTAAATATTATGAAAGAATCAAAGGAATCACTCTTGTACTTAAGAAATTACACCCATGTATGCCTAGAGAAGTCATCAATAAATGTGAGCACATATTTGGCCCCTAAAAATGAAGGAGTAAAAAATGACATGATTTCACTTTCAACCAACTATAAGGGTTCCTTATCACGTGTGGATCTACTCGTAGGAAAATAATCATGGTGATGTTTTCCAAGTACACATCCTCGACAAACACCATCAGTACAAGCAATCTTGGGGAGCCCTGACACTAATGCCTATGTACTCATCTATTAGAGATATTTGTAATTGACATGACCAAAATGTTCATGCCACAACATGCTCTTAGTTTTTACATGTGCTATGAAGGATGAACCTAAACTAGCTGAACTCTCAAAACCATCAAATTCATATAAACAAGAATAATTAATACTCCTAGTAGCCACAATAATACAGAATCATGAAGGTCTTGAATAACTACATCATGTGGGGTAAAATCGACTATCTTACTAGTGCCAGATTGACAAATATGATACACTAAATTTTTTTTGGTGGAGATATCAAGAACTACAAGTACCTCTTGAAGAAAACCACCCTCAAGTGTGACAGTGCTTGAGCCCAAAACTAAAAGTTGTGTAGAATCCCCAACTACAATCTGAGTAGTGTTACCAAATTTTCACCCATAGGCTCAATCTGGTGGAGTGTATTGATTTTAAATTGAGAAAATTAGGTAAATTTTATTATCTTTATTACATTACATTCATTTATACATTACATTTAGATGTATAAATGAAAAATTAAAACTGAAAAATATTACAACTATAGATCATTTCATTTATACACATGCATATAATAGAAGGAATATTTTGATCTTTTCAGAAAAGAATAATATTTATTGAATGTAAAAGTGTACATTGTCTCATACAATCCATGAGACTAACCTTTTCTTATTCAATACAAAACATGAACAATATATACATGAATAAGTAAAGAGAAAAAATGAATAAGCATAGAAGGAAAGTAACTAGCCATTGCGTGTGAATGACTGGTCTTGACTCATTCTCATGTGTCTACTACTATCCTGAGCTTTGTCTGTCTCTTCTAGCTCCATTCCACTCCTAGTCCTACATGTAACAATAACAATGGTGTTAGAGTATACTCTAAGCAATGATTTATTACAAACATTGCATTCACATTCACCCTATCCATGTATACACTAATCATAATCTGCATTAAGTAAACTAACTGTACATTTTAGGTGTCCCAGAAAATCATTGAAGTCATTAAACAAACCTAAAATAAAAATAAAAAAATCTAACTTGTTTGTTTCATGTGCAGCTATAGGTGTAATCATGTCTTTGTTTTGATCAATTAAAAAATGAGTGTTGGAAATTTGGCTCCCACAAGGTTTGAGCCCAACTCATAGAAATGATTGCATTATCTTAATCTATGCAAAGTCTTTTATGAATATTCTAAGTGCATACGGAATTACATTGCAAAAAAATTGACATCAATCATGATTACTTCATAATCATAAAGAAATATAGTATACAATGTTAAGAATCTTTAACAACTTTTAAGAGTGAAAACACAGGTCTATTGAAGCAAAAAGGAATGCATTTGATGTGAAGAAACATATTTTTGGTAAGTTCACATACTTTAGGATATTATATGTGTAGAGAGGGAAAGGTGTGTAACATGAAATAGTGAGTATTCAAAACATAAAGGAGTACAGTGAGCAGCATATTTCAAAGACAAGCCTTCTTGGTGAAACACAGTTGCAATAGCAAACATATATAATGGCATAACATACCTCAAGAGAGTAAATGCCATAAACAGGGTGGTCCAATGTCAAAGGTCAAGGACACTACACTTAAGATGTGATAATAGAAGCTCAAAATTTCATGTAACAACTATTGAGAGAGATCTTTCATCATGATCATGTACAGTATGAGGTGTCTAAGATGTTGAATCAAAGAGCAGTATGAGGGGTAACCTTTCTTAGTATCTTAACCATTATGAAGTCACAAGTTCCAGTTTTAGAAGGAGTTTATCATTGTTATTGTACTAATGAAACTTGACTTTGCTAATTTCAAGAATAGAAGATAGAAATGCTATGAAATAAATAGAATATTAACCCTTCATAATAGTGATCATAACAACAAAACAATGATGGAAGCTATGCCACAAACTGAGACAACAAGCAGTGATGGAAAAACTCAATTACAAAATGTGTGTCAAGGTCATAGAATATAGAGGGAAGTTCTCATGACAATGTCATAGGAGTTATTGCAAAGAGAACAGTGGTATTGCATCTTGAAGGGTTCCTTTGAGACAAAGGAACCACAACCAAAGCTAGGGAACCTTTATACATAGTGAAACCCTCATTTTCAAATCAAAACCCAAATGCAAAATCAGAATGACCCTGAGTTTTCCAGAGGGCACAAAAATTCATTGGTAGTGAAAGAGAGGGTCCGAAGACACAAGAAAAAAGAACTTCAAGAATTTACAGAATAGAAAAAACAAATACAATGAAGTAAACCCTAGATACCGAAAGAGGAATTACAAAATGTGATTTATTTTTTGCACTCTCGGAAGCTTAGTTTTGAGCTTTTATTCATAGAAGACAAAATATTCACTATTTTATGTAAAAAAAGTTGTGGGAGTAAATGGTGACTCCCCAACACCCCCAGGAATAGTTGCTAGACCAAAACCACTTCCACAAGAGAGAGAATGGCAAGAAATCTTGCTTAACAATGCAAGATTGAATAATGGTTGAATATCATTGATTGATTGATACAAATGTACATGAGATTCCTTGCTTTTATAGGCAAGTTTGAAATGTTGTAATGAACATGATGTTGAAAAATGTCATAATCCTATGACATGAGACAACTAACAAACTAATCACCTAGGAAATGATGCATTACTAGCTAGATAAGATAAGTTCTAGATAAGCCAACTAAGACTTCTAGAAAGAATCCTTTTCCTAAGTAAAATTAATCATGTGAATATGTCCCCTAATTACCTAGTGAATGAATTAGCTAGGTACAAGACATGTATTCACACCAACAAAACCAAATGCAACAATGATTCAATAAGAGGCTTGAAATCATTCAAAGGTATTCATGAATTTCTATAGAACAAAGGTCGTACCCTAGAGAGGAAAACCCTCAACCATAAATAATAAAATAGAGGAGCTACAACCTGTAAAAGGAAAACTACAAAATCATGGAGTTAATACATATAGAAGTTTGCAGCTTGTAATCTTTTAAATCTTCTATTTTTTGCAAAATTGAAGTGAAGATTATAGTTGATACAATGAAAATATGGAATATAAAAGATATGGCCATGACTAGAAATGCATATAATGCATGAAAACATCAGAAGAATGCTACAACAAACACATGAAGACAATTGGCATAACACATAATAAAGAAACAATCATTTTTTCTATATACAAACTCAAGTTCAAGCCTTTTTCTTTTCAGAAAATGTAACAAAATGACAAAAATAGCTTACCTTTCTTTATTACTGAGAAGGAATGCAGTAGCCATGGCCTCAGAGGGAAAAAAGCTTACAGAAGCTTTTGAAACATACAGGAATCTTTCAAGTTTGAAAACAAAAACAAATTTATCATGCCTTAGAACTCTAGGAAAAGCTTCACAGTGGCATTTGATAAATGAATTTCCAGCTTATGGTGGCTTAGGCTTTTCCCCATGGCAGCAGTTGAGCTTTACCCAGAAGCTTATTGCAAAATGAATGATAATATTTTTCCTTTGTTTTATTTTAAGGTTTCACCCTAATGTGACCGATGAAAAAACTTAGCATTTTTTTGCTATGTTTTATAAAATGAAACTCAAATTAATAAGGTCATGATCAAGACTTTGTGTCTTGTTACTTTTGGGCGCCTTCATCTTGTATTTTGGTTTTACAAACATTCCTTATGACTTAAAAATGTCTAAGTCATTTTTGACTTAGTAAATCCCTCTTCTTTAAGTTTATGTCGATTACATGGGGAGGTGAAAAGCTTTTATTTTTGCATTTTATTGATATTGTAAATGCTTAATTTAAATGATCATTTATAAATCATTTAAATTAAGTCATCCTTTAAATGCAAATAGAAGCACATGTTTATATGACCAAGTCATAAAGGGAAAAAATATATGCTTGTGTTGATGACAATTCCAAGAATGGAGGGAGGTTGAATTAGTTTGCAAACACATGGAAAGGAAATAGGAGCTGTTTTAGGCTTTTAATTGCTTTTAAGAACTTTTGGAGGGAAATTTGAAGTGTCATCATGTTGGACCAAGTCAAATTTGACTTTTTCACTCATTTGAAGCTCTTTTGGATGAGATCTAGGGGCTAGATTTGTGGGCTTTTTATTGCATCCGACCCAAGAAGCTTCTATCTCCTTGTTTAGTGCAACTGTTTGAAGCTTTGCTACTTATTCATTTTTGGACTCATTTTGTAATCCGTTCTTTGATGCATTTTTCTAGAGATTGTGACTTTGATAGTCCTTTGCTACAGTATTGAGCATGCTTTGTAACTCAACATTTTGGAGTATGAAATACAGAATCTACCTTGTACATCTTTGATGATCATATTTTTCCTTCTTGTTCTTGCAAACATCATGCATTACCAGTGATTGATCAAGTTATTTGTAAAATTTTCTCTATTTTCCTATAACTTTGTCTCACATATCATGCCTTTTCTACAAAAGTAAAGTTATGTAGGTTATGAATTGTGTTAAAATTCCATATATACCTTTTCAATTTGTGAAAGTTTCCTTTCCTACTTGCAAGTGTATGCAAGTCAGACCTTTTCATGAAACATTTATGCATAAAGTTACAATCACATGTTGTACAATGCAATATTTATCACCAGTTTTCAAGTGTGTGTCAACCTAAATGTTTGATAGCTCATGTTAGTTTGGTGTATCACCATAGGAAGTAATACTTACCACTTTGAATTTTATTTATTTTTTGCAAATCCTTCTCCCTTTTCCTTACCAAAAAAAATCAATAGTTAGGTGATAACTAATAGGAAGTTGGCAATCTTTGGAGGTTTGGTCTCATTCAATGTGAGATCATTCCCATGTTTCACTAGATTGTTGAATTATAAATTCAACAAGGTGTAGATTTAAGTGATAACAATTTTGGCATGCTCGATGGGACATGTCCATTAATACAATTTTCTTGTTTGATGTGCAACCTGTGATTTTCAGACCTTTTTAGAGGTTAATTTAGCATATTTGGCGACTTTGTGAGGTGATAGAATAGTAAAATTAGTGTTGTTATAGCACATGAGAAGAATACAAGCTATAAGTTCTAGAGAATTTGAGTGTCTATAGTTGTCACCACCCAGAAGACAAGGCAGGATAGCAAGGAGAACTCCTCCATCAAAGAGAGTTCAGTTAAAACCACCTAGTGTTAGGAAAAAGTTCTTGTTCTCACCACCAAGGAGATGAGAAAGACCATCAAAGAAAGAGAGTGATACTCATTCTACATCACCAAGTTTCAGAATAGTAAGGTCATCCTCTAGTAGCCCAAAACATATTACATTTGTTGCTTTTTCATGTGTTGTTCCTATATTTTCTAGTTTTTTGCTTCAATTTATGTTGTTCAAACTCAAACAAATCTATCTCAACCACCTCTAATGGCTGCTAGAAACCAACCTTTTGTGCCATTTACTGGAGGTAGTCCATTAAATCTAGCACAACACAATGATATCCCGATTGTTGCACTTAAAAGCTTGCCAATTTTTACTAGGGAGGATCAGACAACACCCATTGAGCACATAAGGGATATTGCTTCATTGTGTGGTTTTCACCACATAACTCAAGAGGATGTAACTATAAGGCTACTTGCTGCATCATTCAAAGGAAGGGATTTGCAGTGGTTTGGAAGTCTAGGAGTTGGCACAGATGAGTTAGGAGACAAACTGCATAAACAGTTTCAGGATAGATCAGATAACTTGTCCTTATTGGAGCATCTAACTACTATAAAGAGAGCTCCTCAAGAGAAAATGAAAGATTTTAATTTTTGGTTCTAGAGGACTTGGGACATAATCCTTGTTACAATGAGGCCTCCTCCTGAATATGCATTTTTATATTATTTGAAGGCTCTTAACAATGAAATAGTTGTTATGACACAATCAATGGGAGGAGTTTCTTTACCAGATGCATATGAGATAGCACTTAGAGCAGAAAAATGTCTAATTCAAGCAGGTCAAATTGATCCTAGGCCACCAATGCCTATTTTTCCAAAAATATAGCCTAGTATGCCACTACATATGCCACTTTTTGCACCATTGCCTACTATTCCAGTATTACCAACTGCTGGTAAACAAGAAGTTGCAGTTCCAGTTCAATCATAGGAGTTGTAGGAAATTAAAGAGAGTTAGCAAAAGATTGAGAACATTTTATAGACTTTTGGGAATAAGCTGGTTAGCTTAGAGAAACAACAATCTTATACTAGACCTTATCAAAAACAAGGTCAAACTTCAAATCAGTAGTACCAAGGAAATAGGAAATAATTTCAAGGTAATTACCAAGGTCCAAGACATAATGTGAACTCAAGGCCTTTTCAGGCATATAATCCAACACTTGTTAATGCAGCTAGGGACCTTGTCCCTATTCAGAATAATCTTGCTGCTGATTATGAGTGGTTCTATCTATGCAACCAACCACATAATAAAAAAAATGCTCAAATGGACTTATAAATTAGGCATTAATGGTGCAGAATGCTTCAAGCTCACAACAAAATGTACCTAATGATGGAGCTCCACAACAACAAGAGTAGCTTACGAATGATGCTACTTTGCTTAATTGGTAGGGAGAACAATTATGTGGAGTTAATGCAGATGATTCTCTAGTTGTAGCAAACACAAGAGCAAAGAAAATAGCTCTAGAGCTTGAAAAAACAACTAATAAAGGAAAAGTAGTAGCTGCAGAACCATCTACATCACAAGTGCCTCAAATTTTGTAGAGGAATCAACAAGTTGCTGCCAAGGAGTAGCCACACATGCAAGCTAATCATGTTGGTATAAAGGTACATCAAAAGGTAAATCCAACTGTTCCTTTTAACATCATTGAAAATATGAAAAAAATGAGTATGTGGGACTCGTTACCTATTCTAGGTTAGAAAGACATGTTACTGTTAGCTCTGTCAAATCTAAAAGTGTCTGACGAGTCATCAATAGGTCAGGTTAGAACTATCTTCACAAATGATCCTCAAGATGATAAAAAACCTAGCAAAGAAACGCATAAGGATATCAAACCACCTTCATTTTATGTATCTATAATCATAGGTGATAAATTAGTCTATAATTGTATGGTAGATAGTGGAGCTAGTAGCTCTATACTGCCAAAGTAGATTGTTGATAAATTAGGACTAAAATATCAACCTTTAGAGAAAGGGGTTATTCAATTATATGGAACCTCAGTTAATACCTTAGGTGTCATCAAAGGCTTGAGCCTTACTGTTCGTGCTTGCCCAAATTTTTTAGTTCCACAAGATATTTGTGTCATAGATCTACCACCTTTCTTTTCCTTGTGTCTTTCAAGATACTTTACGACCAAGATAGGAGGTTATGTTTTTGTTGATTGGTCACATATGTTGTTTAGAACCAAATATCAAGAACTAAGGTTACCATAAAGTCTGAGAAATTGGCCAAGGATCACATAGAGCCTTATAATCCAAGTGTTATCAATGTTGTTCCTACTGTTGCAGACACAAATTGTGTTGTTTTTACTGACAGTGAGCTTGCTGCTACTTAAGAGCTGCAAGCAAAGAGTATTCCTAATGTGCTATTACATGAATGGGCAGCAGAAAATGTAATGGATAGTCCTAATGATCTCATTCAAGATGCTAGTATGGGTAATTATGTGCTTCATGAACTTGATGCAGAGGTTCCAAACCTTGAAAAAAGTACAGATCAGTTGCTAGAACAACAAAATGAGCTTTGGGAGATTTTTTTTTATGGTTCCATAAGTAAAAATGGAGCTGGTGGAGGTGCAATTCTTGTGTCTCCATAAGGGGATAAGTATTTTTAAGCCTTCTGTTTTGCTTTTGTGTGCTCTAATAACACTGTTGAGTATGAGAGTCTTATTCAAGGTCTTGAATGGGAAAGAGAGGAATAAACCACTTAAAGGTTTATGGAGATAGTGACCTGACCATTAATCAAGTTAGAGGCTTGAGTGTTGCTAAGAAAGATGCCTTGAAGTCCTACAAAATAGAGTGTGGGATATAATAGAGGAATTTGTTTCCTTCAACTTGGTTTCTATCCCAAGAAATCAAAACAAACATGCTGACAGACTTGCAGCAATTGGAGCACAGTTTGATATCCCAAATGATATCAAAAAAGAGAAAATACAACAATATGTTAAAGTTATAGTCAGGCCATCAATTCCTAATAATAATGTTAACTAGCAAGTATTTGACAACAATGAGTATTTTTTATCTTTTCTACTCCAAGAGGATCAGTTTTCTATTGTGAATCAAGAGAAACTTAAAAAATAGTTTGATGATCAGGTTATACAACTGAAGACAAACAAATTACCTAAGGGTTTAGTTGCCTTGGAGTCTATTTTCAACATTGATGATTAGCTTAAGAAGAGTAAAGTCAATATTCAAGTCAAAGATCATTATGAAGAAATTAAAATCTTTAAAGGTAAGCTTCTTAAGTTAGGCAAAATTTGTTTAGCTAAAGAAAGAAAAGCTTTTATTGCTATATGCCAAGAGTTTCATGATGTTTTTGCTTGACAATATTTTGATTTAAAGAGTTTTGACCCTCATATTGCTCAAAATACAATTGAGTTAGAACCTGATGCCAAGCCTATTAGGAAAAATCAGAGACCTTTGAACCCCAAGTTTGAACCTTTAATGATCAAAGAGCTGACTAAGTTAGTTGAGGGGGGTATTGTATTTCCAATTAAACACACATCCTGGGTTTCTAACCTTGTTTCGGTTAGAAAGAAGAATGGGGAGATAAGATTATGTGTAGATTTTAGAGATATTAATAGAGCATCTTTAAAATATCATTACCCATTACCCTCCATGGAACAAATTCTTCAAGTTGTTGCTAGTTCAGAGAGATTTTCTCTTCTAGATGGTTATTATGGATATAACCAGATTTTAGTGAAGGAAGAGGACCAATACAAAACAATGTTTACAACAAAGTGGGGCACTATGTCCTACAAGAGAATGCCTTTTGTCCTATCTAATGTTGGTGCCTCATTTCAAAGGGCCACGGATATGGCATTTCAAAGTTTAATTCAAAAAAATTTGCTTGTTTATCTAGATGATGTAATAGTATATTCCAAAAATGTAGATGAACTCTTTTCACATCTCAAGCAATTTTTTGAAAAGTGCAGAGAGTATGATATATATTTCAATCCAAAAAAAGAGTATATTTGTTGTTCATGAGGGTAAACTATTAGGACACATAGTGTCAAAGGTAGGAATTACTATTGACCCTGAGAGAGTCAAAACCATACTTGAACTACCATTACCCAATCATAAGAAAGGTCTGCAGATAATTTTAAGCAGAATCAACTTTTCGAGGAGATTCATACTTGATGTTGCAAATTTGTTACAGCCTTTGTCTGCCATGCTTAAGAAGAATGCAGTTTTCAGTTGGACTAAAGAAGCCAAAAACAATTTTGAAGCAATCAAAGAGGCTTTAGCATCAGCCCCAACTCTAGTAAATCCAAATTTCTCATAGGATTTCATTCTATATGCTTTTGGTAGCATTAGTTCAATTCTTGCTATGCTAGTTTAGAAAAATAATAATGATTTATAGCAGCCAATAGCCTTTTTCAGTCAAGGTCTAGCTGATTATGAGCATAAATATACATTTGTTGAAAAATATGTTCTTGTTGTGATTAGGAGTCTCAAGAAATTTAAGCCTGTAATCTCCAACAATAAGATACATGTTATGGTTGCACACCCAAGTGTGAAAGAATTTCTACTAAATAAAGACCTGAGTGAGAAAAGAGCAGGATGGATCACAAAAGTTATGGAGTTTGATGTTGAAATGAAAATCAAAAAACTTGTCAGAGGTAGACGACTTTGTGAACAGTTAGCCTCAACCCCTGAAGAAGAATATAAATCAAAATTAGAGACTATTTTACTCAATGATAATGAGCCTCAAAAATTTGTACTTGTGTTGGATGCAAGCTAGGTTATAGATATGACACATTTTCTACAAATTGGTGAATTGCCACCAGGTTTGGATAGAGCTAAAAGAAGATACTTCAGGTTATAGTCAATTCTATATGTGCTCATTGATAGTATTCTTTTCAGGAAAGATTTGAATGGTGTTTTATTAAGATGTATTGATACTAATGAAATAGGAAAATTACTTCATGAATTCCATGATGGAACTTCAGGAGGTCACTTTGCTCCAAGAAAAACAACCTAGAAAATTATGAGAGCTAGTTATCACTGGCCAAGCTTATTTAAGGATGCCTATGCTTGGAAAAAGAAATGTATAAAATGTGCTTTATTTGCAGGAAAATAAAGGCTTCTAGCTATGCCTCTACAACCAATTCAGGTTGAGCAACCCTTCATGAGATGGGGTATTGACTTTATTGGACCAATAAATCCACCTTCTAGTGCTGGTCAGAAGTGGGTACTTATAGCCATTGATTATTTTACATGTTGGACAAAAGAAGTAGCTTTGAAAGAAGCTAATTAATCTTCAGTTTTAAGTTTTTATGAGGACATAGTAACCAAGTTTGGAGTTCCTGATTCCAACATTTTAGATAATTCTCCTGTATTTGTGGGATTAAGAGTTACAGATTGGACTGTAAGGCATGTAATTCATCTAAATACCTCCTCAAATTATTACCCACAGGGTAATGGTTTGGCTGAAAGTACAAATAAAAACCTGATCACAATCATTAAAAGAACCATGGAGGAGAATCAGAGAGTTTGGCACACCAAGTTGAAATCTTCTCTATGGGTAGATATAATAACTCCTATGAGGTTAGTTGGAAATTATCCATATGTTTTGGTTTATGGAAAGGAGGCAAGACTTCCTCTAGTTGTAGAGCTACCAGCTCTTGACATTGTTCACCAGTTGGAGATGTTTGAAGAACATGACCCAATTTTTGTTAGATATGTTGAGCTCATCGAGCTTGAAGAGATAAGAGACAAGGCAATGCATTCTATGGAGTATCATAAACTCCAAAAAAAAATAGTCTTTGATAAGAAAGCTACACCCAAATTTTTTAAAGAGGGTGATGTTGTTCTCAAGTGGGATGTGTTGAAAAGTAGGCCAAGTAAACACTCAAAGTTTTACAACTTCTGGACTAGCCTATTTGTCATTACCAAATGCAAGGAGCATAATGCATTCCAACTATTAACAATGGATGGAGAAGATTTACCAATCCCAGTTAATGGGATTTACCTCAAATGTTGTTTTGAGGTATGAATTACCCTTGTGCATATTAGGATAGGTTTTATGTTTTCAATAAAGTGTTGTTGCACTATAGTTTAGTTGTAAAGTTTCATTCCCTAAGTGGTTTTTAGGACAGCTAGATAGTTTCATTTCTATTGTTTTGTTTCCAATAAAGGCCAAGGTATCATTCATACTACCAAGTTTGAGTTACAAAAGTTTTGAATGTATTTTCCCAAGTCATGAGCCTAGTTTCTAAGTGACTCCATGCCCAAGGATAGGTCTAGGCAATTGGTTAGAATGTTTAGCAGGAAAACATGCAACAAATGTTGCCAAAATATGTTACCATATTTTCCCCCATAGGCTCAATCTGGTAGAGTGTATTGATTTTAAACTAAGAAAATTAGGTACATTTTATTATCTTTCTTACATTACATTCATATATATAAATGAAACATTACAACTGAGAAATATTACAACTAAAGATCATTGCATTTATGCACATGCATATAACAAAAGAAATATTATTATCTTTTCAGAAAAGAATAATCTTTATTGAATGTAAAAGTGTATATTGTCTCATACAAGCCATGAGACTAACCTTTGCTTATTTGATAGAAATCATGAACAATATATACATGAATAAGTAAAGAGAAAAAATGAATGCACATAGAAAGAAAGTAACCAGCCATTGCTTGTGAATGATTGGTCTTGACTCGTTCTCATGTGTCTACTGTTGTCCTAAGCTTTATCTGTCTCTTCTAGCTCCATTCCGCTCCTAGTCCTACATGCAACAATAAAAATGGTGTTAGAGTATACTCTAAGCAATGAATAATTACAAACATTACATGCACATTCACCCTATCCATGTATACACTAATCATAATCTGCATCAAGTAAACTAAGTGTACATTTTAGGTGTCCCAGAAAACCATTGAAGTTATTAAACACACCTAAAATATAAAAAAAAATTCTAACTTGTCCATTTCATGTGTAGCTATAGGTGTAATCATGTATTTGTTTTGATCAATTATAAAATGAGTGGTGGAAATGTGGCTCCCACAAGGGTTGAGCCCAACTCATAGCAATGATTGCATTATCTTAATCTATGCACAATATTTTATGAATATTCTAAGTGCATATAGAATTACATTGCAAAATAGTTGATATCAATGATGATTACTTCATAATCATGAAGCAGAAGAGTATAAAATATTAAGAATCTTTAACAACTTTTAAGAGTGCAACCACAGGTCTATTGAAGCAAAAAGGAATGCATTTGATGTGAACAGGCATATTTTTGGTAAGTTGACATACTTCAGGATTTTCTATGTGTAGAGAGGGCAAGGTGTGTAACATGAAACAATGAGTATTCAAAACATAAAGGAGTACAGTGAGTAGCATATTTCAAAGACAAGCCTTCCTGGTGAAACACAGTTGCAATAGAAAACATATATAATGGCATAACATACCTCAAGAGAGTAAATGTCATAAACAGGGTGGTCCAATGTCAGAGGTCAAAGACAATACACTTAAGATGTGATAGTAGAAGCTCAAAATTTCATGTAACAACTATTGAGAGAGATATCTCATCATGATCATACAATATGAGGAGTCTAAGATGTTGAATTAGAGAGCAATATGAGGGGTAACCTTTCTTAGTATCTTAGCCATTATGAGGTCACAAGTTCAAGTTTTAGAAGGAGCTTATCATTGTTACTGTACTAATGAAACTTGACTTTGCTAATGTCAAGAATAGAAGATATAAATGCTATGAAATAAATATAATATTAACCCTTCATAATAGTGATCATAGCAACAAAACAATGATGGAAGCTATGCCACAAATTGAGACAACAAGCAGTAATGGAAAAACTCAGTTACAAAAGGTGTGTCAAGGTCATAGAATATAGAGGGCAGTTCTCATGATAGTGTTATAGGAGTTATTGAAAAGAGAACAATGGTATTGCATCTTGAAGGGTTCCTTTGTGACAAAGGAACCACAACCAAAGCTAGGGAACCTTTATACATGGTGAAACCCTCGATACCTATTAAGAGTAAGGAAACCCTCATTTTCAAATAAAAACTGAAATGCAGAATCAAAATGACCCCAAGTTTTCCAGAGGGCACAAAAATTCAGTGGTGGTGAAAGAGAGGGTCCGAAGACACAAGAAAAAAGAACTTCAAGAATTTACAGAATAGAAAAACTAGATACAATGAAGTAAACCCTAGATACCGAAAGAGGAATTACAAAATGTGCTTTATTTTCTACACTCTGAGAAGCTTATTTTTGAGATTTTATTCATAGAAGACAAAATATTCACTATTTTCTATAAAAAAACCAAATGCAACAATGATTCAATAAGAGGCTTGAAATCATACAAAGGTATTCATGAATTTCTACAAAATAAAGGCCATAGCCTAGAGAGGAAAACCCTCAACCATAAATAATAAAACAGAGGAGCTACAACCTGTTAAAGGAAAGCTACAAAGTCATGGAGTTAATACATAGAGAAGTTCACAACTTGTAATCTTTTAAATCTTCTATTTTTTGCAAAATAGAAGTGAAGATTATAGTTGATACAAGGAAAATATGGAATATAAAAGATATGGCCACAACTGGAAATGCATATAATGCATGAAAACATCAGAAAAATGCTACAACAAAAACATGAAGACAACTATCATAACACAGAATAAAGAAACATAATCATTTTTTTCTGCATACGAACTCAAGTTCGAGCCTTTTTCTTTTCAAAAAATGCAATAAAATGACATAAACAACTTACCTTTCTTTATTGCTGAGAAGGAATGCAGTAGCCACAACCTCAGAGGGCAAAAAGCTTACAGAAGCTTTCAAAACATACATGAATGTTTCAAGTTTGAAAAAAAAAAGATTTATCATGCCTGAGACCTCTAGGAAAATCTTCATAGTGGCATTTGATACAAAAAATTCCAGCTTATGGCAGCTTAGGGTTTTCTCCATGGCAGTGGTTGAGCTTTAGCCAAAAGCTTCTTGCAAAATGAATGATAATACTTTTCCTTTGTTTTTTTTAGGGTTTCACCCCAATGTGACCAATGGAAAAAATTAGTATTTTTTTTGCTATGTTTTAAAAAATGAAACTCAAATTGATAAGGCCATGGTCAAGACTTTGTGTCTTGTTACTTTTGGGTTCCTTCATCTTGTATTTTGGTTTTACAAACATTCCTTATGACTTAAAAATGTCTAAGTCATTTTTGACTTAGTAAATCCCTCTTCTTTATGTTTATGTCAATTACATGGGGAGGTGAAAAGCTTTTATTTTTGCATTTTATTGATATTGTAAATGCTTAATTTAAATGATCATTTATAAATCATTTAAATTAAGTCATCCTTTAAATGCAAATAGAAGCACATGTTTATATGACCAAGTCATAAAGGGAAAAAAGATATGCTTGTGTTGATGACAATTCCAAGAATGGAGGGAGGTTGAATTAGTTTACAAACACATGGAAAGGAAATAGGAGTTGTTTTAGGCTTTTAATTGCTTTTAAGAGATTTTGGAGGGAAATTTGAAGTGTCATCATGTTGGACCAAGTCAAAATTGACTTTTTCACTCATTTGAAGCTCTTTTGGATGAGATCTAGGAGCTCGATTTGTGGGCTTTTTGTTGCATCTGACCCATGAAGCTTCTAGCTCCTTGTTTAGTGCAATTGTTTGAAGCTTTGCTACTTAGTCATTTTTGCACTCATTTTGTAATCCGTTCTTTGATGCATTTTTCTAGAGATTGTGACTTTGGCAGTCCTTTGCTACAGTATTGAGCATGCTTTGTAACTCAACATTTTGGATTATGAAATGCAAAATCTACCTTGGACATCATTGATGATCATATTTTTCCTTCTTGTTCTTGCAAACATTGTGCATTACCAGGTGATTGATCAAGTTATTTGTAAAATTTTCTCTATTTTCCTATAACTTTGTCTCACATATCATGCCTTTTCTGCAAAAGTAAAGTTATGCAGGTTATGAATTGTGTTAAAATTGCATATATACCTTTTCAATTTGTGAAAATTTCCTTTCCTACTTGAGAGTGTATGCAAGTCAGACTTTTTCATGAAACATTTATGCATATAGTTACAATCACATGTTGTGCAATGCAATATTTATCATCATTTTTCAATTGTGTGTCAATCTGAATGTCTCATAGCTCATGTCAGTCTGGTGTATCACCTTAGGAAGTAATACTTACCATTTTTAGTTTTATTCATTTTTTGCAAATCCTTCTCCCTTTTTCTTACCAAAAAAATAAAATCAGTAGTTAGGTGATAACCAATAGGAAGTCAGCCTTCTCCGAAGGTTTGGCTTCATTCAATGTGGGATCATTCCCATGTTTCACTAGACTGTTTAATTATAAATTCAACAAGGTACAAATTTAAGTGATAACAAGTAGTGCTACAATCTAAAAGGGATGAGACCAAATCCTGAGAAGGTGTCATGTGATGTTTTGTACCAGAATCAAGCATCCATGGAGTTGTAGAAGGTAAGGCCCTTGCAAAAAGAGCATGACCTTTACCTGTAGATGAGGAAGAAGATTTAGGGGTGGAGATGTTATGTTGTTGCATGTATTCCCCCAAAGCCTTTAATCTCTTCCAACATCTAGTTACTAGATGCCCCTCCTTACCACAAAAACTAGAAGGTTCACTTGATTTCTTCTTTGACTTGGAGGATGACTCACTAGACTTAGAAGTTTCATCATACTAAGGAGTGGTTTCAGGTTTCTATTCTAACTTCTGAGATGTTTTGGAGGAATTCTCACTACTTGATGAAGTATATGTCTTGGGATTTTGTTTCTTCTTATCTTTCCCTTTGGATGTTTGTGCTACTATTTCCTGAGTTTTGAAAGTAGAAATAGATTCAAACTGAGCCAACTTTGCATGTTGATAAGTCAAATGATCACAGAAAACCTCAAAAGTAGGCACGATAAATGTATCACCCAATGCATCCATAGTAGAATGGAAAGTAGAAAAGAAGACTTGAAATTACCCTCAAAGCTTAGGAAAAATCAATAAAATACATTCTTTTTCTGTTTTAGTCTTCCCACAACCTTGCAAAAGAGATCTGAGTGACTTAAACCTTTGTAAGAAGTCCTCAATGGAGGGGTAAGAATCAGGTACAAGTGATGTTAATTCTGCCTCAATTTGGAGAGATCTATACTCATTGATTATGCCAAAATGATCACTACATCTCATCTACATAGCCCTAGGAGTGTTGCTAGAATCTAAATGAAACAAGAAAATATCTGAAACATGCAATGAAATCAAATCCATAGCCTCACCTATCTTGTTCCTATTTGAAATATCTAAAATTGACGAGTCAATGTTGGTTGTACTTCATCCAAAGTGGACCATAAACCCTTAGACATGATTAGTTTGGTCATATAAGATTTCAAGGTATGATAGTTGTGTGGTGTAAGATGTTCAAATGAAGAGGTGTCTGCCATGATAGTTGTGGTTGTCAAAACAATGTGTGGTATAGGATTTATGATCTCAAATGTATATAGATATTGAAAGCGAGAAATATACCCCCCTACAACAAGAAAACCAAACCCAAATACAACTTTGAGAGCAGAAAAGATTAAAAAAGAAAAAAATCACTTTAGAGATATTCTTGTGTACCTTGTGAATATTCTATAAAAATGGAGTACATGGCTATGTAGATTAGTGAAAGAGCTTTCCAACACCTATTTGTTTGCAAAAAATGGAGTCTGTTTTCCCAAGTTATGGCCTCAAAAGTGTAGAATAGAAGGGTTCTATTCAACTAACTATGGAATTTTTTTGGTAAAATATCAGAAAAAAACACCTACAAATCTGGAATAGGCTCAGAACAAGCTTTTCGATCATGTAATTTTTTTGAAAAATGGAGTTCGTATGCCCAAGATATACCTGATTTTGTAAACCTACTCAGTTTGCCTTAGAAAACCAAAGAAAGGGGCTTAAAATTTTGACCCCTGGACATATGGGCGCCCAGAATATGGGTTTGGAGGCTAAAGTAAAAAATATTCTTCAGAATATTCTACTTTCACATCACCAAAAGTGCAGCAACTTTTCCATTAAAAATTTTCTTTTATTTCACAAACATCAAACCCTTCAATTTTTTTAAACCTACACAATTTTTTTTTGAAATTTTTGAAACCCACAGATTTTGGTTTTCTACAAAATAATGGCTTGCATAGTACGATGTATAGATTTCATACCACTGTATAGATTTTTTTCCTCATAAATCATGCCAACAAAAAATTTCAATTGTTTTTCTCAGATTTTTGCAAAAAAATAGTCGATCTTTAGGTTTTTGGCCACTATGGACATAATGGCGAGGTCCATTATTCACCAAACTACTCCAAAAATTTTCCCACCTCCAAAAATTGTAAAAAAAAGCACTGAAAACTCCAGATCAGACCTTGTAACTAGAATGAGAAAAAAGCTCAGAAATGGAGAAGGGGTTCACTGAATCCTTGCTTTGATACCATGTTAGATTTGTGAATAACATGAGCCACATGATCAAAGAATAAAAAAAACACCTTCCACCTAAGAGCTCTACAAAAGAAAGATTTTCTATTTCTTAAAAAGGAAATACTTGCAGAATGAATAATTAAAAGAGAGAATGAATGCTTTAAAAGAGCAACCCTAATGAAAAGGGATTAGATCAAGACAAGTGTCAACATCTTGTTTGATAAGATGAATTGATAAGTAGGAGGTATTTTTCCACCTCCTACTTATCAATTGATGAGCTAAAGGGGCTCTATTATGAATGGTTCATAAGGCACAACACTTGCTGAAGGTTTTGCAAATGGGGTAACAACTCAAGCAGGCTTAACCTTGGAGAAAACTCCCTGGTTAAGGGCGCTTGAGCTGGAGCAGTATTGGGATGGGTGACCTCCCGGGACGGACCAGTGCTTCACCTCTGTGAGCATCACCTAGATGCAATGAGTGCTAAGTGGACCATTCAATATCATGAGAGATGGGTTCTTGTTGAACCACTACTCATGAAACATGGGTCAATGAGTTTGACTCGAAACTACACGGTTGAATCCTGATAGCAATATCATAAGATGAATTGATCTAATATTAGCTCTATAGTTAACATAATAAAGCATTAAATTAACTAATAAAGAAAACCTAAGTTTAGCTTAAGTGCATGAGAATTAAAATAATAAAATTAATTAAAGTAATTAATTATTATCTAATACATGATAACTCTAACAATTTTCAATATATATAATTAAGTTACTTTTGGTAAAAGAACTTGCAAAATATCTTAGTGCTTTGGAAACATGATGTATTATTTGAACTCCTTGGTTGTTCTTTCATTTTTTCTTTTGGTAATGCTTCTTCAAAAAAAAATTAATCTCATTTATTCTTCTCTTTGGATGCATTCCTTCCTAGTGATAATATATTGATGCCAGACGAGATCATTGATAGCTTCCTAAACAGATCCTTTCAATCAAACATCCCTCCTAACAACATAACACCTATGCAAGAAGAATCCATATACCATCCTCCAATCTTACTTGTCCTCACCAAAATTTTGTAAGAACTATCATACCATTAGTTGATATGCTTCACCCTCTCACAAAGGGAATTCATTACAATTCATCCCTCAACCATGGTGTCTACACAAAAATAAGTCTCTTCCCAATACTAATATGGATACTTCCTTTCCTCATAAAGCTAATGATATACCTATAGACATAGAAAAATGTTATGGGTGTGGATTTAAGATCCTTTCTAATCAATGCTTTGATATAGATAATGAGCATGAAATTTAGAATCTCTTTGAACATACATCATATGCCTCTATATGAAGAATTGGTTATCAACACCCTCCACCTTTGCACAAGACTTTCATTTTACCCTCTACATTGACACCACCTCATTGTCAAATTGGAGATAGCCTCCTTCCCGCTCCACATCCCTTATCTAAGATACAACATATTTTGTGCACACTTTTGAAATGGGAATTGATCACCCTTCCACCTCCTTGTGAAAGAAAATATGCTAAAAAAAATAAAAAATTATCCATTTATGTTTATCATCAAATGTTTGGGTATTCTACCAATGAGTTTTGCGGTCTAAAGAGAAAATTATAGTGGTTAATTGAAATATATGGCATTGACATAGATCCATATATGATAATAAATTAATTATTATGGTGTTTCTCCTTGCTATGTGACACTTTTAGTATTATGTAATTCTTATTACCATGCATGGGAGCACAAAATATTTTGTGCAACCATATTTCATCAATAAGGAGCAACACCATAATATTCACAAATGGTTGTCCTTTTCCATACACTTGGGGGAAAGTATAGCTAGTATTGTGAGGTGTGTATTCTTTCTAAATGATTCCCTCTTCATCCATCATCTCCTTAAAATTTCAATGAAGAAAATACACTGCAATTTTAAGGGGGTCATATCCCACCATCTATTGTGGCATCTACCAAAGATTCATCCATGATTTTTCCTCTTTAGTGGTGGTATTATGGATGATATCCCTTAAAGTGTGGCCTTTATGTTACAAGTATGTTGCAGGTGCTATCATAATTTGATATCAACAAAATGGGAATTATTTCAGGTGTTTTCTCTAATGTCAATAAAGTTTGTCACTAGTCATATGTTTATAGTAGCCACTATCTATCACCCAAAATTTTTTCTTTTTGGCATGAAGCGTAGTTTGTGCAATGATTGATTGTGCAAAATTCTCCTATTTTTCTTTCCAAACTCTCTTGGATTTATTTTCAATATTATCCTTCTCATTTTTCATAGAGACTTCTAATTCTATGTTTACTCTAGGAGGCATGATTTTCTTTTTGTTATGTGCTTTTAATCTTACAATTTTTTTTCTACACTACTTAGCTATGTGACCAAAATTATTATAATTGTAGCAGATTAAACTCATGTCTACCAAAGGAGAAAATAGATTTCTACTCACAAATTTTGTTCTCCTTGTGGACACAACTCTACATTCACTAGCCCTATGACCAAACTAATTACAAGCATAAAAATACCCATAGAAATATGAGGAATACCTAGTCATAGCATTTATTTGAGTAGGATGAGGAGGTCTTCTCTGGTTTGACTTCTTCAAATCTCTCACCCTGGTGAAGCCATTTGCATCAGTTCCTTTTGAATTTTTCTTCTTCTTCAAGCTATCAAGGATTGATTGGTTATTCTTATCTACTATCAAGCTTCTTTTCTCCATCAACTTTCTTCATTTAAAATTTTTCATTTATAGAGGAAGTCTTCATGTAGACTTTCTTATCATTTGTACTAGACTTTTCTTTTGTTTTAAATTAAATTTATCATACAACTTTGCAGATGCACTGGTGGTAGGAATATTTCATTTTTCAAAACCTAGGCCTAATTTCTCTTTTGAAATATTTTGTGAGTTAATCAACTCATCAAGTGGGTATGTGTAGGATCATCATGGAAAAAACATGCCCTTAAGTGGCAAAAAATTCAAAAAAAATAGAGTTAGGCAACTTGACGTAAAAATTTGAATAAGTTATCTATATTATTTCAAAAATATGTAAGAATGGAATTTGTAGCAAATTGAATGTAGTTTATAAACTACTAGGTTTATTTTATTTTATTTTAAATCTATTTGGTGAAAATTTGAAATTTCAACGCAGTAGTACTTAAATTTCAGGGAAAAAATAAGAAGTAGGTGTATGTCTAACCACCCTAACCACAATAAAATGATAATATTTTTTTATAAGATTTGAGATATAAGTAGAGGACTCATGTCCCGATGTGATGCATATCTTTTTTGTAATTTTTTTCCAAGTAAATAATTAATTATGATTTTTTTATTACAACTTTTTAAAAATATAAAAACTCGTACGTCTAACCACCTTAACATGGTCAAAAATTCATGAAATTCAATTTTTTAAAATCCTATAGTATACGAAGCATAGAATGTGACACATGTTTCAGATTAAAAAAATGTGATACTATTTGAAAGCTATAGATGTTTTTCAATCAGCCTATCAATCAATACTTTAGTCATAATTCAAATAGAAAATGAATGATAATTATTTATTAAATTCAAAGTTTAGCATAATTTATATTGGTGGAAAGCTGAGAATCTCCTTTAAAAACCATTTTTGTTCATTAATTTTGGGTAAAAAAAAATCATCAGCCACATACCCTACAAATACCCATCATATTGCCACTTTTTGGATCATCACGATCTTGCACATACCCAAGTATCTCAAAGCCTCTACTTAGGGCCACTATTTCTACTTCCAGCTTCATGCATTCATTAGACTTAGATTGTAGTTTAGTTTTAACTACATCTTCTACTCTCTTGGATTCTTCAACTTGTGTTTTCAAGCTCACCACCATTTGGTCAGATTCTTCAATACTTTTGGTTAGCTTTTCAATCTCTTTGTGTACATGGTTTTTCAGCTTTTTTTCCTCCTTTCTTAAGCTTTTAATCTCATCAAAGGAACTAATGAGTTCATCTTCTTCTTCATCAAAAGTTTCAAATTCTCAATTTTACTAATTTGTAAAACCTCTTGCCATGAATAGAAAATCATTTTCTTCAATGAAAAAGGAAAAATCATGCTCATCGTCTAAGCTATCACTAACATCAGAGGAACCACTTTCTCATTGAACATATAGACTCTTCTTCTTTTTTGTAAAATCATTTTTCTTGGCAAAGTATGGTTTCTTCTTTTTACTATCCACTACTTGCTTAGAGTTATCCTTTTCATCATAAGGGCATTTAGAAGAAAAATATCCTATTTTTCCATAGTTAAAGAATTTAAAGGGTAACTTTTTTCTATATTTTCCAAAGCCTCTTATTAGTCTTCTAAAAAAATTGGCTTCTTCTTCATCTATCTCTTCAGATTCAAATGTGGATGCTTCAAAATTTTCCTTTTTTGGTTTCTTTGAATGAAACTTCTTTCTTAGGTGTTTCTGCATCTCCCATTTTCATCTCATAGGAAATAAAGGCGCCATGCAACTCATCAACAATGAGTTTGTACAAATCTCTTGCTTCCTCTATTGCATAAATTTTAGAGTCATACCTAGATGGAAAGGACCTTATAACCTTTTTGACAACTATTGAATCCTTCATCTCTTCTCTAAGGCCTCTAATATCATTCACTATTTCATCAACTTTGAGAAGATAATCTACAATATTTTCTTATACACTCATCTTGAGAATTTCAAATTTACCTTTGAAAGTTTGTAACTTTGTTGGATTTACTTTATCATCACCTTCATATATGTTCTTCAGCTTGTCCCAAACATCATGTGCAGTTTGACAATGTATAACTTTGACGAATTCTAAATTTGATAACCCACACCTAATAGCATTCTTTTTCTTAGCATTGTTCTCATATTCTTTCTTTCCAACCTGATTAGTAGGAAGAGTAACAAGAATTTTATATCTCTTCACAATTGAAATCCACATCAAATCCTAGTTAGGATAGATACACTTTCATACCGATTCTCTAGAATGCATAGTTTGTTCCATTACAGAGAGGTTCTTTGTTTGAAGATGAACCTTCTTGACTAGTCATCTTGTGTTCACTATCCAAGATCTACCCGAGCTGATTAAGCTTCACCAAGGGAACTAGGGCTTTGATACCAATTATTGGAACAAAACTATCTACTGAGAGAGGGGAATAAATTAGTTGATCAATAAAATTTAACTTTCAACACCTCTTAGAATAGATAAAATAAACATGTAGAGATTCACACACACACACACACACACACACAAATACTCATAATACTAGATATACGTGGAAAACCAAATATGGGAAAAGCCAAAGTGAAAATAGCTGCTAGGATCTATTGTCCTAATCTAGGTTTACAATAAAACCTCATTGGTTACAATGATTAAGAGAACCAACCCTAAGGAAGCACTCACTCCTTAACTGAGCACCAACCCAACTATTTGATGACACCAACCAATTAGATTTACAATGAAAATGTGGAGCAACAACTCTATATTATATATGATTCAAAAATGAATCTAATTCAATGTTGCAGACCTATTCTTTAATTGCACATTCTTTGTTGATATCCACTCATCAATTCATTTCTTTTCTCTACACTTCACTTTCCATTTTCTCTATTGTATCTCACACACCTCTGCACTTCAATACATATCCTATATAATATTCTCTATGTTACACTTTAGGTATTCTCTTCACAACATATGCATATTGAGCTCTCTCTCATTCATCTACCTTTTTCATTAAAATTCACATACTTGCCTTCACCGACAAGTTTCTTCTACACCTTGAGCCGAACACCACCAACATTCAATGCATTTTCTATATTTGGCATCAATCAAATCTAGAGTTTCATGCTTGATCGACCTGTTCCAAATTTCATAGCCACCTATGCATTAATGGTGTCACTCATTTATTCCAACCCTTTGTAAGAATGTAGTTGTAATGACAAAAAATGTATCCCTCTAAATTTTTGCACTTGTTTGGGCCCTCCTTGTTAAACTAATCTTAGTGTTTCCTTGATTTAGTTTTGTAATATGTTTAACACATTCACATTAGGTCTTGGGCCCTTGTAAACTAAATGAACTGAGTTGTGCCTTATTTAGGGTGTTGTAAATTGTACCTTTACACTTTCAAACTAATCTAGGGTTTTATTAATTAATTGGGATTCTTTATGCCTTAATTGCCCTTATTTTGCATTCACAAGCCTTAATTAATGCATCTTTTCAAGATTAATACTAAAATTTACCAACATCCAATCATAATTCATGTGTTTTTGGATTATATGGCCCAGATTTAGTGATTTGGGACTCATATGCCACCTTGTGTGTATGGGTCCCACCTAATTTTTGGGCCCCCGATATGGATTTCACATTAATACAAGATTTTTTGAAAAATGTGTCCAAGCTTAGCCTAATTGGACTCATATGCCCCAAATAGTGTATGAGTCCTTCTTATCTTAGACCTAAATTAAATTCAAATCCTTGGTGGGATTTTATTCCCCTAGATTTGATGTCAGCTTGTAGTGTTGTAATTTTGAGAAATTTGGCATAAACAAGTATAAATACTGTGTGATCAATTTTAAGTGTGGAATAAATATAGATTAAAAATAAATCAAAAACACCAATGCAACATTATCTTGAAGAAAACTAATTAAAAGATAAACAAACTCTTAAACGGTATTTTCTTCAATGATGTCCCATTTTCCTCTATCTCCAAGGATCTGTTGTAACTTGTTGGCTCTCAATTGCTTAAGCAGTAGCTTGGCAGAATGACAACTTAGAGAACGAGATTATGCAACATGCATGTCTATTGCTAAATGATGTGATATGATTAAGCTAAGATATGAAACTATGAACTTGAAACAAAAATGCCTGAAAAGATTGCTAAATGCTTATTAGAATGCAACTATAGTAATAGCACTAAATTCACAAAATCTAGGATTGTTTTCAACTCACCAAGAGGCTATATTTATAGGTTTTTAGAGGCAAGGATCTAGTTGGCAAAGATCAACAATACAAAAAAAAGCTTGCCAAGATGAACGGTGAGAGATTCTGGAAGTTGAGAAAAAGATGGAAGGTTGAGAGAATAATGGAAGATGTTTCCTCCTACACAATCTTTTCCACTCAAAATTGAAGGAAAGTTTCCATTTGAGGTGTTAGTTGATAGTTGAAGATAAATCCCTTAATTAAATAAATAAATTTATTTAATTACATGTGGGTATGTGCAGGATCATCATGGAAAAAATAGGCCCTTAAGTGGCAAAAAATCTAGAAAAATCAAAGTTAGCAAACTTGATGTAAAAATTTGTATAAGTTATCTATATTATATCAAAAATATGTAAGAATAGAATCTGTAGAAAATTGAATGTAGTTTCTAAACTACTAGGTTTATTTGAGAAAAAAAAAACTCTATTTGGTGAAAATTTGAAATTTCAATGCAGTAGTACTTAAATTTCAGGGGAAAAATATGAAGTAGGTGTATGTCTGCTAACCAGAATAAAATGATAATATTTTTTTATAAGATTTTTGACATAAATAGAGGACTCATGTCTAGATGTGATGCATTATTTTTTGTAATTTTTTTCCAAGTAAATAATTAATTATGAATTTTTTATTACAACTTTTAAAAAATATAAAAACTCATATGTATGACCACCTTAACTTGGTCAAAACTTCATGAAATTCAATTTTTCTTTTTTTAATCCTATAGTATGCAAAGCATAGAATGTGATACATGTTTTGGATTCAAAAATGTGATACTGTTTGAAAGCTATAGATGTTTTCAATCAGCCTATCAATCAGGACTTTAGTCGTAATTCAAATAGAAAATGAATACTAATTATTTATTAAATTCAAAGTAAAGGATAATTTATATTGGTGGAAAGCTGAGAATCTCCTTTAAAAACCCTTTTGATTTCATCAATTTTGGATAAAAAAAAATTTCCAGCCACATACCCTACAAATACCCATCATATTGCCACTTTTTAGCCCATCACGATCCTACACATACCCATGTGACAATGAATTTAGAAGTTTCCATAATTAAATATTTAATATCTAATTATGTGTGAGAAGATGATAGAAAAGTGTTTAATTAAATACATAAAATACTTAATTAAATATGAAGTGAAGAAAGTTTCTAATTAAATATTTTAGAATATTTAATTATGTGAAGAGAAGAAAGTTTCTAATTAAATATTTTAGAATACTTATTTATATGAAGAGACAAAATTCTCTAATTAAATATTTAGAATATTTAATTATATGTAGAGTGAAGAATTAGAAAGTGTTTAATTAAATATTCAGAATATTTAAATAAATGTGGAAAGGGAATTTAGAGGAATATCATTTGAATTTAAAATTCAAACTTTTGATAATTAATATAAATAAATTATAAAATCTATTTAATTAATTAAGAGGAATATGGAAGATGGTAATAATTAAATAAACTTATTTATTTAATTAAATTAGAAGAATTAGAAAGTGAACGATATAAATAAATAATTAAATTTATTTATATGTAGATGACTTTAGAAGATTAATTAAATAATTCATATTTAATTAATTAACATGATTGATTAACTGTGACCATTTTTAGATGTATACAGTTTGCCCCTCTTTGAAGTGATGTGTTTTACGCATTGCTTCAAAGAATTAAAAAGTTTGACCCAAATGTGAATTTTGGAAAACTGATGCTTGCATGCTCCCTCAGGCAATGAATTAGATAAAATTTTGAATTTTTTAGATTTTTGATTTTTTTTGGAATTTTTTTGATGATTTTGAAAATGTGAATTGATTGACTATCCAATTCATTGGCCAATAAAGATGATTTGATAAAAACTGCTATTGAAAGATTGATATGAAATGATGATGATGATGATTTTTATAATTGATCTCATGATAGGTGAGAGTCAATGATAGGATGATGATGATTGACCTCATGATAGGTGAGGATCAATGATAGGTTGATAGACGATGGATCGATTAGATGAAAAGCAAGATGAGGAAGATGATGCAAAATGATGGACAAGAGAGAATGATATGCGATAGGAGATTGGGAAGATAAAATGAGAAGAAAGAAAGCACAAATGGATTCAAAAATAAATATGATGTTGCCCCAGTCAAACTACAAGCCAAGATGGATTGATGATGATGATGAGAGTGTTGTTGATGAGGGAAGGATACGTCCCAAAACAACACAAGGATAGGGAAGGATACATCCCAAAACAATACAAGGATAGGGAAGGATACATCCTGATGATGATGATAATTATCAAGGCTTGTAGTAAGGCTAGGAACAAGATCAAAGGTATGATTAAATGATTTGTGCTAGATTGAATGGATTGATTAGATGAGATTTGGAAGAAAGGATTCGATGAATTGATTGAGATGAGATTGGAAGAAATGATTGGATGAATTGATTGAGGTAATGTATATGAGATGTGATGGATATGATTATGCTCATGCACAAACTAATATGGATTCCATCTATATTAACCATGTAGATTTTAACTATGCAAAATGAACTACACACTATTGTCATTTTGTGAACCAACTTTATGCTTGTTTATCATCATTGAGCCTTTTGATATGTTGAAGTTTAGTACAAGCATCGATGGTATAATGTAGACCATGATGACCTAAGTACAACTTCCATATAACTTCCATTGAGATTTGATAGTGCAAGATAGCACAAGCATCTAGGTATATGAGACCGAGATGACCTGAGCATCTCTTGCGTAAACAAGCAAGAATTAATCATTTTCTTATGCAAATTTGAAATGTCATCAATAATACTTTGTAGAGAATGTCTCGTGACAATTTGCACAGTAATATTGATTAAATCATAGAGAGCAGACAAAGAAAATATCATCCTCCTTCCTCTCCCCTCTAGTTCTAGACATCATCGAGGTACTCCAAAAAAATGATAACAACAATCAAGATAAAACAATTGAACATAAGTGTTAAAGTGATCAAACCATGATTTAGAAGAGATCATCCAATGAGAGTTGATTTGTTTTGTTTTTGATGTTGATTTGGATGGTTGGTTGTTTGATTGATTGTGATTGATGTTTTCACTAGGTTGTCTCGCTATTGCTTGTCTCTTGATTTAAGCTCAAAACAAGTTGCCCCCAGTGAGTTTAGGATTTTTCCCCCAGTCTAGGATGAGACATGACCATTTTATTTGATGAAAGAATATGATTTATTGAATTTGTTTTGGATTTTGGAAATATTTTGATTTTTTTGGATTTTGATGTTTTTTGATTTTTTTTTGGATTTTGATGTTGTTTTGATTTTTTGTATTTTTCAAGGACATTTAAGATGGAATGGGATGACCAATTAAAGAAACAAGATTCCCCGCAATATAAGAGAAGATGCATGATGAAGGATATGGTATGGAAGATTTGGATGAAGTGAATAGGATAAGATGCATGATTTTCAAGAAGATTCTTAACCTTTTAAAGATCAAAGGTGAAAACTAGGATAATGACCATGAATGATAAGAGGAAAATGGAAGATACTATATGGATAGGGAGATGTATATGAAAGATAATATTTGCATGATAGGGGGATGGAGGAAGGGTTTAAGCATCAAGTTTCATGACTAATATCCCTCGAATATGTGCTCTAATAGACCATGGGAATGGGAATTAGAATTATAAATGTTGGCATGATAGTAGAATCTAAGGCCTTATTCAAAGCTTTTAATTAAAGGAGGATAATGAGGATTGGATGTTGGATAATGGATAGGAAGTTGGAAGGCTTGGTGATGGATAGATGGAAAGGATGGAAAGATTAACATTGGCACACACCTTGAAGGGTGATGGAGTGATGGAGGAAAAGTGGATTTGGAAGGTGATATGTTTTTAGATGGGCGATGGGGAGAAGCTTTCAGATTAGCAAATTTGGATGCAAATTTTGATTTTATTGCTTCTATGAGACTTTTAGGAATCCACATGACTTTTGATTTTGATATTTGTTTTATGGGCCTTTGTGGCTTTTGAGATCTTTCTCTTTGATTTATGGACCTTTGTGGTCTTTAAAAATTTTCTTTTAAATTGATGGGCCTTTGTGGCCTTTTGAATTTTTCTTTTGACTTTTGGATCAATTTTTTTTTTTTTTTGACTCTTTGAGGAGACATGTTGATCCTTTGATGCATGTGGATTTTTATATTGAAGCTTTTGAAATTTGGCACTCAAATTGCTTCCAAAAGCAATGGGAGGAGTATATTGAGATGACCGATATGGAGGTATGATGGATGAGTTAATGTAGGAAGAATTTTGAAAGTGGATCAAGGATGTGTGCCTTTGTTGTTCTTGAAGAATAGGAGATGGAGAAATGTGGGACCCTAATATGGATGGAAGGGTTCATGAGCTAGGGTTGGGATGATAAGGACTGTAGACATTGAAAATATACTGATTGACATCATGCATCTGCTCCTAACTTACTAACATCGTTTCTTCCTGAATCATCTCTCGGTCTAACCATTTAATCAAATTCCACTATCTGATTAAATTCATCAATATTCATCTCTTAATTAAATAAATCATTTTTTCTAATTAAGTCACTTTCTCTTGTTAATTAAATCAATCCATCTAATCTAATTATCCCTATTTAATTAAATAATCAATTTATTTGATTAAATCTCTAAAGTCTATCTATTAAATTAAATAAATTAAAACCTTATTTAATTTAATCTAACATCATCCTCTTTAATTAAATAAATCAAAACCTTTATTTAATTAGTCTCTTATCATATTCCCCTCTTATTTGATTTAAATCAACCCATAAATCTAAGTCAAATAAGTCACATCATCTAATCTCCTGTTAAATTAATTAACCCTTGATTAATTTAATCTAATCTCATGTCACATCCTCTAGATAATGCAAGTTTCACATTAAAATAGATTTAATTTATTTATTAAATCCCTATTTTCCCTCACATGGCATTTTTTGGAATATTCTCTCAATTTGAATTCAAAAATTCCAAGTCAACATGTACATCCAACAAGACAATAACTTCCTCTTACATGTCCTTTGCCTTGAGCCAAGTGGAATTTATTACATTTTCCCTTCCCTCTTACATGTCATTTCAACAAATTTGAAATTCAAATATTGGCATTTATTGGTACAAACCCCAAATCTTGCACATCCCTCATCCATTCATAGCTTGACAAGTGGCAACATATCATTGGATGAAAGTTAGTCCCACATTGCTCAAATTTGGGCTTTCATCCATCTTGAAATCCTATAAATGAAGAGCTCCTCTCCTCATTTCATCATCCACAAACATTCCAAAGTTATCATGCTAAAATACTTAGCCATCTTCATCTATCATTTGAATTCTTAGCTAGGCTTTTTGCAGATTTGGCTTGGACTTCTCATCTTTTGTCAAAGTGGATCATTCTTCATCATCAATCAACAAATCTTGCATCTTAGGGATTTGGAAAGGGCCAATTTTCACATCAAATTGGCACCAATTCCCCCATGGGATTAAGAGTTTGCTTGCTTAATTAGGATTCAATCTTGTTTTTGTGATTTCATTGTGTTTATCATCACTTTCTTCCTATTTTGAGCTATGTTAATGAATCTCATGGGGAATCTTTGTTTATACTTGCAATATCTAACTTAGGGTGTTTTATCTCTTTGTTTTGTAGGTACATAGATTGGGGGTTCACATTTTGGCGCTAGGAGGGCTTGAGTCCTAAATTTTAACATTTTCATGAAAATTCTGCGCTTTTCTACACACAAGAAATTCCAACGTAGGCTCATCAACGTCGCTATTTTCGCACCGCGGGCTCATCAGTGTCATAGTTTTAGCACTGCGGGTTCACGAGTGTCGCTATTTTAGCACCACTAGACTCATCCCGCCAAAAATTTCAAATTTTAAACTGCGCCGCTAGACTCTCCGATCTACATCAGTTTTCAAAAAAATTAAAACTCCGACGCTTTCCAAAACTGCAAGGCTAGGAGAAAAGAGCAACGCAATCGTGCTCTCTGTCCTGACATAGAGCACCATTGACTGGTAAAGCAGTGCTAAAAGAGAACTGTTGGAAGGAAAAAATAGTGTCGCCTTCACGAACCGTGACGCTAGAAGATAGTAAAAGGGAGAAATTTAGTTTTTAGCACATGTTTTAATTTATGATTGCTTCTTCCTCTGTTTTCTACCTTTTAACTTCTATGTTTTTCTAGAATTTAACTGTCTTTTTTCCTTTGTAGGTTGGAAGTCAAAAGGTAAGAGAAGAAGGAGCATGGTGACGATATCTTGCCTAATCAAAGTGTTTTTAAACACTTAAGTGCTTGTTTAACACTTCCTTAGGAATTTGTCATCCTCTTTTCTTAGAACACTAGCTTTCATTTGGGTTTAAAAAGGATTCTTTTTGTTTATTTCTTGCAAAAGGATTAAAAAGAATCTTAGGATCTACAACTCACTAGATTTTGTTTATGGATTGAATAATTGAACAAATGTCTTTCACTTGTGATTTGGTGCTCTAAAATGAACTCACATATTGCTTTGAGGCTTTAAAAATAACAAGTGTAGTTGTGTTTTTTGTGAAGGCTTACTTAGACTAAAGCCATTGGAAAAGGACGTATGTGCTTCTCTCGTGCTTTATAGCGATCTTGAGAATCAAAAGGTCTTTTCCATGAATTTGGCTTAAGACAAACCAATCACCTCCACACTTCAATTTGGGATTAAAATTGAACAAACTATTGTGCGAGTGTGAGTGGGGGAATTTTTGCGTATATTCTCTTTCTTTGTTGCCATCAAAGATTGATCGAGTTACGGTTCTTGCTTTTCATTTGCTTTTGTTTATCTTAGAGGGCCTGCCTTGTGGGAAAAAGTAATCACCCAAGGGAATGACTCAACCGATAACACTCTGAACCCGAGAGTATTTCCAGTTGGGATATAAATGTGGATATTGGAAGAAATGCCAATATCACACGGTTGACTCTGACAAGATGGATCCGAAAGGGGACTCTTGCCACATTGGGCCAACTCCTACAAACAAAAATTCAAAACTAGAACCCTTGTTTTGTAGTGGCCTATTTATCCATTAAGCGAGTTTATCAAAGTGGTGCATTGGAACTTAGATTCCAAGAAGTTACTTGCCATGTCCGATCTTGGTTGAAACATAGAGGTTAAGATTTCATCATACCTTTATATTTTTCCTTGGTTGCACATAAAATCATCTCTTCTATGAATGGCATGAGGCAAGCCCACCAAGAAAAACATACCCATTAAGCTAGGATGTTACATTGCTTATGAGTTAGTTTGAAAATACATTGCTTGCTCGAAAACAAATAAAAAACAAACACTTAGCATCATCCAAAATTTCAAACCCTTTTGAAGACAAATATCATTGACTCAATCCATATGTTATTGCTTTCCCTTGGGACTTATGTCCTTAGAGGTTTCTAAGCATTGGATTATATCTCAATTTGTCTTCTTAAGTAAACAATAGGAAAACCCTTGCCTTAAGTTCATTGAATTTCCACATAGCATATCTTGTGGGGTTTGAAGAAATTGAGACATTGGACATCTTAGTTTGAAACTTTAAATCAAAGAGAGTGTTTTTGGTAAAATAAAGCCATTAAGCAAAGCTAAGCAAAATTAATTTTCATGTGTGATTGGAGACTCACAAATCCCAAAGCAAAAATCATTGAAAATCTGAAAATGAAAGTTCAAATGAAATCAATTGTTAGTTACAAAGGTCTTTAGGAAGCATTTGCATGCTCTTCAATACCTAGATCTAGGCAAAACAAAGTGGTATTTTTAGGTTCATCTAGGGATCAAAACATATCAAAAAAACTTCTCATCCATCCTCCAAACAAAATCATCTCATAAATCATCTTTTGAAAAACCTTGAAATCATCCTTGAAGTGATAAGCTTTATGACAAAATCAAACAAACATCAAAACCATTGAGACCAAGTCCTCAAAAACATTTATCAAAAAACACGTTTGGCTAGGCATGTCTAGATGCATCCTTTTGCATATACTTAGTCAAAGTTATCCAAAATCATTTTTTGTCTAGCTTAGTGTATGTAGATGAATCCTTCTTCATATACTTAGTGAAATAATCATCTTGTTTGGGTAGGTGTGGGTAGATGCATCCTTCTCCTCACACATATCCAAATCATTATCCTTTGAACAAAATTATGCCTTAGATCATCATCCAACATCTTAGGGTCTTTTTGTTCAAAATCAAAATCCAAATCAAGATCAAGGACAAAACCTCAAAATCTCAAAATCCAAAAAAATCAAAATCAATCAAAAAATCCTAAATCCTAAAAGCCTAGTATTTCATTCAAGATTTATCAAAAGCCAAAAAAACATCCATAAACATCCATCCTTAAACATCATCATCATATCATCATCACATTTGATCCTAAAAGCATCCTAGAAATTTCTACTTTGAGGCATAAGATAAAGATCAACCCAAAGAATTAAAGAGATTCATCTCCCATATTCTCGAAGATTGATCCTTGTTTTATGGTTCTTACTAGATCTCAATACAAGAAGAGTATGGAAGCCGACAAAGAAACACCCGCTTCAAGCGACCTTAGCCAAATAAACACGGAAATGAATCTTGCCGAATCAAGCAATCCATTAACCCTCTCATCATCACAAAATCTGCAAGAAGAAAACCAAGGAGAGGACCTCACTTTTGGAATGTCTCACGAAGAAATGATAGAAATGCTCCAAAATCCATACAACCATAGAATCATCAACATCATGATGAGACTTAACCCTTCATTATACATGCTTGAACTAACAAAACAAGGGGCCAAGTTGCCTTCAGATTTTGATGTGAGCACTATAGTAGAGACATATTTTACACCAATCTCATCCACCATCCCCATTTCATCTACACCTCCATCTCAAAACATCACGCAAAACATCCCACAACTTACAACATCATTTGCTCCAACTCAACCCAACATTAACAAGGGAAACACATTTCTCAATGCTCTTCAATCACATCCCCTTGTGAATAACCAAAACTTGAACACAAACACCACATTGGAACAAAACCCCCCCAAAAATCCATTACACAAAAATGTTCCTCTCACCCTACACTATGACCCATCATTAACATCTTTTCATGGAGCACCACAAACACCTCTTCTCACAAATTCACAAGAAGAGGGAGACATGTTTGGACATGGGGGCATATTCGATATCACACAACAACTAACACCCCTTACATTTCCGCCTATCCCACCACTACCATTATCATCCACACCACTCCTTGGTTTGGGGTTGCCTCCCCTACCAAGTATCAATCAAACTACTATCCCAACCATCAATCAAAGCATCACACCAAATGCTCAGAAATTATCATTGATATCGCAACAACAAACGATAAATACACAAGCAATGGCAACATCATCAAACACATGCACATCATCACAAAGTATGGTCTCACAAGGACAAATCACATCAATACCATTATCCAACACGCAAAATATCAACACAACATCATCATTCACCACCACCACGAATGCCATTCCAAATCCACCACCACCAACATTCACCACATCAAACCAATTCGGTGTAGCATTGCAAGCTGCTTTCCAAAGAGGCTACCAACAAGTGCAAAAACAAAAAGCCATGCAACAAGCCACTCAAGCTGCACAAGCTACCAAAGATGCACAAGCCACAATACAAGCACAACAAGCACAACAAGCCTAGGCATTATTGCAACAACAACAACAACAACAACAACAACAAGAAGCCGCCCAAGCCGTGCAAGCATTGCAAGCACAAAGGGTCACTCAAGCAAAACTATTATTGCAGTAACAAGCCACACAAGCACAAGCTCAATATCAAGCACAACAAGCGCAAGCTCAAGCAAAACTTCTTGCACAAGTAGCACAAGTGCAAGCATACCAACAAGCACTAAAGCAATACCAAGAACAACAAGAAGTGGCAAAATTGGCAGCCCAACAACAAGCATTATGGGAACAACAGCAAGCACAACAACAAGAGTTGTTAGAGCAGCAACAAGCACAACAACAAGCACAAACCTTAGCGCAATAGCAGCAAGATCAACAATAGGCATTGTTCATCCAAAAGCAAGTAGAATCCTACTTCACCTGCCAAAACATACCAATACCATCGAACAATGCACTGACCAACCCATCCATCCAAACCATGATTGTGATACCCCAGAACACCTTCATCCCACCCCCTGATCCGCAAGATGATGTGATGACACAACTCAAGTTTCTCTCACAACAAGTGCTCAACCTTCAATCAGGACGAACAACCAAAATGCAAAGCAACTTGTCTCCCTATCCATTTGATAGGAGTCTAGAAATGAAACCTTTCCCTAAGGGATTTGAAATCCCCAAATTTGAAAAATATCGAGGGATGGGAAACCCTGAAGATCACATCAGGGAATTCTAGGTTCATGGAAGTCGCGTATGACGATATGTATCTGATGCGGCCATTTCCTAGAAGCTTGGCAGGTCCCGCTATAGAATGGTTCTCTTGCTTACCTACAGGAATTAGAACATTCCAAGAAATTAGGGATGCATTCATTAGGAACTATGCATGTAACATTGCAATGGATGTTAGTCTCGAAGAACTATACGCTCTAAAACAAGGAAAGAATGAATCTTTCGCTTCTTTCCTTCAATGAAAGCGATCCAAGGCCAATCGGAGCAAGTGGACCATGCCAGAAGAACAACAAGTCTGCACAATCATCGCCAACCTTGAAAGCCGCTTATCATTTCATCTCAAAGTTTAGGGTATCACAACATATGATCAATTGATCTCCAAGGTGCTCAACATCGAAAGAGCCCTTGTGACCCAACCCATCAAATCAACATCATACCACGAACATCAAAACAATCGCCAATCATCCAACTACAATGATAAACCTCACATGTGGGTGAGGAACAAAAACATCACTAATGATGGTGTCATAGATGCCAAGGTGGTCATTAGTGGTCCACGTCAAAACACACCCACACAACAAATCCAAACACCAAATCAAAACACTCATCACACAATGCATCAACCCAACAATAATCCCACCATTAATAATCTCAATGACCAAAGAGGGCCACCTCAATGCAAAACATACCCCAAATGAAAATACACCATGTTGGGGGAACCACTTGAGGACATCATGAAGAGATTGATCGACGAAAAGCTCATCAAAGCACCTACATTCAAGAATTACCAAGAACCCGATGTCAAACCTCCTTGGTACAACAAGAATCAACTGTGTGAATTCCACAAAATCAAAGGCCATACCACAAACAATTGCATGAGACTCAAGAACATCATACAAGATCTCATCGACAAAAGAATCATAAATGTGGAACCACCTACAGGAAATCAGGACCTTAAAATCTACACGAATCCGATGCCAAATCATGGCAATAAAGGGAATAACAAAGATAAGGGAAAAGGAAATGTAAATCATGTATACGAAATAGTTGTTGCCTCCCTCAATGAAGACTGCATGGTCATCACCATCAAGGGCGCCCATGCCGAAGATTGTGGAGTTACCACAAGAGGTGGAAAAGTCACCATCGTAGGGTCATCTCAACCAAATAGGGTCCCTTCATCTAGATCCAATGGCTATAGTGTCCTAGATCAACTCAAAATAACACCAGCACACATCTCCATCATGGAGTTCTTAAAAATATCACCGGCCCATAAGAAGATCCTTGAGGAAGCATTAGCCTCATCCACTGTCCCCGTAGATCTTGATGCGGAACAATTCCAAGCTATGGTCAGAAACATCATAACACCTAATCTCCTTACATTCTCCAACCATGATTTCCCCACCCAACCATCTCATAATCGTGCACTTCATGTTTGGAAGCCATCATAAATAAAAGCAAAATCAAAAGGGTCTTGTTGGATGGAGGTGCAAGTTTGAACATTTATTCTCTTAGCCTCATCAAACAGCTAAAAATATCAGAAGACTCCATTAACAAAGGGAAAGGCATCACAATAAGAGCATACGATGACTAAGAAAGAGTGTCTCAAGGCACAATCAAACTGCCTATTCAAGTAGGGCCGATGCTCATGGAAACCACTTGTTAGGTCTTGGACCTCGACTTGCCATACAATATCCTCTTGGGATGCCCATGGATCCATGCGATGAAAGCCGTAGCATCAACTTTCCACCAATGTGTGAAATTCACACATAATGGACAAGAGGTTACTATCCACAGAGATCCCGAGCCATTCTCATATTGCAAGAATCTTGAAGTCAAATATTATAAAATCCCCCAGGTATCAAAAAATGATGATGGCCCATCCACATCATACATTGACCCCGCCACCCTCACATCCACTTCTATGATAGAGACACCTCCCACTCCTGCCATTCCCACCATCTCTGACATCAAGCTCATCATCCAGGAGGATGGTTGTGGAAGCTATAGGCTCCCTAATAATGCTTTTGTGATAGGAGAGTTACTGCAATCTCCTAGATCACGGGGACGCCTGCAAGAAAATCAAGCTTCTACATCACAAACAAATCCTAAGGATTATCCTAAATTCACAAGCTAGGGAGACCTTGGTCAAGAGGTTATTGAGGCAGATCCATCTCACATGTTGCATCAAGGTGAAAGACCGACACCTGAATTACCAATGGATGAGACAAGAAAGGGCCTACAAATGATGCTTGTAATGGGTTACGACAGAAACCAAAGACTGGGGAAAAATGAGAATGGGCTCTTAATACCAATCATGCCTGAGATGCGACCTATGACAAATCTTGGTCTTGTATGTACCCCTCTGAGAATAACCATACGTGGCTGAAGTCCTCCAGTTAGAGCAGTTAATATTTCTCCTCAGCCAGTACTAGCACAAGTGTACTCACCAATATCCATAAGGACAGACATGCATAACTTTATCACTAAGCCCTATATTAGTAGCGATGATGAAGATCACTTGACTAGGCTACCTAGTTTATTTGAGAATACTACCCTTTGCATGATTAGTACCTTATCTTTTGAATCTGATCATCAAAATCATGAGATCCACTTAGTCTATCCCCAATTGATCGACTATGATCAACGAGGACCACTAGTTCTTGATACGTTCAAAAATGATGAGGCGCTCTTAGAATTCATGGGATTGAGGGATAACATTCCAGATGGAGATCACAAGGTAGGATTCATAATGGAATTAGACACACATGCCTATTACGGGGAAACGATTGAATGCTTCAGTTATAAAAGTGAGAAACTGAGGATCATATCCAAGTCCTTGAGTGAAAACCACACTGTGGCACTCTCTGACAAGAAAATAGTAAAAATAAAGGATGTATCCAATGGTGAAAACCTCTCTGAGGTGCTCAAGGATGAAGGATTCAATCTTCCCTTAATAGCTATTCATCCAGATAAGTCAGCGGTATTGGCCAAAAAATGTAATCCCGTCAACTTAGGAATAGAGGAGACCCTGCATATCACATTCTATGTGGAATCACTATTATTAGATGAATAGGAACTCCTAGCAGCATTCCTAAAAGAGAGGCAAATAAACTTCACATGGAGTTATGCTGATATGCCAGGGCTTGATCCAGAGATGGTAGTTCATCACTTAGCTGTGTATCCAGAAGCAAAACTGGTCAAACAAAAGCTTCATAAAATGCATCCTCAAATCACTCTATTGGTCAAAAGGGAGCTCAAAAAGTTGTTAGATGCAGGATTCATCCGACCAATCGATTATCCAGAATGGGTGTCGAATTTGGTACATATCTCAAAGCCTAACGGAGCCATTAGAATCTGTACCAACTTTAGGGATTTAAACAAGGCATGTCCTAAGGATGATTTTCCACTACCCAACATCGACATGATAGTAGATATGATGGCAGGACATGAGATGCTATCACTAATGGATGGATTCTCAGGATATAACCAAATCATGATAGCAAAAGAAGATCAACATAAGACAACTTTTACTTGTCCATGGGGGACCTACTATTGGAACATGATGCCATTTGGCCTAAAGAATGCAGGAGTAACCTATCAAAGGGCCATGACGTTGATATTCCATGATATGATTCATAAAACAGTCGAAGACTATGTCGACAACATTCTAGCTAAGTCAAGGAAAAGACAAGATCATATAGCAACCCTAAGTGCTATCTTTGATAGACTGGAGGAATACAAAGTTAGACTAAATCCCAAGAAGTGTGTCTTTGGCGTACAATTAGGAAAATTGCTAGGATACATAGTCTCCATGAGAGGTATCGAGGTGGATCTAGCAAAAGTGAAAGCAATCCTCAAGATGGAAGCACCAAAGACATTAAAACAACTGAGAAGCCTCCAAGGTAGACTCCAATCCATTAGAAGATTCATAGCACAACTAGCAGACAAGCAGAATTCGTATTCACACCTACTCCATAAGGGGGTAGCATACAAATGGGATACAAAGTATGAAGAGGCATTTAACAAAATCAAGGAATACCTACTGACACCACCAATGTTAATGCCACCCATCTCAAAGAAGCCATTGATCTTATATGTGTCAGCAACAACAGTAGCCCTTGGAGTTCTCCTAGCTCAGCATGATGAAAATGGAATAGAGTGAGCCATATACTATATTAGCAGGACAATGGTCGGTCACGAGCTAAATTACTCCTTCATCAAGAAAGCTTGCCTCGCAGTAGTGTTTGCATCCCAAAAATTTAGACATTACATGTTGGCACATAAGATAAAGCTCATTGCGAAAATTGATCCCCTTAAGTATCTTCTATCAAAGGAAATGCTCACAGGTAGAATGGAAAAATGGGTAATGATACTGTCAGAGTATGACATCAAGTATGTAGAGAGGAAAGCCATCAAAGGTCAAGTTATTGCAGATCAACTAGCAAAAGCACCCATGTATTCTGAGAACCCTCTTGTTTCAAAATTCCCAGATGAATCCATCTTTAACATCAATGTCACTAACCATTGGAAATTATACTTCGATGGTTCATACACCCAACATGGATCAAGAGTTGGTATCTTCTTCATCACTCCACAAGATGACTGCATACCGAAGTCATACAAATTACCATTTCCTTGCACTAACAACATAGCAAAATATGAGGCTTTGACTATAGGTCTCAGGATAGTAGTACAGTGGAATATCATAACTCTTAGGGTGTATGGAGACTCTCAATTGATCATAAATCAGGTCAATAATGAATATCAAACTAAGGATGACAAGCTTACCCCATACAAGAAATTGGTGGAGACTCTAAAGGAATCCTTCATTGACATAACATTCGAGCAAATTCTAAGAACCAACAATAGAGTAGCTGACGCCATGGCTACAATCGGGTCACTATTGGATATCCCTCATAACATGCCGAAATATGAATTTCTAATTGAGCAGCTTCTCATCCCCACATTCAAGGTACCAAAATCGGAATATGTGTGTGAAATCGTTGGTCTAGGCGATCCTTGGTATCATGACATCTATACATATCTTCGCATAGGAGTCACACCCACTGACCTCCCATCGAGCTTAAAATGAACCTTTATTAAAAAGGCATCCAGATTTGTCATCCTAGGTGATACCTTATACCATAGAAGCATAGAGGGTACCTTACTGCGCTGTCTAAATGTTGAGGATGCATTAACCACTCTAACTGAAGTTCATAATGGCATTTGTGGCTCACACTCGAGTGGAATAACCATTGCCAAGAAACTACTGAGGCTGGGGTATTACTGGCCCATGATGGAAAGAGAAGCATATGATCATGCTAAAAGATATTTACAATGTCAGTAGCATGGGGACCTCATCCATGCTCCAGCTCAGGCACTTTACCCTATCATTACACCATGGCCTTTCTTGCAGTGGGGAATTGATCTCATTGGGAAAATCACACCCACCTCATCCAATGGCCATAAATTCATTATCACTGCAACTGAGTACTTCACAAAATGGGTGGAAGCCATACCCATGACCTATATCACTGGAAAGAAGATCTCAAAATTCATCCTGAACTATCTCATCTGTCGTTACAGTGTCCCATAGGCCATTATCTCAGACAATGGGACACCATTCAAGAACTAAGAGGTTCATGACTTATGCGAGAAATTCAAAATCCAGAATCGCTTCTCCACCCCATACTATCCCCAAGGCAATGGCCAAGCAGAAGCCACGAATAAAACCATCCTCAAAATCCTCATGAAAACAGTCAATTATGCAGGTCGTGACTGACACTTGCAGCTTAATCTTGCCCTTTAGGCTTATCAAACTAACATCTGCACACCCACTGGTGCCACCCCCTTCTCCTTGGTCTACGGATCAGAAGTCGTACTCCCCATTGAGATCGAGCTCCCATCCCTCAGAATATCATTGCAAAACCTTGTTACAGATGAAGAATATTGGGTATCAAGACTAAACGAGCTGGAGCTATTGGATGAGAGAAGGATAGATGCTTTGAATCATCTGCAAGTCTATGAGAATAGACTTAAAAGAAGCTACAACAAGAAAATAAGAAGCAGGACTTTCCAAGTCAGATAATTGGTCTTAAAAGAAAATTAGAAGAATGTCCTGAATCCCAGCAGCAAAGGCAAGTTCAAACCTAATTGGTTGGGACCATTTATCATTATAGCAAGTTATCAATCAGTGGCATATCAGCTATCAACACCTGAAGGGGAACCTCTACAGGAGCCCATGAACAAATCCCATCTCAAAAAGTTATATGCCTAAATCTTTCAAGGTATAAAACAGAAAAATCTAAAAAAATTAGAAAAAGTCCTGAAAAAATGGTTACTTCGGTGAAAACCTAGAAAACAGGCATCTTGGTGACAAAAAAATAAAAAAGCAAAAATCCAAAAAAATTAGAAAAAGGATTAAAAAAAAAATCGTCCTCTAGTGAAAACCACTTTGGTGGCACTTTGGGCAAGTACCTCGATGAAAACCTGGCAAATAGGTGCCTTGTGTAAATAAGCACTTTCCATCCACTAGGATCTTCATGGCTTGAATTGCATCATCCATCCATTTCACTTCCATCATCCATTGCATCCATATCTCCACCCATCACACATTCACTCGCATCTGCACCATAGCTTGGTCCTGTGTTAGTATCATGATCCCTCCTAATACTACTCGGCCCATCCTCAAGGTTATTTTTTCCTGCCTTTATTGGAGTATTCTATTGCATCACGCTGGGGGCACATTTCCATCGAATCAGATTTGTGTATGATCTTAAAATCCTCAAATCCTCAAATCCAAAAACATCAAAAAATCAAAAAATCCAAAAACATCAAAAAAGCACAAAATCCAAAAACATCAAAACATATCAAAAAACCAAAAACAAGGTTGTCTTATTGAACTACTTTGTCTCTGAGCTTGAACATAGGAAAGGTTGATCTTTGATCACCCCCCAAGACATTTAGGTCAGTCCTATAGGAGTCTGTCATAATAACTGACATTTCATCATGTATATCATCATTTGTAAATAAGTCAAGTTGTCAGTTGAACTATGAGGTCTCTGTGTGTATAACGTAGGCAAGGCTAATCTGTCGATCAACCCCCAAGGCCCCTAGGATAGGTCTTTAGGTTAGTCTCTTGGTCAAAATCTCAGAAAATCCCAAAAACATTGAAAAACCAAAAATCAAAACATTTGGAAAATATTGAAAAAAAATACCAAAAACAGCCTCAAAACATTGCAAAATGTCAAAAACATCCAAATATTTGAAAAAAAAAAATCCATTAACCTCATCTTACTTGCACCCGCAATAAACACCACTCATAATAAACTGATCATCATCATCAACCTTTAGTAAAATAATCGGAAACAAGTCTAGCAGATTGCAAGTAGAACTCAAAACGTCAAGTCTTAAGTCTAAGTTAGTGCGTAAGAAAACTAGTCATCTCTTCATATCGATAACACATCACTTGAATTCGTCCCATATCAATCATCCTTTATAAATGAAATGATGTGTCGCCATCCACTAACATGTCCTAGGATGAATCCTTCCTACAATGGGCATTATCTTTTGGCAATAAGTTTCGCTTATCATCTTTAGAAAACACATCCTTTTTTTGTTAGCGATATTGAAGAGCAGTAGTTTGTTTATTTACTTGGTCTTTATCTTTTTGACTTATCTTATTTTGTGCTCATTCCAAGGACGTCTTGATGATATCCCAAGATAGAGGATTTAGAGAAATAGGAATGGAGCAATGATCATTATCTTTTGTCTGCTATGCTTGTTGGATGTTCTTGTAATATAACCTCGGCGAATACTCGCTTTGAAAGGCATGTAGGGAAGAGGTCTAGGGAAACTTGTTGACTATTATAGGGATAGGTTTACCTTTCTATGTTTTGGTCTGAGGTGTCTGAAGCTTCTAAAGTACATCCTAACAAGGTTTTTGTATGTCAGGTGCGAACAAGGATACTCCTATTTGATTGTCGAGTCAAATTCCATCACACTAAGTACCATGCCATCTTGGTTGTCTATACCTTGATGCATCGTACCACATGTGTTATCAAACATAAGGAAATTCGGCCCTTTGAAAATCCCAATTCCTCAATGAGTAATCATCATCATCATCATCATTTTCATTTGTGTCATCTCATGTCTTGTTGAAATGACTTCTTCTCTTCTTACTAATCACGCTAACAAGGGTACTATGACAGTTAACCATCATCACCATCATCATCATTGCTCCTGCATCCACAAATCATTGGCACATTACATATCATATATAAATCATTGACACATTGCATATCTTATAGAAATCATGCACATCGCATAAACATATCATATAGGAAACACACACATTGCATTTTAATCATCATATAAATAGGTTACCATAAAACATTTTCATAGATAGGTGCATACACGTCATCGCATTTCATCCATTGCATTACATCACATAGCATTCATAACCATTTCATATTATTATCTAAATCATTGCATAGCATCTATAAAAACATTCCATAAATCATTATAATAATAAGCAAATAGGCATATAAACATTTAATTCATTAGGAACATCACCTTGCATTAACATTGCATCACATACATCATCATTTAGGATAATGACATTTATTATTTTAAGGCATCCCATAAAATCATTTCATTAGTATCATACTACGACCATCACATCATATCACATCGCATCCATAAAATCGTCTCATTTATCAGCATTATTCCATATGTCATTGCATAATCATTTCACATATCACATTTGCATAAAATAAATCATCATATAAATAACATCATAGCATCACATACATCATTAGAAATAAATGCATCCATAGGAACATCATTGCAAAGCATATAGAAATAAACCATCCATGCATAAATATATGTACATAGTACATCTCATCAAAATCATCTCATATATCATATCATCAACTGTCATAGTACAAGAGAATAAATAATCAGATCACTATACATAGGTGTCAATCAATGCAAAATTCCCATCCAGCTATCAAAAATGAGCCCGTAAAGCACAAAAGGTACATCATAAAATCTGGATCATGCCCGATCTCCATGGATGCTGCCCTCACCCCTATCGCCATGACCCTCTGGTGGTCTCTGGTTGGCCCGCTTTGAGTAATTAGGAACCCAATCTGCTCTAGGTATGTGGTTGTGGTAGGCCCGACGGTAGTACTCTATCTCTCAAATGGTCTCCCTATAGGATCGGACTGGCACTGTACCCTGTGAGGATGAGGCGGCTGTCATACTCTCAATCTACTGCTTGCGACCTAGCTCTGTCATTGCTTGTAGCTCCACAGCCTGTCTCTGTTGCATAGCTTGATCTCTCTCCACTCTGAGCTGATCTCTCTTAGCCCATGCCTGGTCCCTCTTAGCCGCCACTTCCTGTACTTGTGCCTATAACTGCAAAATCAAGGCATCCTCTGTATCTACCTATCCTACTGGCTCTGCCCATGGCTGTGCATGAACCTCACCCTCACCCTCAGCTCGTGGTGGAGGGACTGGAAGATCCTACTACTGGTCCTACATGGGGACATCCTCCTGACCTGGCAGAACTAAGGGCACCAATGGGGGATCTCGTCGGACCTCAATCCTCAGTCCTCGCCCTCGTCCTTGTCCTTTCCTGCCTCTGACCCTGTATGCCTCTGGGTCCTCACCCAGAACAGTAAACCATAGAGGAGGTTTGAACCAATCTCTGTATGCCTGTGTCATGCCTGGATCTGCCAATCCCTGATTGTAGGCCCATGGTCGGGCCACTAACCCTCGAAAGCTATCAACTACCTCCGCTGTAGGAATACCAGGGCCCCATGAAACCTGTGTCATGCTATGTGCAAAGACGACCACATAGTCATCATCCGGTCGATCCTGTGGCTCTCTAAACTAATGTTGTATGTGCCTGGGCAAGTACCTCTCTATCATGGTATGCTCTCGGCCCTGCATGTATCTGTCCTATTAATAGTAGAAGAGTTGTGTTGCATCATCAGCCCATCCAAGCTAACCGAGGTAGGGTCTCCACGTGAACACAAGCATCTCATCTATGACCTGCCTCCAGTAGGGGATCCTGTGCTCTCTAATGTGTGTGAAGGACACACCACCTCTGTATCGTGCCACCAGGGCATCCTCTGGCCCCATCAGAATTGGAACAACTCGTGGACGTAGCATAGAAATGTGTTCCCATGCGCAAACATGCAAAAGAGTCACTCCAGCTCCTAGTGCTCTGCCATCCACATATGCATACTCGTATAAATCTCTGTAAAGTGAAGCCAAAAGTACAGTCCCCCATGCAAACCAAACTAGCATGTCCCGAACCATCCTCTCCCAGCAGTATCCCCATCCAGGACTAAAATACCACCCTCGTCAGTCTGGGGCAACCAAACCAGAAATGATCGCTGCAATGGCCCAGCGGAAGGAAGGTGCTATGACTCTATACCTCTCTAGCTCAATCTACCCCTCGCAGTAAATAATATCACGCATGGAAAAGACTCAGGTGCAACAATCACGTCCCTCCTACATATCGTAGATCACCCAGCGGCCATGAATGGGTAATCATAGTATGTGCCAAATGTCCTCCAATGTGACAATCGCCTCAACAGTGGGAAGATGAAATGATGATGTATCGTTGTGCCATCGCTCCGCCAGCGTTGACAACATCCCAAGGTGTGTACGCATGGGTGTTGCATATGCAATGTGCCATAGTCCTGTGGCACCCAGCCAATTTTGGTCTCTGTCACTTAGATCTCAAAAAACACTCTCCAAATCCCGTGACTGGTGCTCCCGAGAGTAAAGCTCCCTAGGTTCATCCTGCATCATGCAAAGTCAGCAAGTTAAAATTTTTGGAAAATTCCTGATGTAACGCCTCAAACTTGCATCCAGCAGCACAGTTTGTGAAGGCGTCGCAGTTTGAGTTTTCTCAAACTCCAACGTTGGACCCAAAATTTCACTAAAAAGCACCATCATGGCACAATTTAACCCTCAATATTGCAATTTGCTTGAAAAGGGTGCCACCACGGCGCACTTTTCCAAAATTGACCTACGAGTCCGATTCGAGCCTGAGTCTAGCAGTGGAGTTTTTAAACTCCAAATTGCACTGCTGCGGCACAAAAAGGTTAAAAGCGGTGCACTTTAAACACCGAGTGGCGCTATAATAGCGTCGATGGAGGCGAGCTCATCCTAAAACAAGTAATAAATGCACTAAAATGAAAAAACGAAGCGTCAGTTAGGGTCACATACTGGGGCACTGATGCCAGGTGGCCACTAGTAGGTCCGAACTCAGTCAAAAATGTGCAGAGGAAGCTATCGTTGTTCCATATCGTCAGGAGGTCAGAGCTCGAATCTCAAGGTTCGCTAGCGGAGGTGTGTGAAAATGACTTAAGAGTGACCCCTCGGGCCCCTTTTAAGCCTAAAAATGAGGGTTTTTTGACCCTCTAGGGCTGTCTTGTTAGGGTTTTGGACCCCCGAACCTTTTTTTGTCCATTTGAGGCTTGTTTTTCATTGTTTTATTGAATTTAGACACGGTTTTAGCCTCTCAGACCACTTTCGGACCTGTCGGACACCTTGTCACCTTTTTTTTCGCGAGATCACCCAAAAATCAAATTTTTTGTCTGATCTCTTGAGGGGGCATTATATTGGCATATTCTCTTTCACCAGGTAGCAGTGGGGTAAGTTTTTAATATTGATTTTTTTTGGCTTTGATCGAGATCGTTTATTCTTTGAGCCAATGCGAGTGCATTGCTTCAAAGAGAGGAAAATGTAGACATAAAAATATACTAATTAACATCGTGCATCGATCTGACTTACTAACATCGTTTCTTTCGATCATCCCTCGGTCTAACCGTTTAATCAAATTCCCCTATCGATTAAATTCAAATATTATCTCTTAATTAAATAAATCATTTTGTCTAATTAATTCACTTTCTCTTGTTAATTAAATCAATCCATCCGATCCTAATTATCCTATTTAATTAAATAATCAATTTATTTGATTAAATCTCTAAATTCTATCTATTAAATTAAATAATTAATTTGATTTAATTTAACATCATCCTCATCTTTAATTAAATTAGCCTCAAATAAGTCAAGTCTCATCTAATCTCTTGTTAAATTAATTAACCCTTGATTAATTTAATCTAACTCATGTCACATCCTCTAGATAATGCAAGTTGCACATGAAAATAGATTTAATTCATTTATTAAATCCCTATTTTCCCTCACATGGCATCTTTTGGAATATTCTCTCAATTTGAATTCAAAAATTCCAAGTCAACATGTACATTCAACAAGGCAATAACTTCCTCTTACATGTCCTTTGCCTTGAGCCAAGTGGCATTTATTGCATTTTCCCTTCCCTCTTACATGTCATTTCAACAAATTTTAAATTCAAATATTGGCATTTATTAGCACAAACCCCAAATCTTGCACATCCCTCATCCATTCATAGTTTGACAAGTGGCACCATATCATTGGATGAAAGTTAGTCCCACATTGCTCAAATTTGGGCTTTCATCCATCTTGAAATCCTATAAATGAAGAGCTCCTCTCCTCATTTTATCATCCACAAACATTGCAAAGTTATCATGCTAAAATGCTTAGCCATCTTCATCCATCATTTTAATTCTTAGCTAGGATTTTTGTAGATTTGGCTTGGAGTTCTCATCTTTTGTCAAAGTGGATCATTCTTCATCATCAATCAACAAAGCTTGCATCTTAGGGATTGGGAAAGGGCCAATTTTCACATCAAATTGGCACCAATTCCCCCATTGGATTAAGAGTTTGCTTGCTTAATTAGGATTCAATCTTGTTTTTGTGATTTCATTGTGTTTTTCATCACTTTCTTCCTATTTTGAGCTATGTTAATGAATCTCATGGGGAATCTTTGTTTATACTTGCAATATCTAACTTGGGTGTTTTATCTCTTTGTTTTGCAGGTACATAGATTAGGGGTTCACAAGGACCAATGATAGATGGAAGGTTTGATGAACTAGGATAAGGACCTAGGATAGATGGAGTGTTTGATGGAATAGGATAAGGACCTAGGATGGATGGAGAGTTTGATGGACTAGGATACCTAGGTTGAGCATGAAGTGTATAACCAAGGCCATGAGAATATGGATGTGCTTGGATAGAAAGTGGTTCTAGGATACCTTGCTCATGAAGGCCTAAGCCTTTGCCTTTGTAATTCATAATTTTGCACATTCGTTTACCCATGGGATATGCATTTTTTGTGAAACAAGATGCAAGTCCATTTTGAGGAGGATATGATATGGATGAAAGGATAGGTGTTAGAAGTAAACTGGAGTGGATAAAGGTGGAGGATCCCAATTTATAGGTGTGGGGTTCATGGATAGCTTGAAGAGGTGTGAGAGGCTCTTGACATGAGGATGATGGGATACTTTGATCTTGACTAGGAAAAGAATCGTTAGATGAAGGAGATGGAGTAGCTTGATCATCAAATAGAAGTGAATCTTTGGATAGGATGGAAGAATTGTTCTACTCCTAGGATGTGATGGAATCATAAGAGAGCATGGATTCATTGAATGGGGTGGATGGAGAACTTGGAAGAATATTTTGTTCTTGAGATGGAAGAGGATTATCATGGGTTAATAATGAAAGGAGGGTATCATCATATGGTTCTTGAGAGATAGGATCTTGATCAAAGATAGGAAGGGTTTGTAGAATTTTTGCATCATGGGATGGAGTGGAAAGAATGTTTTGATCGAGATGTGTAGATTGAAATGAATCGTTGGATGTAGAGGATATGATAGAAGAAGGTGATTAAATGGAATCGTTATCTTCGGTGAAAGAATTGTGAGGCTCATTTTGAATTATGGAGGATGAAGATAAATGCATGGCATGACAGGATTGGTCAATTTTATTTGATGGCTTAGATTTGGGCTTCTCATTTAACCTTTGCAAAAATTCAAAAACATTGAATTTGGATGATGTTGTTTTTGGAGAAGAGGTTACATTCATATTTTCGTCAAAGGATTTCTTAGTTTTTCCCCCTTGTATTTCCTTGATTTTCCTTTGGAGTGCTCTTATTTGTTGGGTAAGAGTACTAAGATCATTTAAGGGAGTTTCAATCTTTTCAGGATCTTCCTTAATTTTCTCCATATCGTAGTTAGAGGGCAATTTGGCACCTTTTTTTGCCAATAAAAGAAAGTTCCTTCTTTATTTCACTCTAAGATCTTGTCCAAAATTATGTGAAACTATGGATCCTATTCAGGTTCTTGAATCATTTCATTGGTTATTTCATCATTTGAACTATTCCCAGTATGAAACCTATGAAAAGGATTTTCTTCTCTATCACCCATGTTGTAAAGTAGATCTCTTCTTTTGTCTTCTTCTTTATGTTTTTGGGACCTTGTGACAACAGGAATATGCTTACACCAAATTTTTCTAACTTTGATCACAAATGGGAGAGTACAATTTTTTGGATACCTTAATCAGAATAGAATGATGGATTCTATTGATATGACTAAAGAATTTCTAATTTTTAGTTTGTGATTCCTTGGATTGAAGGGTGATGATCCTATTATGGGAGTTAAACTAGAAACTAGAAATGGATGTGATGATGCACTTTGCGATGTTTTGATCGTAGTTTGAGAAAATAAGGAATTTGCAAAAGCCTAATGTTTCCAAGTTTTTCTCTATTGTTGATTTCCAATCCCTTAACATAAATGTCATGGTTTGATTTTTCAACTTCTTGTGTTTTCTAGATGATCTTATCTAAATTAATGTTTTGAAAATAAAGCATACAATAGGAAGAAAATTGTTCTTAAAGTTCTAGAATCTAAACAATGAGTGTATGTTTAAAATGTTTTCAAAAAAAAAGTTTTCACAAGTTTTGCACATAACAGACAATTCAGGCAGACTCACTCTTAGTACTCAAGTAGGTCATCATAATAACTACAACCCACATCTTAGAACTACGTCAACTCACATAGTTGTGTCACCCCTGAAGGGCCGCCTGTGTTTTTGTCTTTTCCAGGTGTGTACTTAGAGTGACGAAAGTGGATATCTGATCCCCTAAGAAAACGGTCCTTGGAAGTTATATGGTGAGTGTCTTGGGGGAAGATTCTTCCCTCCCCTTGCACTGTGATTATTAAGATGTTCAGAAACTAACACGGTTGACTACTACACTAGGTTCGTAGTAAGGGTTTTCATTAAGTGCAACAATAATAAACTCCCTCAAGAGACCTCCCAACCTTTAGAACAAAGACTTTGGGGATGGTTATCTTGCACACTACCATCGAATTGCAGAATTTCCCCAAATTCACTTTTGATTATAGTGGGTTCAAAAACTTGGCTTTGGTTTGAACCCACTTAGGTCATTCCTTTTGGGTGAGTACTTTTTCCCACAAGAGCAGGCCTTATAAAGGATGTAATAAAACATAAAATGCATAAAATGAAAAGGTAAGCCTAGAGTTTTGGTCACCCAATTAAGGGGAGAGTATAAGCCTATTACTCAACAATCACAACAAAAAAATTGTTTAGTTTTAAATCCCAAATGACAATTTTCTACACTAAGTGAAGATATTGCTTCACAACAAGCATGGGATTCATTTTATCCAAGATATATCAATTGTTTAGTGACTACCCTAGGATTGGCTTATTTTAAATTTGAATGAATACCCTAGGATTAGTTCATTTTAATCCAAATGGCTACCCTAGGATTGGATCATTTTAATCCAAAAGTAGCAATAAAACCACTGGTCACGGTCATGTCAGATCTAGAGAGTAAATTATACAAATTACAAATATGCTAGAACAAAAGTCATATGTGCTGGAGAATATGTGAGAACTTGAAAATTTTAACTCTATAAAAGTTGATAAAAACCTACACCATTGTATAGCTTATGAAGTTCTACTCCATTTAAAAAAAAGCTCTGAAAAAGACCGAAATATGACCAAGATATGGCCATTTTAAGATTGACTATAAAAGCGCTAAAACAGAGGCCATATGCACTAAAAGAAGTGCCAGATGTGCTAAAAGAAGTTCTAGATGCACTAAAACACATCTTGTATGCGCTAAACCGCAACTCCAGTCCGTCACATGTTAGAAAATCTGCAATAAAATATTAAAAACGAGGCAAGAGCCCCATGGTGGGTGCCAAAAATGTGTGATCAATTTTAAGTGTGCAATAAATGTAGATTAAAATAAAATCAAACACACCAATGCGGCATTATATTGAAGAAAACTAATTAAAAAATAAACAAACTCTTAAATGAAAGTTTCTTCAATGACGTCACATTGTCCTCTATCTCCAAGGATCTGTTGTAAGTTGTTGGCTCTCAGTTGTTGTAAGCAGTAGCTTGGAAGAATGAAAACTTAGAGAATGAGATTATGCAACATGCATGTCTATTGCTAAATGATGTGATATGATTAAGCTAAGATATGAAACTATGAACTTGAAACAAAAATGCCTAAAAAGATTGCTAAATGCTGATTAGAATGCAACTATAGTAATAGCACTAAATTCACAAAATATAGGATTGTTTTCAACTCACCAAGAGGCTGTATTTATAGGTTTTTGGAGGCAAGAATCTAGTTGGTAAAGATCAATGGTCTAAAATAAGCCTGTCAAGATGAACGGTGATAGATTCTGGAAGTTGAGAAAAAGATGGAAGGTTGAGAGAATAATGGAAGATGTTTCCTCCTACACATTCTTTTCCACTCAAAATTGAAGGAAAGTTATCATTTAAGGAGTGAGTTGATAGTTGAAGATAAATCCCATAATTAAATAAATAAATTTATTTAATTACATGTGACAATGAATTTAGAAGTTTTTGTAATTAAATATTTAATATCTAATTATGTGTGAGAAGATGATAGAAAAGCGTTTAATTAAATATATAAAATACTTAATTAAATATGAAGTGAAGAAAGTTTCTAATTAAATATTTTAGAATATTTAATTATGTGAAGAGAAGAAAGTTTCTAATTAAATATTTTAGAATATTTAATTATGTGAAGAGAAGAAAGTTTCTAATTAAATATTTAGAATATTTAATTATATGTAGAGTGAAGAATTAGAAAGTTTTTAATTAAATATTTAGAATATTTATTTAAATGTGGAAAATGAATTTAGAGGAATATCATTTGAATTTAAAATTCAAACTTTTGATAATTAATATAAATAAATTATAAAATCTATTTAATTAATTAAGAGGAATATGGAAGATGGTAATAATTAAATAAACTTATTTATTTAATTAAATTAGAAGAATTAGAAAGTGAATGATATAAATAAATAATTAAATTTATTTATATGTAGATGACTTTAGAAGATTAATTAAATAATTCATATTTAATTAATTAACAGGCTTGATTAACTGTGACCATTTTTAGATGTATACAAATACAAGGTCATTTCACTCATTTTTCTTCTAGAATTAAATAAAGTGACCTAAGCTTTTAAGTATTCATGAATTCTAGAAAATTGTGATTACAAGCATTTACAAGAGCATTCAAGAGCCTTCAAGAGTGATTATCAAGCATTTGGGAGCATTAGTCAAGTATCAAGCATCATGTCAAAGTCATCATTCATCATATTTTTTTTTGAGCTAACATTTGTGATGAAAGGTTTCATGACTCAAGCAAGCATTGAAGTCAAGACCTATCTCATTCAAGTAAGAGTAAATATCTACATCTATTGTAGTCATTATATACAAGATTGTAGTCTTTTGTTCCTAGCGTTTGGTGAGTTGCAATATATCATTTTGTGCATTCATCATTCCTCCTTTCCATTTCATTTCAATACAAGGTTTGATTACCAAAATGAGGTTTGACCAAGGAAAACCCCTATCCAATAACAAAACAACATTTTTCCCTCTCTTTAGTGTGTAATTTGCAAACCTAGGTTGAAGATACATTGAAGAGAAAGATTGGAAGAATTTGTCAAGTTTGCAAAGTTTTCAAAGTTTTCACCTTGTTTGCAAGGTCACATAAAGTCACCTACAAGTCATAATTCATAGTTTGAGATCCAGAAATGAAGTATGGAAGGAAGAGTAGAGATAGGAGAGCAGATTTAGGCCTTGACCCTTTGAAAAATTAGAGTGGTACTAATATGCCACTTGTGGTGTATGAGTCCTAGTAAAACACATTTTCTAGATTTCAGTGCATTCAGATAAACCACTATGAGATTCTTGTTTTGGCACAAAAACCCTAGTTTGGGACTAAATTTCCCAAACTGGCATATGAGTCCTATTGGTCACAAAAAATCAGGTTTACAAGGTTTTGGAGCTTGTTTTGACATCATCTCTTCCAAGTGCACCTCAGTTCATTCTTAGTTTGTTATCCTGATTTTCAATTTCATTTCCTAGGTCATTTAGTCAAGTTTGCATGATACTTTCATCATTTACATATCTTATCTTTCACCCTATCTTGGTGGCGAACCCCTTTTAGTCTCTAATCAAACCCTAGGACACCATATTGTAGATCTCTTTCTCTTATTCCACCCTTGGATTGAGATCTCTAAGGTATCCTTGAGTGCAACTTGAGGGAAATAGGTCTAGGGCCCTATCCTTGTGCTCCATCTCCCAAAATTTGGGGCACCCTATTTCCATTGTTTCAGTAGCTAGAATGGTTATATCATTTTTTATGGCATAAGTCCATTTTACTATTTGTTGAAATAATCCAATCTTTGAATACAAGCTATCAAACTTGAAGTCATGATCTAGTGTATCACATTTACCTCCCTTGCTTTAAAATACAACTATCTTATTTGACTTGCATTAAATGTGGTTGTAGATCTCTAGTGATTGACAAAAATGATGTGAATCATGTCAAACAATTGATTCTTTCCATGTGTCTCATTCCCAAAAATCCACACTAGTCAACCCAAGTCAACACAAGCTTCCCATGGAATTACTCCATTTTCTATGATCTTATTCTTTCTTTCCATCAAGGGTTGCAGATTGCTAATCCATCTTACCACATACTTGAGGTGCATTGAAGAACTCAATAAGAAATCCAAAACACCAATTTTTGATGCTTCTTACACCTATTGGGGTTTGGCCATCAACCTTACCCTTTACCTTTTACTTTCTTTCAAACCATTGCAAATCAATACATGAACCTCCAAAACACTGAAGCATGAAGCTCTGAAACATGCATGAGTTTGTTAGATGTTAGGGTTCACCCTTTCATATTACCACTTACTAGCATTTTGGTAAGGCATAAGCCTTCCTACCAGTCATGATGCTCAAACAAATCCTTCACAAGACTTAGCCCTTTCGAGTGTCGGCCTTCGGGAATTCCTCATTCTATTTATAGTGTAGAAAATGCATCCCTTTACATTTTCACACTTGTTTGGGCTCTCCTTGCTAAAATTGGGCTTCTTTATGCCTTATTTGGTCCCATTTTGCATCCACAAGCCTAATTTAATGCATTTTTTTGAGGATAATCATGACAGTTAACTAATGATCAATCATAATTCAATGGTTTTGGTTATGTGTTCTAGATCTAGTGATCTAAGACTCATATGCCACCTTGGGTGTATGGGTCCCACCTAGGTCTTGGTGCCTAATTTTAAACCTTTCCTTGAATTGAGTATTTCTTGAAGTTTGTGTCTTATGTTTAAGACACTGGGACTCATACACCCTAATTGGCGTATGAGTCCTACTTTAACTAGAACCTATTTTAAATCAAAATCTTGGTAGGATTTTATTATCCTAGATTTGATGTCAACTTGTAGTGTTGTAATTTTGGGAAATTTGGCATAAACAAGTATAAATACAAGGTTATTTCACATAATTTCTCCTAACAAGATCTAAGATTTCAAGTATCCAAGAATTATACTAAATTTATGATCAAGAGAGCATATAAGAGCATTCAAGAGCTGATTATCAAGCATTTTGGAGCATCAATTCAAGATTCAAGCATCATGTCAAAGTCATCATGCGTCATGTGTTTTTTTGAGATAACATTTGTGATGTAGGTTTTCATGATTCAAGCAAGCATTCAAAGACATTATCTCATATAAAGATCAAGAGTCAAGATCCACATCCATTGGAGCAATTTCACACAATTTTTTAGTCTTCATTTCAAGGGTTTGGTGAGTTGCAACATCACATTTTCTTATTCATCACCCCTTCATGTTATTTCATTTCATTTCAAGGTTTGATTACCAAAACGAGGTTTGACCAAGGCAAACCCCTATTCCCTAACACAACATTTTTTCTCTCTCCATGTGTGATTGTAGATTTAGGTGAATTGGAGCTTGAAGATCCTTTGAAGATAAAGTTGCAAAAGTTGTCATCTTCACTAAAACTCACCTACAGGCCAATATTCAGATGTTTGGACTTGGAGATTAGACAAAATGCAAGCTACAAAAGATCACTAGAGGATTACAAATTTTTCAATCAAACCCTAATATTGAGACTAAATCGCCACCCTGGGCATATGAGTCCTAGTATACCACTTTTACTAGTTTTCTACAGATCCTGGTTCGTTAGCAGAAGATTAAAAAATCTACCTAGATTCTAGTAGTAGGACTAAATCACCCAGCCTAGTTTATGAGTCCCAGTGCACTTTAGAAACAAACTTTTTTATAGTTTTCAAATCTTGTTTAGACATCTCCTATCCTTCGGGTACTATTCTTTTTTCTCACTGTTTAGTAATCTGATTTCATGTTTTAAGTTTCTAGGGTTTAGTGCACTAGACTTTGCATTTCTCCTTTGAAGCTTCATTTTAATGGTGAACCCCCTTTTTAATCACACCTAAGGGAACCACCCACATCTCTCCTTCCCTCAAATGAGTCACTTGGTTAAGGGATCTTGGTTTCCTAATGAACCAAAGTGCAAAATAGGTCCCCTAAGTTGTCTATATCCTAATAGGTGGACACACCTATTTCCCTTGTGTTCACTATTTACCTTTACCTTCATTAACATTAAAATAAGGCACAAGCCTTATCTCTAAATTGTGATGCCCGAAACCTTCTCAGGGGTTGAGGTTCCATCTTACAACATACTTTACAAACTATTAAGGTGAAAGCCTTAACTCTGAAGTCTGATGGCCAATGCCTTTTTGGACTTACACCTTTCCAACTCCTCTTTCTTTGTGCAATTAGTATAGAGTATTTCTGATGCTCAATTTCTAACTCCTTGAGGACTTAGCACATTTTTTTCAATATTTCTTTGAGGCATGCAATATATTGTATGATTAAAGCCAATGTTTGATCATCTACAACATAGAGTAAACTGCAAGCCCAAAGTCTGATAATACTTAGCTAAAATGGCTAAATCCTTCACTTAACAAATAGTATAAGGTAAGTCTAAGGCCCAAACCCCAAACTTCTACAATTCTTCAAGACTTGCTTCAATGATGCCCTTTTTGACAACAACCAACAACTCCTCAACTGATATCACTTAGATCTCCTTTTCACATCAATGAGATTCCCTTTTGACATCAATGGAAATCATATTATGATGCAAATCAGGGTGGATGGCCTCAATACTAAATCAAACAAACTATGCAATTCTAGAACCCTAAGTTGGTGAGTTTCCTTCACAATTCTCTAATTCCCCTAGTAGTACTTCAAACAGGGGTTTTCCAACATATCTTCTAGGGCAGACCTAGCATCCAAGATATCAACACATTTACAAATACCCTTTATTCCAGTTGACAACATATCCAATTTGCAGATGGATTTACTTTGTAATGAAGCCCTCAATTTTGGACTGTTAATGCTCAAATTAAGCCTAAAGAGAGCAACAAATCAACCTTTTTGGTCATAACTTTTGATGCAAAACTCATTTTCAAAATTTAAGGCCAGTTTGGGATACCCTTTTCACCCTTACAACAAATATATAAAAACTAGGGCATAGTACTTTGTACTGAAACCATCAAAAGGTGGAAACTTGCTCTTAAAACCTTAAAACATGGGAGCAACAAATTGGGGTTTTTTGGTCATAATTTTTAGTACAAAAATCATACCACAAATGTAAACATAGTTTCAGACAAGCATTTAGATTTGATGTAGAGAAAAAAAATAACTTATCCAAATTCACAAGTTCAAATTACAAAAGACTAAAAAATCACTTAACTCACAAATCGACAATAACTTATGTCAATTTAAAAATCGATTACAATTTCACAATTACACAATCAAATTGCAACTAAATCAAAGAACTTTATTTAATCTGATTTCATAAAAATTTACAATACTTTCCAAGAAACTCCTTTGTCTATCTTCTCTGTCCAACTTTTCATTTTCCTTTTCCTACAACCTCTTCTTTTCCTTCTCATTTCTACTCAACAATTATTTTATCCTCTATTCTTGATAATGCTGCTACTCTATTCTTCGCCACACCTTGATCATGCATCTCACCAATTTTCCCATTCTCCCCTCTACCTTCCAATTCTTCACAATACCTCTCTACATTCCCTTCAAAGGCTATCATCTGTAGTAAAAACATGTTTGGTGATGTATGCCAAGGTGATAACTAACGCTACCTTTATCACCTCATTTCAAGCATTAAATGTTTCACATGAGCCCACACCTATACATCTCCACTTGATATGTCATCCACTATTTCTTTGGTCTTTCCTTCAACCTACACTCTTTACCATATTGTCTGCACACTCAACATGATTTCACACTTTGATTTCACTCCATAATTCCATGATGTCATTAACTCTTTAAAATCGACATGCCTTTCCATCATTTGGAGGTAATCCTTGTATGTCTTTTGATCTTTATTTCATTTATGTCTACATTGATTCCACAATAAAATTGACCATTATCCCATTGCTAGGTGTGGTCAGGTTAAGTATAAATTAGCTTTCAATACCACTTGCACCCCCTTTTTCTCCTTCCATGACCACATCTCACCTCCCTCAACCACCACCACACTTTTCCCTACTACTCATATATTTTAAACAATGTCTCTTTGATAAGGCAAGAAGATGAAACACTTCCAGATTCACTTCAAATACTTATCGTTCTTTTGGTATTCTAGAAAATATTAAAAAAAGTCACATTTTTCAAGGAAATATATTTATACTTATTTTCCATGGGGACATTTCTTAATCATTCGAATTTGAAGATCAAAAGTTCATCGATGACATATTCACAAAATAATCAAAGAAGCAAATATGAGAGTAATGTAATCTCATAAAATGTTACCAAACTTCAAAACAACCTTTTATTTTGGTGATATCAATTACACTAAACCTAGATGCTCCTACATCATACTCCCAGAAAAAGGAAAAAAAAAACAAGCTCTACTTGAATGGTAGGTAGGAACAAAAGTGCCATATTTGAAATCTTTTGCTAGATGTCTTTAAGTCTTTGCACATTGTCTTCTTTGGAATAGTTCCATGGTGCAATCGACTCGATTCTCACAAAGATTCTATTTCATTTGCTATAATCTACCTTTACACAACACCTTCTTCAAACTACCCTCTACCCAACAAAGATTCTAGAAGATGCTTCCTCTACCCACTTTCTCTCAGTGGAGGAACTCTACACCTTCTACCCAACTTCATCTTTGTTGGAGGCTAGTAGTTACAGACTCTCTTTCATGCCTACAACAAACTTTCACTCATGACTCTCTTGTCCTACTGCATACCTTGCACTCTCAAGGTCTTCTAGCTCTAATACCAATTTGATGTAGAGCAAAAACACAACTTATCCAAATTCACAGGTTCAGATTACAAAAGACTCAAAAATCACTTAACTCACAAATTGACAATAACTTGTGTCGATTTAAAAATTGATTACAATTGCACAATTACATAATCAAATTTCAATTAAATCAAAGAAATTTATTTAATTTGATTTCATGAAAATTTACAATACTTTCTAAGAAACTCCTTTGTCTATCTCCTCTTCCTACAACCTCTTCTATTCCTTCCCATTGCTACTCAACAATTTTGTTATCCTCTGTTCTTGATAATGCTACTACTCTATTCTTCACCACACCTTGATCACACATCTCACCCATTTTCCCATTCTCTCTGCTACCTTCCAATTCTTCACAATACCTCTCTATGTGCCCTTCAAAGGCTATCATCTGTAGTAAAAACATGTTTGGTGATGTATGCCAAGGTGATAACTAACCTGCACTACCTTTATCACCTTGTTTCAGGCCTTAAATGTTTCACACAAGCCCACACCTATACATATCTTCTTGATATTATGTCCACTATTGCTTTGGTATTTCCTTCAACCCACACTCTTTACCGTATGGTCTATACACTAAACATGATTTCACAATATGCTTTCACTCCATAAGTCTACACTGTCATTAACTGTCTAAAATTGAAATTCCTTTCCATCATTTTTAGGAAATCCTCATATGTCCTTCGATCTTTATTTCATTTATATTTGCATCGATTCCAAAATAAAATCACCATTATCCCATTGTTGGGTTTGGAAAAATTAAATATAAATTAGCTTTCAATACCACCTGTGCCCCCCTTCTCTCCTTCCGTGGCCACACCTCACCTCCCTCAACCATCGCCACACTTTTCCTTACTAATTATATATTTTCAACAATGTCTCTTTGATAAGGCAGGAAGATGAAATCCTTTCGGATTCACTTCAAATACTTATCGTTCTTTTGGTATTTCAGAAAATATTAAACAAAATTGCATTTTGCAAGGCAATATATTTATACTTATTTTCCATGGAGACATTTCTTAATCATTCAAATTTGGAGATCCAAAGTTCATCGATGGCATATTCACAAAAAAATCAAAGAAGCAAATATGAGAGTAATGTAATCTCATGAAACATTACCAAACTTCAAAACAACCTTTTATTTTGGTGATGCCAATTGCACTGAACTAGGATGCTCCTACATCATATTACCAACACTTATACAACAAATAGGAGTAAAAGAAAAGATTATGGAAAGTAGAGAAAAATATTATAAGAGAATGAAAGGAATAGTAGTAGGTACTATCAAAAAATCTTTTAACTTTGTTCAAGTTAGATGGAATGAGCTCACACTAGAACTAAATAGGAAGGAATCACATTCTGTTTATAATTATTAAACAATAACTCATAGGTCATATGAATACATTTCAATTGCAATGAAGAATGGAGTTGCTTGGTTCCCACTCACCTTCCATCCTCCTATCCTCCTATTATTTATACCACATTAGATAGGGAGTAACCGAGAGGAAGATGCAACAACCAAAGACAAAAGGCTAGCAAAGCTCACAAATCAAAAAGGATACTACTAGAAGCAAGGTAAAGGAGTGGAATGTGTGGTTGATTTTAGAGAAATGGACTTGCATTACAACCTTCAACCATAAAGCTGCTTGAGGACAAGCAATAGCTTTAGTTGGGGGAATAATGGGTTCAATTATTGGCTATTTTTCCTTTTATTATTTCATGCTTTAATCATTTCTTCTACTAAGTTTCAAATACATTACCAAGACCTTACATACCTTTTTTATGCCTTTTCTATACTTTTAAGTAATTTCAAGTATGTGGAAGTGAAAATATGTTATGTTGATATATGCTTGTATGAATACATGAAAGTTTATGGAATTTAGTATGATTCTATGTTTAATTTATGATTATTATGAATGCAAATGCCTTAGGAATGAGACTAACACCTTGCAGCAAGAATGGATTTAACTAACAACAATAGGTTTTCCTAGCCCATAGCATAAGGACTATGGGTGATTGCATAGGAGAAGTCAAATGGATAAAAGTACAAAACTTTTAGAAGGAAGAAAAGGTGATCATTTATTGATCAATTGTGAGCCACTTCTTAACATTCTTACTCACTGGCTAAGACCACTAAGAGGAGAAGGAGTCTACTCTTAGTAGGATTGATTCATGACATGACTATTTTCAGGAACACGTCTCTATCATAGTAGTTAAACCATTGGGCTTAGAGTCCTACTTTGGAATCTCTACTACTTTATGGTTATTATTTTCTATTTTAGACTAAGTCCTCTTCCTATCTTTGAGGGAGAGTGGATGGCTACTTTATGAGTTTTTTTCAATATGAGAAGAATAAAACTCCTCATAGACCCTATACAGTGGGATCTATTGTTAAGGAGTAAATCTAGTTGTGAGTGGATCAAGTTGATTATTAATAATTAATTATTTATCTGTTATCAGTTGTAGTAGTAGATATGTGTTATTCAATAAGAAATATTCAATAGATTCTTGTTGGAATATATGTAAGAGTTCAGTGTTATATGTAATAAAATGAATTATCTTGTTATCATGAATTGCTGAGTAAGTAAGTGAGTGTTTGAAAACTAATGCGAAAGTAAAAACTCAAGCAAGGGCTACTTGAGGTACTACTAATCCACTTAATTTTTTGTTATTAGATTAATTGATACATTGTTGAAGTTAGTAGTCTTCAGTTATATGCATGTAATTCATGAATTCCAATCTATAGTTTTAAATTGAATTGCATAGCTTCATGTTGGTTTCATTCTCCAAAGAGATTAGCTAGTTTAGGGAACTAAAGTTTTAATATTTGACAATTAGATTATTAAGTGTTAGGTACCTGTAACAGAAGGTAACAACTTATATTTATTTCCCCTATTTGTGAATTAGCAATTCATTTCATTTTCCATCTTTTATAGTGTTTTGTACACGTGTAATTACCTATAATCCATTGATGTGGGATGTGTCTAGGATCTATGAACACATATATTGTGCTTGCACTATCTAAATTTTATTTGTCCCTGGTTGATAATTAAATGCAACCTCTTGTGAAAGATGAACTATTCAGTTAGGAATTCATCCTTTGAGTTATGTGTATACCTAGTAGCACCAAGTTGATTATACATTAGAGAGGCTCTATAGGAGGTTTGTCAACAAATTTATAGAAATAACTAAGGCAACCTTCAAAATTCTTTAAAAAATAAGAATCAATTATTTGGGGAGATGAAGCTATTCAAGCATTTCATAATATTTAAGAGGTTATTAAACAAGCACTTGTACTTAATTCCCCTGATTTTTCAAAGGCTTTCCAAATATTTTCTTTTTCTTCCTTTCATACCATAGTTGTGATTACAAAAAAAAGAGGGTTATGAACAACCAATTATATTTTATAGAAAGTCACTCTAATCAGTAGAATTGAAGTATGATATTATGGAAAAATAAGTCTGTTATTTAGTTAAAGATTCTTGTGAAAAAAATTAGGCCTTATTTGGTGGGTGTGAAGGTGGTTTCCTATGTTCCTAGTGCTACAATCAAGGAAATATTCACCTAGAAAGAAGTCATAGGGACAAGATGCGAATGGATCAATGAAATTTAGGTGTTCAATATAGATATCCAGATAACTAGACTTATCATAGGACAAGGCTTAGCTAAGCTAATTGCTGAGTCTAACCATGATGCAAGTCAGATAAATCAAATGCAAGATGATAGACCTTTGAAGGAACTCAATTTTCACTTGTGTTATTGGTACAAAGATATTGTGTACTATTTAAAGAATATGTCTTGTCCATAATACATGAAGGAAAAAAAAAAAAAAAAGAACTCTTAAGTTGCAATCTATTAAATATTCCATATTATAGGAAGATCTATATTGGAGAAACAAAGATGGTGTGTTACTTAGATGTGTTAATGAAGAATAGGTTGTTGAGATTCTTGAAGAGATGCATAGTGGAATTTATGGAAATTATATGGCCAAAACAACTACACATAAGATTTTAAGGTTCTAGTTATTTGTGGCTCACTATGTTTGTTGATACACACAAATTGGTGAGAAAATTTGATGCATGTCAAAAAAATTTAGGGAAACTAAAATATTTTGGTGCCTTACCATTGAGAACATTGACTGTGGAAACACATTTTCAACAGTGGTGTATAGATTTTATTGGGAATTTAAAAAAAAAAAATCCAATGGTGGTCATAGGTGGATGTTGGTGGCAACTGATTACTTTATTAAATGGGTAGAAGCCATTTCTACGAGGAAAACTTCTAGAAGAATTTTCATGTATTTTTTCATGGAGAATATTGTGATTATATTTGGGACTCTTGTCAAAATTGTTTATAGACAATACTATGTGTTTCAAGTTTGATGATTTTACAACCTTTTGTTATGATTATGGGATTGATATATCTTATTCATCTCCATATCACCCACAAGGGAATGGAAAAGATGAATCTAGTAACAAATTTTTGATGAAAATCATAAAAAGAGTAAGTGGAAAAAATAAGAAACCATGGGATTCAAAGCTAAAATTAGCATTGTGGGCTAACAAAACAACAATAAGAAGGATATAAGAAAGTCTCCTTATTAATTGGTTGCATGGACTAGATGCAAGAATGAAAATGAATAATATATTACCAATCTACAAGTTCATTCAAGAATATGATGAAGATATTGATGATTTCATGATAGTCAAAATCAATCAAATTACATAATTGGATTAATCTAGGAGAGATGCATATAAAACCAATCTCAAGAAGAAACTACGGTTAAATACTTGTTTGATAAAAAGGTATTAGACAAAATTTGAAACCATGGAAAATTTGAAACCATATGTATAGGTCCATGATTTTAATAGGTGACATGATTTTAATATAGAAAGATATAATCTAGGATAAAGGAAAACATGGAAAATTTGAAACCATATGTATAGGTCCACATGTCATAGTCAACAAATTGTGAAAATTACTATTTTTTATAAAATTTGGATGGTGAAATTCTAGAATTTCTAGTGTATGGACAAATTATCAAACCCTACTTTTCATACGGTAGGGTATATCCATGCACATTGTAATTTAATCTAAAATATGTTCAGTTGTTTGGCCTTTTTATTCATTTTTTTTGGTATTCCCAGAGATTCATGGATCCTCACATTATTTCTACTAAAAAATCACCCCAACAAGATCCACTTGTAGCACTTATTAAAATTTTGGCTCTTGGCTCCTAATTTCCTTGAAAATTTGCTAAGTAGTTGTATTTTCCAAGGTTTTTTGTAATACATTAGAGCTTTGAAAAAACCCTAATACACTTTTCTTATGTTTCTTTGTTGACCATTGATTCCAGTATCATATCCTTTTTAGTTACCTTTATGAGATTTTAAATACTGCTTAAACCTTTGTGCTTTGTTTAGTCCCACTTTACACTTCACATCATTTCACACATTCTCTTTAGTTCACAAGCACTTTTAATTTTACTATTCCCCCAATGCAAACTTGTGAAATGAATTTTTATTCCTATTGTCATTGACTTGTATGGGTCTTTAGCCAATCAATTTTAAGCTTTGTTATCTCACATTCTCTTTAATTGGTAACCTACCTAAGTTTTGGTTCCACATAACTTAGGTTGTCTAGTGATATCCATTTAATCATGTGTTGTTGGACCCTTTCCTAATAACCTAAGTTTTTTCGATTACCAAATATATATTTTAAACATTTTTAAGTCACTCTAGCTATATGCTTCGTGGGGCCTTTTATTCTAAAATAATTGTTTTCATGAATGAGAAAAATGATTTTGTTTATAAAATAAAAAGGGGTTATTTTCTTGTCATGCTAACTTAAACCTTCATAGAGCAATGTTAATTTGATTTTTTATTCCCCCAAAATCCCAAAATTGTGCCACGTGTCTTGTCTTATCCATTCTTATTGTTTCATAGAAGAAAGCCTTGCCATAGAAGCATATAAAGTATTCCTTTTGTTTCTGTGTGATCTGTAATTAAGGGGTTACAAATAATTTGCACTTTACTCCTAATTACATATTTATCCCGATCACAAACATAATTGTGTGGTTATGTATTTTAATTGTTGAAATTATAAAATTGAGTTCACTTATTCCTTTACACAACTTAACTAATTAATTAAATGCCATAATTATATCTCAAAGAAGGAATTAAAGAAGAAATGGAAAGAATAAGAGAAAATTATAAGAAAAAAGAGAAGAAGAGAGATTACGAGCTTGATAATGGAGTTCACTCAACATGAGCTACGTATCTGGGTCCACTTCTCAATGAGGAACCACTTTATTAATGATGCCAAGATTTAACATGCCTTTTTACATCATCCAATCTCTAGAATTGCATTGCAGTTTCTTCATAATCTCTCTCAATAGCTAAGACTCTTTCACATTTTCCTTTACTTGAAGGAATACAAAATACAAAGTCTCTATGTTACATCAATCTCTAAAAATTACTTTTCTTAATTTCCTCCCAAAATAATTGATTAATTCTCTCAAGCCTATATCCCCAGGTTTTATACATAATTTTTTTCCCATTATGGTTAAAAACCATAAGATTTACAAATATTTCATAACTCCCATTTTTACAAGTAAATTTCAACAATATCCCCTTTTAGAAGTAAATATCTTTGAAAAATCCCCCATTTACAATAGGAAAATCTCATAAATAATTTAAAATACTATCTAAGCCCTTTAATTATATTATGTAAATGGGCTTTAATATTTTAAAGGATTAGGCCCTTATTTATAGGGGTTAGTATTTTAATTTTGGATTTTCTTCTTTTATATGAGGGTTAAATTCTTTAAACTTAGGAGATTCAGGCTTATTCATTATTTTTTTATTTAAGGGTTGAATTTTTAGGAGATTTGGTTTTAATCTGTTGCCTTTATATCTCACAAAATCCACTTGGAATCCCATAAAATGGATTTTGTGAAATAAAATAAACCTCCACCACTTTATTTCTCAAAAATAAAGCATGGTATAGTGGAAGTACATGAATTTAGTGAGGGGGATCCACATTTTTTTCACATCACCTACACTTGACACATTAGGATCTAGTCAATGGCCATGCTAGCATCCAATCAACCTTCAAGTTTTTTTGGACATATGTTTGTCGTACGAGCTTTGTTTTTGATGAAATGAGTGGCGTTGGAATCGTGACGATGAGCTCTTCGACATGATGCCACCTTTGACCATTTTTGGAATGATCATTTTTTTTGCCTTTCTTATTGACCTCTATACCTGATTTGACCCCAACTTTGATTGACCATAACTTTGGTGTACAAGCTCCTTTTTCGCTTGTTCAAGTTGTGTTGGGTCTAGTTTTCTAAGTACTTTGACATGGTGATGGTTGTACCAGATTTTGAGACTATGAATTTTTGAGGTCTTCTAGATCCTTCTGGATCATCGTGAGTCCTCAAAGCATTGAAACATGTATTAGCAATATAAAAATGAAAGGGTTTTCTTTTTATGGAAGAGATTTCAAATCTTTGTGATCACTATGTATCTTCAAAAAATCAATGGTTTGTGCATTTAAAAATGGAGAACGACTTTCATTAATCATTCATTCAATCATGTGAAGGGATTAATAGCAGATTTGATCTGTATCTACCCATTTTTTGATTGAATTGGCTTAACTACATTTATTTCCATCATTCAAAGTAGAAAGTGAATGTTGTAGAAAAAAATTGTTGTATATTTTGGGGTGAATGAGGGTTTTCATGATATTTCTAGGGTTTATAGTTAGCAGAAAAAGCAATAAGTTAATTCAAAATTTCTTTGTTCATTCTAGTATAAAAGGGACAATTCTAGTTTTTCTAAGTACAAAAAGTGAATTAAGGATTTTAAAAGATAGTGAATTGTCTAAAATTTTAAAGCCCTAGCTTGTATACACAATAAAACCCTAAAAAGTAGCCATGGTTAAGACATCAAGGGGTGTAAAAGAGGGTTAGATGATAACATCATGGATTAGATACCTGGGTCATCCAAGAGATCTAGAATGTCACAAGAATTAGGAATTTTAGTGGAGAAAATTTAGGATAAGAATGGAAATTATAGGGATCCCATAATCCCAATTCAGGGGTATTCCCTATTTAAGCATGATTTTAGGAAGTGCCTAGTTGATAGTCATATCTACAATATTTGGAAGCTAGTGTTAAAAGGCATAGGACAATTAAGAGGGGGGGTGAATCAGCTGTCACTAGATTCAATCACAAAACCTCAAACACTTATCAACTTTACAACCACACTATTTTGTTATTAAGTATGAACATGAAATACAGATAATAGATAGAAAAATCAACACAATGAACACCAAATTTTATGTGGAAAACCCAGTAAGGGAAAAACCATGATGAGGATTAACTCACAATATAAAGTAGTTCCAAAATTGAATATATAAGGCTCACTACCAAAGGGCTCACTGCCCAGAATAGGACTCACTTTCTCGATACAAAAGATCATTTCTTACACAAGGAGGATCACTTCCTACAAAGGAATTACAATTTTTTTTGGCTTCATAGCTGAAATGAACTAATGAGAATGCACCTAAAAAGTGTTGATACAATTTTGGTGATGCTTGATAGACTAATTTAATGCACTTCATCATTTTTGCACTTCTTCAAATTCACATTAGTGCCATTCCTTGCTCTCCCTTTTTTCTTTTGTTCAATCTTCAAAACTATCCAACATATATACTCGATCCATCCGCAAGCATTAATTAGGTCGGCCTAATTAGATGCAATCCTTGTTTACCAAAAACACCAACCATCGACTTTAATAATTCACAAAATATTTCTAGATAATAAATCAAAACATGTAGCACACTTTATCATGTCAGCATAGACATAAGATAGGTCGCACATATATTTGCACAAAAATTAATTCACCATATCACCAATTATCCATGAAGTCAGCTAGAGATAGGCTTAATAGCAAAATGCAATCAACAAAATGAAACTGATACACCATATGAGCACTAGAGCATGAAAGATTCTGAACATACATGCTTTTAATATCCATATACTATTTCCCAAAACTGCAAGTAGCAAATATCAATTGCAGAGGATTGCAAACAAAAATACCAGAGGGTGTAAACTATATACTGGTTTAGATATCATACCAAAATACCGGATCAAACATTGACTTATCATTGAATTCACAACTTTTATAACATGGTGACATCAATAACAACACAAAATTCTATAGTTATCCATTCTTCTTCATTCTTCCAACAATCTCCCCCTTTGTCATTGATGGCAACATGTGCCAAAATTTTACAAAAACAACATTCTTTCCCTTTATCATCATTTTTCCTTTTTACTCCTTTAAAGGTACTCTTCTCTCCCCCTTTGACATCAATGGAAAAGGGACACCAAAAATAGGATTTGTATGTATATGGTATATACAAAGGTGACTCCAATTCCCCATTTAAAACATTCAAGTGAAAATGACACTTTTCACATGAAAGATTTTCTTGTACCTGTCTCTTATGATAAGAAGAATCCTTTTCCAAGCAAGCACACATGAATTCATTCTTGCACTCATACCATCCAATAAAGACAACCACATAAAAGAGGATGTATGGTCTGAAGACAAGCATTGATGTTCACAATCTTCTGCATTAGAGAGTATTCCAGAGGGATGATCCAACTAAACCTCAGCAAGTTCCTTAACCAACCAAAAGGTTTTAACCATATCTTCTCTTTGCCTCTGAGTAATCAACAACTCCACTTGAAATTCACCAAATCTTATTCTCTTTTTTCCATCCCTGTCTTTAAAGAAATCAAAACTTTTTCCAATACTATTCATCTCAGATTCAATGGCTTCAATTTTGCTTCTAAAATTGTCAACAGCTGTCGACCACCAGAGACAATACCTGTAGATATCAGATATTTCTTTGATGCATTCTCTTGTCTGATTCATACATTTAGATAACACTTTTTTGGATTTGGTACATATTCTTTCAACCATAGCTTTGAACTTATGACCTTCGGGTCCTTCCAACAATGTTCTCTCTTCAACAATCTCTACTAGATCATCTGGCAAAGAATCAAACACATCTAAAACTAAGATACCTCTATTGAGAAAATAATCAAATAGTACATCATCAATTTTAAGCCTCTCAATTAGAGAGCATGCATTCCACATTTCACCAATCTTCTTCATTTCACCCTTCTCTAGCATCATCTGTATATTATTTGGATCAAATGAGTTAGATCTAGACAAAAAATCTTCTTCATTATTATTTTCTTTCGAGACATTTGTTACAATTTTTTCCTTCTTTTAGATTCTAGAGGGGACTTGCCAATGATAACTTCCAACTCTCCCTTACTGGAGGATGAACCCACTTCAAAATGACTAGGTACTGACATACTAGAGCATAGATTCATCTTTAGGGATGTGAAATAGGTTTTGAAAACATTTACATTATCCACCAACAATTCCAAATATCTATAAACCTTTTTTCCAATAGGACTACCAAATTCCCATTCAACATTCTCTCTTCCCGATAGCGAGCTCAAAAAGTAAAATGTCAAAAATATGAGCAAAGATCCAAACTAGAAAGGACAACCCTCAACCAATGACATTCAACCATTCTTAGTTAGGTTTTCCAGTAATAGGCTACACAAATCAAATTGCTTGTTTTCCTTAACCATCATGTGTGAAAGGTATACAACAATAGTTGAAGTTGAACCTTCACAATTTTTGAAGTAGATTTTATAGGAAATGTCATACACAACATACCTTATAGTGGAATCTGCAAGAGTGTTTATCAATAGAGCTTGAGGGTCTTTGTCAATTCCAGTAAGTTCCTCCACATCTTTGTATTTCATGGTTTTCTTCCCAGGGAGGTCCCTAACACTGCATAAACTAGTAATTTCTTTGATCACTTCCTTCATCATTAGGTAGGGTTTTTCCAACATAATGATGTTGTTCTTGAATTGAATTAACAAGAACAAGATGAATTCTTTATCTACAAACCAGGGAAATTCCCCCCATAAATCTATACCTAGGGTTTTTATGCTTTGTAATTCATTTGTCTTTAGCCCTAGTTCCATTTTCTTCATTTTCCTATGATCAAATTCTTCCAATTCAACACCTTTCAACTTTAGTGGAATGTTGCCACATGATCCTTTGTCCATTTTCATGCTTATCTCTCCTAAATTTGTTATCATTCAATCAAAAAAAATTCCTTTTCCCTTCTTCCCCTTTGTAAATAGAGAAATAATTCTTGATTGTCTATAATAAATCCTTCAAACTTCTTCAAATCACTTCAAGATCACTCCAAGATTCCTTTCAAACTCTTAAAGTGCACAAGTGATCAAAGATATTTATGAATTTTACTTTATACATCATCATTTTTCCCTAATTCACATTAAATGCGACAAACTTCAAAAAGATGATGAAACCCTTATTTCTCAGAACTATAAACCCTAGATCGATCCACAAAAGAGCATGCCATCATTTTTTCTTTTGGTTTCTTTTCCAAAACCTCTTCCTATTCATTCTTTACAATATATCCTCAAGCCAACATCTAACATTCCATTTATCTAAGGGGTTTGTACAATTTTCTATTAATGCTCCCCCTAAGACCATGCTAGGTTTAATTCCCAAAGGAATTGGCCGTACCAGATGAGGGCATAGATACATCTGCCATCTCTGGCTCTTCTTATTTCTTCCTCCATATCTTTTTCATCTCTTGCTTCACTTCTTCTTTGACAATTTTCTTTACTGGTTCATTCTGCTCTACCAGAGTAGACTCCTTTCCCTTCTTACTTCTACAAAATTTTGAGATATGTTTGGGTTTGTTACAATTATAGCAGACAACAGTTTTCTGATTAGTCTGACCTCCATTAATCCTTTATCTACATTGATTTGCTTTGTGTCCAAATTTGTTATAGGTATAGCAGTAGCCATTAAAGGATTGATTCATTCTGCCTCTATTAAATATATTCATCAGCACTTGATTGATCATTCTCACCTTAGATATGCATTCAGTGGCTTTATGTCCAAACTTCTTACATGAAAAAAATTGTCTAGAGAAGGAGCTAGAAAATTGATTCATCTTACTCCTACATTTTGTTTCCTTGTAACCAAATTTTTTATAAGAAAAATAGACACCATTGAAAGAGGGATATCATTGTACATTAGGTTATCTCACAAGTTGTTTCCTTGCAAATTTTCTTGAATTTCCTTTATGCTTCCCTTTGTCTTTAGTCTTTTGATTTTCCTTTGAGCTTTCACTTGATTCATTTCCCAAGCCACCTTTGTATTTATTTGGTTTATGCCCTGAAATCAACTCATCAAGCTTGTTTGAGCTAGATTTGAAATTATTTTCACAGAGTTTTGCTTTCTCCAAATCTACTTTTAGATTCACCACTTCTTGTTCAAGCTTAGTGCACTCATCAGACTTGTTTTGCACCATTGTATTCAAACATTATTCAATTCTATTATTTTCTTCTACAAGCACTTTCAATCCGATGATCTCTTGTTTCTGGTGCTCAATCACTTCTTTATGTCTTTCCTTGAATTTCTTTAGTTGCTCTTTCAATTTTTCAGATACATTCATTTGCTTCATATAGATTTTCTTTCAAGTCTCTGTTTTCATTTTCAGCATTATCAAGATCTTCAAGTGCAGTCCAAATTTATCCTTTATCATCTACTTGATCAACCTTTAGGATCCTCCTCAAGTGGTTAAGCCCTTCACTAAGGAGCCAATGCTCTAATACCAATTGTTAAAAGGTGCAGGAAAACTAAGAGGGGAGGTGAATAAATTGTCACCAGATTCAATCACAAAACTTCAAACACTTAGAAACTTTACAACCACACTATTATGTTATTAAGTATGAACATGAAATGCAAATAATAGAAAGAAAAATCAACACAATGAACACCAGATTTTATGTGGAAAACCCAATAAAGGAAAAACCACGGTGATGATTAATTCACAATATAAAGTAGTTCCAAAAACAAATATATAAGGCTCACTTCCAAAGGGCTCACTACCTAGAATAGGACTCACTATCCTGATACAAAAGCTCACTACTTACACAAGGAGGCTCACTTCCTACAAAAGGAATACAAAACAAAATTGGCTTGACAGCCAAAATAAGCTGATGAGAGTGCACCTAACAAGTGTTGATAAAATTCTAGTGATGCTCAATAGACTAACTTAACACACTTCATCATTTTCACACTTATTCACATTCACATCAGTGTCATTCCTCACTCTCTCTTTTTTCTTCTATTCAATCTTCAAAATTGTCCAACATATATACTTGATCCATCCACAAGCATTAATTAGGTTGGCCTAATTAGATGCAATCTTTGTTTACCAAAAACACCAACTGTCGGCTTTAGGCATTCAAAAAATCTTTCTAGATAATAAATCAAAATGTGTAGCACACTTTATGATGTTGGCATAGACCTAAGATAGGTCACACATATATTTGCACAAAAAATAATTCACCATATCACCAATTATCCATGAAGTCAACTAGAGATAGGCTTAATAGAAAAATGCAATCAAGAAAATGATACCTATACACCATACATTCACTAGAGCATGAGAGATTCTAAACATACATGCTTTCAATATCCATATACTATTTCCCAAAACCGCAAGTAGCAACTATCAACCGTAGAGGATTACATACCAAAATACCAAAGGGTGTAAACTGTATACCGATTAAGATATTGGACCAAAATGCCAGATTAAACATTGGCTTAGCCTTGCATTCACAATTTTTATAACATGGTGACATTAATGACAACACAAAAATATATATTTATCCATTCTTCTTCATTCTTCCAATAGCTAGGGGTTGGGACATTGGTAGTAACGATGTCATCATAAATTTAGACCTAATCAGAGGAATTACATAGGTCTACAATCTTGAGAAGAGGGATTTGTTTACCATAGATGGGAATTTTTTTATAAACTTGGATAGAACTTACATTTTTAGAGCTTTTAATTTGGACCCCAATGCTCAGTTGTAGATAGACTTGGGGGCATTGACTAGAGAATATCAAAGGCATAGGGATAGTTGTAGAGTGAAATGGTTACCAAGCTGTAAGCCTAGAGGGTCAAACAAAGAATTGAGAAGGTTTTCTAGTAGGGAATTTGAACCATTCAGTTATGATATCTTTGAATACTATTTCATAAAAAATATTCCCTCCTCAACCAAGTATTGGAAATGGATAGTACACCTCAGATTCAAGTGAATTTAATGGTGTTGGTTATGGATATTTAGAGCACAAATGTCAACAAGCCTTATGATTATGTATGATATGTTGTAGATGAAATTCACAAGGCATTAAGCTCAATTAAAAAGGATAGTAATGTTGACCACTTCAAATAGTACTCTCTCTTGTGTCATATCATCTTGTTCAGCAGAAAGAAAATTTGGTCCAACCACATGCAAACAAGAGCCCTAGATGCACAAAACATATTATTTCCAGTATAGTAGAGCACCTACATTTGGGATATAGACTAAAAAATCAATTATCTAGTCTTTGAGGAATATTTTGTTAGAGAGGTCCTCAAGAATTTTTTCCATCTTGTGGATTGGAGGTTTTCAGATGAAGTGAAAAGGTTTTTTAGGCCTAAGGATGTTCTCCTAGAGGTAGGAATTAGGCACAACTGGGGTGACTATTTATTCTACTTAGATGTAATGGTAATTAGGGTATATGGCTCCCATGTTGCAACACATGTGCTCCCAAGGATTGTCCCAAATAGAATTTACTTATTGGATATTATATGTAAACTAAATGAGTTAGATAAAAATAATTTTAGGAATTATTAGAAACATGCCATCCTCCCTTCCACCATTAATTTTTTAGAATTTCAAGTCACAAATAAGTAAGGATTGGAGCTAATATTGAACAAAATACTCCCATAGAAAATGAGAGTAGATAAATTTTGAAGATGTGATCCTGGGAACTTCATCCATGAGGCTAGGACTACTTTCAAATTGGAAACACTTTTGCATGAGCCTGATAATATTGGGGACCTGATCAAAAATTTCTCTATGGAAGAAGAAGCCACAAAGAGGAGAAAAACATGGGTAAAGATCTATATTTCTAAAGGAAAGAGAAAGCAAGAAGATCCCTCCTTTAAGGGATCATATTCATAAATTGAAGATCCTATCATTATGATCATGACATTATCATACAATGCTAATAATTTGCTCACAAATGTGCCTATGCCTCCAGTAAGTACCCTTGATCCTTCTTCTTCTCAAAGGGATATTCCATAGAGTCTACACCATATCACTCCATTACAATAGATAGCTCCTAGGATAGAATTCCTTTTGGATTACCCCATAACTAAGGAAGATTTGCTTGAAGACCCTAAAATAAGAAAAATTGTGAGGCCACCCTCAAGAATTTTAGTAGAAAGATCCATAGATGATATAGTTCTCATCAATTTTGAGATGGGAGAGTAGGAGGTTTATGATGTGATAGCACTATCTTTCTTTGAATTTATTCAAGATTATTTAAGTTCATCACAACCAAAGAGTTCAAGGAATTTATCTTGAGGAATAAGGGAGAAGAGTTGTAAAAGACACTGAAAGATCAACAACTCATAAAAGAATTAAAAAACTCATTGCCCAATTTTGGAAGGAGGTAGATGAAGAAATGGCTGCTATGACACCTCACAATGGTAGAGAACTAGTTAGGAGTGGTGGATGTTTGCTCCTTCTGGAGTGGGATATATCATCTATGATAACTGTGACTAGGCGAAAATACCATTCCAAAAATGAGCAACAACAAGAAATGTGCAAGAAACAATAAATACACCTAACACCTCAATATTGGGCTAAAATTTAAACCTAAAAAAATAGATAGAATGATAATACCTTGTTAATTTTCTCCTTTTAGTTGGCCCTTCAATTGTTGACATGATATATGCTTCTCTTGATGGCAAAAGATGTATGAATTAGATGCAATATGGATGGAAAATAGATGAGGATGCTATGTTGCATGCAAACAAATGAGAATTATAGCTAAGTATGACTCAAATAAATTTTTTGCAAGTGTTTGGTTAGCACAATGATCAACCCCCCAAATGAGAGAAAAGAGGGGGTATTTATAGAGGAATTTGAATTCTCTAGAGAATTCAACGGTTGAGATTAAACCAACAAGGCCAAGATGAAGGGCTATGGTGAGTTGAGAACTCAAAATCCCTCACATCTTGACATGTGGAATGTGAGATGGCTTATAAATGGTGATGTGTAAATGAGGTGGAAGGAGGGTACATGATGTGGAGGAAGGAAAAGTACCTTGCAAGTACCTTGGAAGATGAGAAGATTCCTTGGAGGAATAAAAAGTGAATTTAAAATTCACATGATTGGGGAATCTTGTGGATAAGACAAGGTTCCAAAGGGAGAGGTGGAAAGTACCTTGGATAATACAAGGTGCCTAAAAGGTAAGCACTTGTCACATGTGACTTGATGTGACAAGTCAAAGATTCCATGGGGAAGAGTTCACATGTGACTTGATGTGAGAAGTCAAAGATCACATGGGGAAGAGAAAAGGGAATTTAATATTCCTTGGAAGGATAAAAAGAATTAAAAATTCCTTGGGAAAATGATTAGGCTAGTTAATAAAGTATTAGAGGAGGGTTAAGTGGCTAAGAGAGATTAGAGGCCAACTTGCAAAAGTTGGAGGATGTGACACATCCTAATCAAGGATTAGGCATGTGCACATATCTAGTGATGAGACTAGAAGATGGATTAGGATTAGATGAAAATGATGGAGGATGTGACATATGAGGAATTAAATAAATGTAATATTTATTTAATTTATTTGATGAAAGGGGGATTAAAGAGATAAGGTATTTAATTATTAACTAAATATCTTAGGGATTAGAAAAATTAATGGTATTAATTAAATAATAGTAATATTACTTAATTAATGCAAATAAAAGGATGTTTTAGATGAAAGGGGATAAATTTGGATAAATTAAGTGTCCAAATTTAGGTGTCTACAATAACATTTGATACCATCTAGAGATGATGAGGAAGTGACCCTGTGCTATAATTAAAATAAAATCTAATGCTTTATATTTTGGGTCAAGGTCCAACCCAAGGCATGAAACCTTGGAAATATGGTCAATTTTTGTAGATACCAATAAGCCCCATGTAATCAATAATGCTAATGAATTGAATAGAAATTTTGATTGTCAGGAGATTAGGGGATACTAGTTCCCTTCAAGCAACATCCCTCACAGTAAACACAACACTATTTTTAGAGGCAATAGTTGAAAGGTTGGAGGAAAAATTAACAAAGGTTAATGCCATAAAATTGAAGCTACAGGAGTAGGTAAACATGTTCATAGGGTTTATACCACCTCCAAAAAATGTAAAAGAGGATAATGAATCATAAGAAAATGAGGCTTTAACCCTTGAAATTAACAATTTAAGAGAAAATCTCAAGCAAAGAAAAGAGGAAACAAGGGTGGCTAAAGAAAGAGGAGCCAAGAAGATCTCAAACCTAGTTAATAACATATTGAGCCATAGGTTTTCTAACATTTTGAGTCATATTGTCAAGGTTTGGAATAACTATAAAATTTTGAAAGATGCATTCACCAACCATGCTAGGATAGGGGTTAGATTGAAATGTTTTCAAGTCAGTTGGGCCCCAAGAGTTGTACTATTGAAAATTATTACAGATAATTCCAATTTTGAACAAGATTTGGTATATGACATTATTTCTAAATCAGATTATTTAGATGATATTATCCACCACCATAATAAATTTCAAACACTCATAATGAGGGAGTTGGATGTTTTTTATGGTTTTGAGGAATATAAAATGCCTCCCATATTAGATAAAGAGGGAGATGAAATATTTAAAGGAATGGAGAGATAATTTTTCTAACATTATCTCTTGTATCTATGTAAAAATAAATAAATATGGTGAATTTAATGCAAATCAATCAAACCTTAGTATAAACATACTCTCTAATCTTGAGTATAGCATGGTTGGTTTCTCTGACATGGTACAAGTATTAACATGTGATGATCATATGGATCACATGGTTAGAGATAATCAATATCTCCATCTTAGATGATGTCATGTCATTAAATTAGAACAATAAATAATTAGATAAGTGGTGCAGGGATTTGAATTTCTTTTCAATAAATTATCAGCCTTTAGCATAAGGGAAAGGTCAACAAGTTAAGATGAGATTTATTAGATTTACTATGTTATCTCAAAAAAGAAATTTTGGTTAAATAAAATTTGTTCAATGTTATAAATTCTCCCAACAAGCTTTAGCTTCTACTACAATGGTTTCTTCCTCAAGGTTTTAATGTATTTTGTCTTTTGTGAAGGTGTCACCACCTAGAATAAGGATTTTAGCTTGTTGCTCCCTTACTTCTATGAAAGGGAATTTTGAGCCTTATTAGGAATCAAATCTTTTAGGTTTTGTGATTATCATCACATTTTGGCACTAGAAGGAGGGCACAACTAACAAAATCTAATGAATTTCTCTTTTGTTTCTCGTGATTTCTAGTTTATAGGCAGGGAGCTGCTTTTGTTTTTTACCAAAGCGATGATTTTGATGAACAATGACACTTTCACAATCCAAATTTGTTTTTGAATTTTAGTGATGATTTTGTATTTATGGAATCACTTTTGAATTTTTAGTAGAGTGTCTCTTTTGATAACAATGACACTTTTGAAATCTTTAGTTTTTGATAGATGCAACAAAGAGTTGCTTTTGAATTTTACCAAAGTGGTGCTTCTGAAATATAGATTCGCTTTTGAAATTCAGCGACGCTTTTGATGTCTACCAGAGTGACACTTTTGTGGTCCAAAGATTCTTTTGCAAGTTAAAACAAAGAGATACATTTTAATGTTTTCTTTGATTTTTCAATTTAATCGGCTCTCTAATCATTTACTAACTTTTGATTTTTTTTCTATGAGGCTAACCGGTTTTGCAAATTTGAAAAGGAGTGAAATCTTGAAGTAAAGAAGCATATTATCACTTGACCATATATTGTAAAAGTGGTTTTAACACTTTGGGGATGATATAACCCCTCATATGCTTCTTCATCTCATGTTTTAGGACAACTAACTTTCAATTGGGTTTAAAATTTACAATTCTACAATCTTTCAAAGTTGGTTAAAATTGAACCTATACATCCTCACCATTGCAATGTTGGTTAAAATTGAACAAATATAACTTCATAATTTAGTTTGGCACTATTTAAAATGAAGTCATCATTGCATTTGAGGATCTAAAAAGAATGAGTGTATTGTGTGAGTGCTTTGTTTGTGTAAACTTCTAGTGCATATTCACTCCCCTTGCACTTCATGCAATCTTGGGTGAAGAGAAACACTCTAAGTTTATGAAACTTATCAAGTCATCCTTTTATTTTAGTAGATAAGGGACTACTAATGAGACACATCCCATAATGGAGAACTCATTTAAGTGACTCTTAAACAAGCACATTTATCAGTGGGCTATATAAAGGTTGTGAAATCTAAAGAAAGTAGCTTCAATCTATGGTAGGAATAACATATTGTGTCTCATCCTCATCCAAACATAAGGGTTAGGTAGGAATGACTAAATTCTTAACTGGCTTACAAATGATTTATATGTCTCTGTGTTCACAATTGTCATTAAACACTTTTTCTTAGTAACATATCCTTGTTTTTTGAAACATACTTTGAAGTAGTGCATAGGAGGCACACCACTCCTAGAAGTTACCACATCCAATTTTTGGTTGAGGCAATAAAGAAAATAGGGAAGGGACTCTTTTTCTTGGCATGTCAAGATGGTACATTTCTGTGACAGCCTATTTTTCCACTCCATCTTCATAGATTTATCATCTCTTAGGGGATGATGGTAAGCCTACCAAGAAGTACATAGCTACTCTTTAGGGTTGTTATTGCTTGTTCTTTTTGAGTCATCTTGTCACATTGCTTGGTTTCAAAACAATTTAAACAAACACCATGTTCTTCAAATTTCAAACCCTTTGGACTCAGTGTGAATACCTTTGAAAATCCTTATATTGCTGCTTGTCCCTAAGTATTTTTTCCTTAGAGGCTTCTAAATATTTGGGATTATATCTCCATTCACACATTCCAAATTCAACATAGTAGACTATGGCCTTAGCTTCTTGATTTTCAAATACTGGAATTTGTGGAATGAAAGTTGCTTAGACATAGACATTTTAGTTTGAACTTAATTAAGACTTCTTGGTGTGGTAATAAATAAATATCACTAATAAAAGCTTAACTCAAAATTGAACACACCACACATTGGGATTATTTTCAAACACATTGAATTCCAAGAAATAAAGTGAAACAAGAAAAAGTATTGCCAAACATTGAATCCAAGCTCTATTATCCAAACATTTAGTTCTTAGGTATATCACTTTAGGGGTAAAGCATATTTTTCACTACCCTAGTATTGTAAAGAAAGGTCCCTTTTATGTCAACACATTTTTGGTCAAAACATCTAATCCATCGCACAACACATTTGGCATCCTACTTCACAAAAAACTTTAGAAACTTTGGACACATCAACATTCTAGACTTAGGCTATCATCAAACCCATCCCACAACTTAGATATATGTGTGTAAAAGAATATTTTTCCATGCACTTAGTTGAGTTCGTTATCATCCTTTTGAACTAGTCTATCTTAAAGGTCACAATTCTACCTCTAGATCTACAAGTTCATTGGCACCTTTTATCCAAAATATCAAAACATCACACTTTTAAGCATAAAGTGTTATCCAAATTTTAGAAAGTTCATCCTCCATATCACTCACTTTTCATCATCCACTCACATCACTGGTCCAAAACAACTTATAGGGTCCCTTTTATCAAAATTTGAGTCAAATAGAGAGTTACAACAATACAAATCTCAACACAACTCTCCCATAGTTGATCCACAATTTATGGTAACAACGCGATCACAACACAAGAAAAACATGGAACAAAAAAAACTTGCATCCACCACAAGTGATCATAACCCACAAGAATTTGATCCTAGGATCTACTCTACCCTATCACAACAACCACCAAATCCACTAGACATGGGGTATGAGGTAGAATATGTCACAAAAAAACCCCTTGAGCTCACTATAGAGGAATTTCTTGAATACAAATAAGATCCTAAAACAAACCCCATCATCAACTCTTTGATGAAAATGAACCCTACACAACACATGCTAGCTTTATCAAAGGAAGGGGCTAAGCTCCCTTCAACATTTGATGTGAATGCACTTAGGGAACAAAACTTAGAAAATGTAGCTTCAACTCCTCAAGTTTCCATATCACAACCCTTGACACAAGGTGTGACTCAACTCATCATTCAACTAACTCCATCACATGTACCAAGTCAACCATTGATAACTATTCTTGCAACACGACTTGTAACCAAGCTTGGTCTCAATCACAACTTAGGAGAAAACACACTTTCTGGTACACAAGACACCACCTTCCACATGTACTATATAAAAAAGGAAACTTGCTTGATTTGGGGAATAATTGATGATAAATTAGACTTAATGAGGCCTTGATTTGGTATTGTGAGGTGTTTTTCACATCCACACTAGGTCTTGGACCCTTTCAAATGCATTTATTGATGTCTTTTAAGGGTGTTGTAAAGTGTTGTAAAGGACTTTCACGCTCTTCTAGAATTAATAAACCCATTTTCTCCCTAATTCAACATTATAAAATGTGTTTAATAATATTATCATACTAATCTAGAAGGATTTTGAATTAACTTAATGTTAATCTAGTGTTGTAATATGTTTTATACATTCACATTGGATATTGTGCCTTTCTAGGTTGTGGACCTCATTTTAGTGTTGTATGTTAGAAACCAAGATTTGATTGCAAACCAGAAAAAATCACCTTCCACAGAAGAGAAAAACAAAAAAGAAGAGATTTGAAAAAGATGTGCAAATTGATATATTCGAAGTACAAAATATTACAAGAGAGAATTTGCTTTATAAAAGCAAAGATGCATAAACCTAATCTTATCTTGAACAACAAGATAGCTCAACAAGATAAGGATAAAACCTATAACTTAGGAATTAAATAAAGCCTAAGTAAACTTATGCAAAATTGTCATTAATAATTAATTACTTGATCAGGTATTCATGTACAAATGTAAAGAGAGAGAAAACCTAGTGGGAAAAACCCCCCCTTCAGTGAGATGAACTGATGCGAAGAAGCACTGGAAGAACTCTGATGAAGCAACACTGGAACCCCAAATCCAACAAGCAAGGAAAGATAGTTTTGTTTGCAAAATACCATATCAGAATCACAAATACAATAGTAGACCCGATGCCAAGGAACACTGGAAACTAACATACTTAATCAACCCTAGAATCTTTAAGCAACAATAGATGAAAGGATGAAAGGACCCATAATGATGAAAAATATGGAAGTTGTGTATCTCGAAGCCAATGCCAAACTAAAACTAAAACTACCCATAAGATGAGTACCATCAAGATTTTGGAACATTAACTATAAAAACATGGCCCTCAAATGATAAAGATCTGAACCAATGTGGATCAAGAATCATAAAATCCCAATGTGAAATGTGAACTAATGTGAACCAACGATGTGTCTAGCTAAGCAAGAAAGAAGCTAAAAGGAGACAACAAGAAACCATACAAAATCATGCGAGTTGTCACCAATACAAAAGATGGATACAAGAACCCCCCTTAATGGAACTTTATATCAGTTTGTTATTACAACACCCAATGATTGCAGAAGGAGAGAATGCAAAACTACAAAAACATAAGCAAAAATGCAAACCTAGTGAATGAAACAAAAATGAATGCATGCATAAAATAATGTACACATATTCTGTAAATTACTGCATATCTACATAGAGGCCGAAACCAACTTTCTGACACTGCGAAAATCACAAAAAATGGATAAGTGAGTCAAAAGACATGTCTCTCAAAGTGAAAAAGGCAACATCTGACTTCCGAGGCAGAAAAAAGCACCAAAAAGGAAAAACCACACTAGAACCATTGCATAGACCATTGAAATAGCTTTCCGACGATATCTTGTTTGCAAAAAAAGGATGTCGTATGCCCAAGATATGCCTGTTTCCATGAAAGTTGTCCAAAAAGCTCTGATTTGGCCCCCAGAAGCCCTCAAGGGCTAAAAAATAAGGCCCCTAGTCACATGGGCGGACCAGGGGGCTAGCGGCCTAGGGTCTATGACACGGCCCTTGGTAACCCATGTGACTAGGGCTGGGGCTAAAATCCTGGAGGGGGTTGGTGCGTAGGCGTTGGTCACCCATAGAACTGTCGGTTGGTGATTTAAGCCCTCAGGGGCTACCTGAACAATCCCGTGATGGAGCCCTTGGTCACCAATATGACTAGGGCTGGGGGCTAGGACTGACAGGGCGCTGGAGTTTAGCTCCTGGATCCCCATAGAACATCGGCAGATGTAGGGAAGGCTTGGAAGGGCTAAACTCTAATTGGTGGCATTGGAGGCGGAACTACCAGTGGTGGTGGCAGTCTAATGGTGCAGCTAGGGGAGCGGCGTAGTGGTGGAGGTCAGGTGGCTACTTGGTGGCTGAGCGGTGGACGCCAGGTGGTGGAAGGGTGGCGGCATCTAATATAACTGGCCGCGCAGAAAAATAACCCCTTTTTTATATTTTTTTTGAATTTTTTTTGATATTCATGCCTCAAAAACTGTGCCTAGGGGCTGTACAGCGCTTGGGCAAAATTTTTTTTGCCTCTTTAGATGACTGTGTCCAAATTAGACAAATTTTATATGAAAATGGGGGTTTTTGGGTGCTGCGAATCCAACGGCGAGGTCCGTTTGGGCCAAAAGTGCTGCAAAAATTAGGCGACCCACGGATCTATCAGAAAATTCACTAAGCTTGAAACCCTCACAGATCTGGAAAACGGTGATGAAAAAGAATAAAATAAAAGTCATTTCTAACTTTTTCTAGTGCTTTGAATCCAATGGAAAACCTTGATCTGATCCAAGACGCTGCATAAAGATTCTCAAGGAATGAAACCCTCGAGGGACCTCGAATGAGCTCTGTAATATGTTCCTCCAAAAAAGTTGAGAAGGGGCTGCAAATTGAGGCTCTGATACCATGTTAGAAACCAAGATCTGATTGCAAACCAGAAAAATCACCTTCCACAGAAGAAAAAAATGAAAAAGTAGAGATTTGCATGAAATGTGCAAATTGATATAGTCGAAGTACAAATAATTACAAGAGATAATTTGCTTTATAAAAGAAAAGATGCATAAACCTAATCTTATCTTGAGCAACAAGATAGCTCAACAAGATAAGGATAAAACCTATAACAAAATTAAATAAATCCTAAGTAAACTTATGCAAATGTGTAATTATAATTAATTACACCAACCCCCCATAAGTGCAACTTAAGGAGAAGCAGATTATTATGCAAATATGAGTCCTGACAACAAGGCCTAATCAGGTACTCATGTACAAATGTAAAGACAGAGAAAAACCAATGGGAAAAACCTCCTCTTCAGTGAGATAAACTATTGTGAAGAAGCACTGGAAGAACTCTGATAAAGCAACACTGGAACCCCAAATCTGACAAGCAAGGAAAGATACTTCTGTTTGCAAAATACCAATTGAAATCATAAATGCAACAGCAGACCTGATGCCAAGGAACATTGGAAACTCACATACTGGATCAATCCTGGAACCTGTAAGCAATAGTAGATGAAAGAATGAAAGGACCCATAATGATGAAAAATTTGTAAGTTGTGTCTCTTGAAGCCAATGCCAAACTGAAACTAAAACTACCCATAAGACAAGTACCATCAAGATTATGGTACATTAACCATAAAAACATGGCCTTCAAATGAGAAAGATCTGAACCAATGCAAATCAAGAACTGTAAAATCCCAATGTGAAGTGTGAACCAAAGCAAACCAATAATGTGTCCAGCTAAGCAAGAAAGAAGCTAGAAGGAGACAATAGGAAACCAAACAAACTCATGCGAGTTGTCACCAACATGAAAGATGGATGCAAGAACCCCCCTTAATGGAACTTTATATCAGTTCGTTATTACAATACCCAATGATTGTAGAAGGAAAGAATGCAAAAAATATGCAAAAACATAAGTGAAAATGCAAACCTAGTGCATGAAAAAAAATGAATGCATGCATATAAAAATGTACACATATTTTGTAAATGACCTCAGATCTACATAGAGGCCAAAACTAGCTTTCCAACACCATGAAAATCATGAAAAATGGATAAGCGAGTCAAAAGATATGCATCCTGGAGTGAAAAAGGAAACATCTGACTTCTGAGGCTGAAAAAGACATCAAAAAAGAAAAACCAAAAAATCAGACCTGCACCATTACGTAGAGCTCAGAAACAACTTTCCAGAAATATCTCGTTTGCAAAAAAAGTTGCCGTATGTGAAAGTAATGATCATTTTCGTGAAACTGCTCCGAAAATGTTTGATTTGTCCCCTAGAAGCCCTTAGGGGCTAAAAAAATAGAGCCCCTAGTCACATGGCCAGAACAGGGGGCTAGCGGCCTAAGTGCTGGACATGGCCCCTAGTCACCCATGTGACCACCATAAGGGCTGGAGCATTGTTGAAAGGGGCTGGGCGGAGCCTATGGTCCTCCAAAGGACCAATTGCTCAATTTTAAGCCCGTGAGGGTTGCCGCTTAAGGCTTGGTCACGGATAGGACCTGTGGCTAGGAGCTAAGGCCCGCGGGGGTTGAAACAGGAGCAACAGGTGGGCAACTCAGGCATGCAGAGGTGGGCTGACGGTGGTGCAACGGAGGCCGCCGGGTGGCAAACAAGCGGCGTTGCCTTTTAAATGGCCAGTGTCGAAAATCAACAAATTTTTTGAGTTTTTTAAATATTTTCTTGATTTTTTTCTCAAAATATGTGCCACGGGAGTCGTGCCTGGAGGTCGTACGACCCTTGGGCAAAAACATTTTGCCTCTCTGGATGACTGTGTCCAAATCGGATGAATTTTATATGGAAATAGGGGTTTTTGGGCATTGCGAATCCAACGACGAGGTCCGTTTGGGCCCAAAGTGCTCCAAAAATTAGGTGACCCCCAGATCTATCAGAAAAATCACCGAGCTGAAAACCCTCATAGATTTGGAAAACGATGACAAAAATGAATAAAATAGAAGTCATTTTTTACTTTTCCCAGTGCTCTGAATCCAACAGAAAACCCCGATCTGATCCAAGACGCTACATAAAGATGCTCAAGGAATGAAACCCTCGAGGGACCTCGAATGAGCTCTGCACTGTGTTCCTCCAATAAAGCTGAGAAGGGGCTATGAATCAAGGCTCTGATACCATGTTAGAAACCAAGATCTGATTGCAAAATAGAAAAATCACCTTCCACAGAAGAGAAAAATGAAAAAGCAGAGATTTGCAAAAGATGTGCAAATTGATATATTTGAAGTACAAAATATTACAAGAGATTATTTTCTTTATAAAAGAAAAGATGCATAAACCAAATCTTATCTTGAGCAACAAGATAGCTCAACAAGATAAGGATAAAACCTATAACTTAGGAATTAAATAAAGCCTAAGTAAACTTATGAAAAAGTGTAATTAATAATTAATTACACCAACACCCCCCCATAAGTGCAACTTAGGGAGAAGTAGATTATTATGCAAATATGAGTCTTGGCAACAAGGCCTGATTAGGTACTCATGTACAAATGTAAAGAGAGAGAAAACCTAGTGGGAAAAAACCCCCTTCAGTGAGATGAACTGTTGCGAAGAAGCACTGGAAGAACTCTAAAGACGCAACACTAGAACCTCAAATCCAACAAGCAAGGAAAGATACTTCTGTTTGCAAAATACCATATCAGAATCACAAATGCAGCAGTGAACCCGATGCCAAGGAACATTGGAAACTCACATACTGGATCAACCCTAGAATCTATAAACAATAGTAGATGAAAGGATGAAAGGACCCATAATGATGACAAATCTGGAAGCTGTCTCTCGAAGCCAATGCTAAACTAAAACTAAAATTTCCCATAGGATGAGTACCATCAAGATTCTAGAACATTAACCATAAAACCATGGCCTTCAAATGAGAAAGATCTGAACCAATGTGGATCAAGAACCATAAAATCCCAACTGAAGTGTGAACCGAAGCAAACCAAAGATGTATCCAGCTAAGCAAGAAAGAAGCTGAAAGGAGACAATAGGAAACTAGAAAAACTCATGCAAGTTGTCACCAACATGAAAGATGGATGCAAGAACCCCCCTTAATGGAACTTTATATCAGTTCATTATTACAATACCCAATGATTGCAGAAGGAGAGAATGCAAAAACTATAGAAACATAAGTGAAAATACAAACCAAGAGCACGAAACAAAAATGAATGCATGCATAAAATAAGTTACACATTTTCTATAAATGACTTAGATCTACATAGAGGCTGAAACCAGCTTTCCAATGCCGCAAAAAGCACGAAAAACAGATAATCAAGTCAAAAGATATGCTTTTTGGAGTGAAAAAGGAAACATTTGACTTTTGAGGCTAAAAAATACATCAAAAAAGAAAAACCATAAAATCACACCTATACCATTGCATAGAGCATCGAAACAGCTTTCCGACGATATCTTGTTTGCAAAAAAAGGATGCCATATGCCCATGATATGCCCATTTCCATAAAAGTTGTCCAAAAAGCTCTGATTTGGCCATCTGCAGCCCTCAGAGGCTAAAAAAATAGAGCCCCTAGTCACCTGGGTGGACCAGGGGCTAAAGAGCAGGGGCCGACAGTGAAGCCCCCAATCATCCATATGACCGGGGTAGGGGCTGGAACTCTGGCTGGGGGCTGGGCGCATAGCGCCCGGTCCCCCATATGGCCGACGGCTACAATTGAAGCCCACGGGGGCTAAGAGGAGAGACGGGTGGGCTAGTGGTGAATGCAGGTGGCGGTGGGCCTGCGATGGCCACCCGGTGGCCGTCGGGAAATGACTAGGTGGTGGATTGAATATGAACTTTCCACATAGGATTTTCACCACATTTTTTGATTTTTTATATTTTATTTTTATTTTTTTCGATATTCGTGCCTCAAAAACTATGCCTAGGGGCCATATGACCCTTGGGCAAAAAAATTTGCCTCTCCAAATGACTGTGTCCAAATCAGAGAAAATTTATATGGAAATAGGAGTTTTTGGATGCTACGAATCCAACGTCGAGGTCTGTTTGGGCCCAAAGTGCTCCGAAAATCAGGCGACCCCCATATCTATTAGAAAAATCACCGAGTTTGAGACCCTCACAGATCTGGAAAATGGTGACAAAAATGAATAAAATAAAAGCCATTTCTAACTTTTTCTAGCGCTTTGAATCCAATAGAAAACCCTGCTCTGATCCAAGATGCTACATAATGATGCTCAAGGAATGAAACCCTTGAGGGACCTCGAACGAGCTCTGCAATGTGTTCCTCCAAAAAATCTGAGAAGGGGTTGCAAATTGAGGCTTTGATACCATGTTAAAAACCAAGATCTGATTGCAAACCAGAAAAATCACCTTCCACATAAGAGAAAAATGAAAAAGCAGAGATTTGTAAAAGATGTGCAAATTGATATATTTGAAGTACAAAATATTACAAGAGATGATTTTCTTTATAAAAGCAAAGATGCATAAACCTAATCTTATCTTGAGCAACAAGATAGCTCAACAAGATAAGGATAAAACCTATAACTTAGAAATTAAATAAAGCCTAAGTAAACTTATGCAAAAGTGTAATTAATAATTAATTACACCTGTTACCCAATTTTCACCCTCAAGCTCAATCAGGCAAAGCATCTATGTTGGAGGTGTTTGTAAGGCTAGATGGGACATCTCCATTAAGGGTTACTCTATGCAAATGATGATATTTCATAGGGGATTCAATTGGGAGGCCTATTATGTTGGAAACATGCCTCAATATTCTACGCTCAGCCTCCATTAGAGCCAGGTTGGCATGACATCTTCACTGTCTGGCCGACTGGCTGCTTGATACATTTCATTTTGAACAGGTCGCTATGACCTAGTTTCTGTCTCACTAATCGAAGCTACAGAGCCTATTGCTTTAACATTGAGGGTTCAGTATGACCTCTTATCACATGGATTTCTCTGGCTGATAGGCCATTCAATCGTGAGCTCGGGGAGACTCATGGTGACCAAGGGCTTCAGGGTAGCTTCTAGTGCTCGGTGAAGGGTCCCAATGAACAGTCAGAGTCTCATCGATAGGAAAGGGAGCTTGCTGGAAAACAAGTCTCTTGGCATAACAAAGCATTCAGAGTGATGTCTCAATGATAAGAGAAAGGTCTCCCCAACTTAAGGAGCCTTTGGCGTAGCATTCAAGTCAGAGAAAGGTCTCCCCAACTATGATGTCTCGCCTACAACAAAGAGATCACCATGAGGATATTCCTTCACCATGAAGTCCCGAGGATGATTAAAGTCTCACCAAAAGCCAGTGGTCCCACCAATGAAGTCATATCGATGTGAGGTCTGGCCAATGGAGTGGAGTCTTGACGAATGGGGAAGGATCTTTAGTGTAACATGAGGGGTTCAGAAGGAAGTCTCGCCGAAAGCAGAGAGTCACCCTAACGGGAAGCAGTTTTCCAAAATCAAGAAAGTTGCCAAGATGTCTCAGCAATTGGCCAAGGCCTCGCCGAGAGTAAGTGATATCGCCCCAGTGTTTCACTGATGACCAGAGGTCTCACTAAAGAGGTATGAGAGGTATCACCGTAGGTCTCACTGACTTGCTTGTGGTTTTAGCCAAGGTTGGTGCCTTCACCATAATGTATCAACGAAGACATTTAGTCTCACCAACTGAGTGGGGGGCCAGGATATGTTTTCCTTTGGTGGAAGTTTCACTGACAACAAAAGGCCTCACTAAGAAAAGGACTTCAGCAAGGGGTCTTGCTAGAGTAAGGTGGTCTTCCTGACTCTAAAGGTTCTCAGCATGAGGATTGAGATCTACAAGATGTCTCGATGACCCTGGATGTCTTGGCAACAAGAAGGATGAAGAAGTTTAGGGAACTTGCCAAGACAAAGCATTCAGCAAAAGGTATCAGCGATAAAGAAAGTCATGCCGACTGAAAGACCCTCGCCAAAGCAAAGCGCCTTCGGTATGATGTCTCACCGACCGATGGGAGTCACACCGAAGGAGACCTGGAGCTTAGTGGAATAAAATTTCTCGGGGTAACATCAATAATGTCTCATCGAAGGAAATGTAGAGCCCGACAGAGTAAAATGCATTCGGGGAGACTCAGAAAGGAGGTCTTACTTTTGGTAGGATGTCTTACCGACATCAAGGTGGTCTCAGTGATGGGAGGTGATATCGGCATAACTAATGAGGCTGCTATGACATCTCGCTGATGAGGTTTTCTCTTGCCAAAGTGAAGTGAAGGAAGACCTTGCTGAGAGTCTTTCCGATCCAATAGGGACTCAACAAAGAATATGGAGCTCGGGGAGAAGGATCCCTTCGCCATAGGGTCTCACCAACTAGTGAAGCCTCTCGAAACTGATGCCTTTGCTAAGGAATAGAGAATTTGTCATGATGTCTTAGCGACAGAATTTTGTCTTTCCAATGGTTTCAATGATATCGACATAATCGGTGGGATTGATAGGAACTCTCATTGACTATCACATTCTATGCTGATGGTTTCAGAGGGCATAATCTCATTGGTGAGACACTTTTAGTGTCTAGCCGAGATGCGATTCTTTTCAAAAGAGTTCTGACCACCTACAGAATCTGCATGGAATGTGCTCAACCAACTAGGGTGAGCTGAGGTGAGCCGTGGCAGTCTGACCAGGGTGAAGGTGCTTAACAGAAGGAAAAGAAATGTGAGCTCAAGAGCATTCAAAGCAACTCGACTGGGTGGAATTCAAAGATCAACATGACATGATAAGTGAATGCAGTGGTTGTAGAAAGATCAGGAGGCTTCTCCGGGGATGACTCTTCACCAACAAGGACACACAAGGTGCAGCATTAACTACATGAAAAATCTAAAGGCCGATCTTTCTGATAGATATTTTGTAAACCCTAAGGGGCCGAGATCTTTTCTGTATATAAGGAATTTTTTGCCTTTTTTGTAAGGGAGTTCCGATGTATGCTCCTCTAAAGTCTGTGACCCTTTTTGCAGCCTCTCTTAGACTAGCAAGATTCTGTAACTCAATTTGGAACATAATATACAAAATCTAACTTGGTTACTATTGATGGTCCATCATTCTGCCTTTGATTCTTGTCAAGTATAGTGCATTCTTTTTAAGTGATTCATTGAGCTACTTAGTGAAATATTCTCTTTCCTTATATCTTTTGTTTCATGTCATGCCTTTCTTTGCAAAAGTAGTATCATGTAGGTTACAAACTGTGTTTACTTAATCCTGCACATGAGCTTCTAGTTTGTGAAAATCTGCCTTTCCTTCTTGAAGGCATGTGCATGTCAAACCTATTTGAATGTGTGATCTATAGGATCTTGTTGTGCAGTCTCATGGTTGTCACTAGTATTCAAGTGTAGCTCGAGTATCTCATTGTTTCTGTCATTTTGGTGCATCACCTTAGAGTTTAATTTTCATTTTTATGCATTATCTCTCTCCCTTTCCTTAAAAAAATCAGTAGTTTTAGGTGATACCCAAAGGAAGTCAACCTTCTCCAGAGGTTCATTTCAGTTTTAGGTGACCCACAGCCTTGAAATGATCCCATGTTTCACCAGAAAGCTTATTTCTCATAACTTTGCATAGGGTGAATTTCTAGGTGACAACAGTTTTTGGCACAGCTGATGGGATAGTGAATTGTTTCTCAGTTCATGTTTATACATTTGATTGCTGTTGTTTGGTATGTGCAGCAGTAGTTTTAGCCTTTTGGAGGCATTTTCTTTACATAGCTGGTGACTCGTAGCTCAAATCTTCTAGTTTCACATACACAAGTCTTGGTATGTCTCAAAATAATCTATTAATTCTGAGTTTCCAACTCTTTGACTGAAAAGATGTGAAGTAATTATGAAGATGCTTACTACTACCCTCCATATCATGAGTATGTTTCTCCTACACATCCATATCAGAGTGTATTTGACCTGTTCCAACAGATTGACCATACATTGTGGGATCTCAGTCAAGGTCTTCACAATATGAAGATTAATGATATTATTAGGTTGCTCATGTACCTATCTAGGATATTGGTTGATATCAGGATGCAGCAGGGTACCATTATGCAATAGCTAGAGGGGGCTAAGCAAGTCAATTTTTATGATCAAGAAAGAGTGGAAAAAAGAGTCCAGTTCAAGGAAGGCCTTGAATAGGAAATAGCTGCTAAGGAAGAACAAATGAAGCTACTCTCTGCTAAGGTGCAGAACACTCAAGCTTACTCTGATTATCAGCATCAACTAATGGAGGAGCTACAAAAGAAGCAATTTGAAGAGAACCTTGCCCAACAGCTGGTTGCAAAAGAGGCAGAAAAGAGGATAAATTTTTTTGAACAAGATGTTCCCAAATACAAGTTTTCTAGCTTCAGGCAAAGCCAGCCTCTTGACTCCCCTAGTAAGTCTTCTTAGTTTGAAATTCCAAGCTTTAAGGGATTCAATTCGATGCAAGAGAAGGTAGTACCTAAACTAGATCAGTCCATCATCCCTCAAGACCAGCCCATTGATCCAAATGACTTACTCCTCAAGGAGAGAATTAGCAAAGTAAATCCAATGCATTTAGTTGTAGCATGCTACTGAATACAACAAGAAAAGCTCAAACAGGAGGAGAGGCAGGAAGTAGGACAAAAGAAAGTTGAATATCTTCACTTGCAGGTAGAGGATACCCAAGGTTCACTACAAAGGGAGCTGCATGAAGAGGAACAATTCACTTCTTTATTTGATCAACTACCTGGTTATGTTGAGCAAGCTGAAGGGAACATGCAGGTTCCTATTTTACTAGTTGGTTTGGAACACCCAGAGAGTACTGCTGACTTGTTCGATGAACTTCCTCAATTTGTTGATGGAGATGAAGATCTCACATGTAGGATAGCATCTATGTCTGATGATGAACTAGTATCATATGAAGGGGAAGCATGTGATCAACCCATTCAAGTTGGTGAGACTATTGAAGAAGTTGTTGAAGATAATCCCTTGTAGCCTGTGAAATTATTAGATGAGCTTCCCCACCTTGTTGAGGAGGAGGTGTATTCTTTCATGGACAAAGATCATAAGAAGCCACAGTTTGAAGATTTGTTTTTAGTTATCCAACAGGGATATCAGCTCCTTAGTCAAGAGGATCAGACTGTAGTATCCAATGAACAACCTGCACATTACCTTCAATTAGCATCTTTTCAAGGAAAAGATGAAGTCTTTAGAGATCAACGAGAGGCTAGTAAGGAGAGTTCAAGCTTTACCCTTACCAGGGGATGTCCAATCAGGTACTTAGCTCAAATGGAGTCCAATACAACACCAAGGATGAATCCTACACCCAAGCATGAGGGTACTACTCAGGAGGAGCACACTCAAGTTACCTTTCCACCTTAGAATGGGAATGCTTACATTCTCTATGGAAAGGTTAGTAAGCCTAAATATGTTTTGCAAGAGATCTTGCAACCATCAGTTGAATTGTCATGCATGCTTCATTTCTCTTTAGTTGTTCTCCAGCATGGCGAATATTGTAAATTTGTTAGAAAGGGCAGTTATTTTACCCAACCTATCAATGGGTTTGTTTGATCAATTTCTTATTGGTTAGTGTAGGGTAGGTTCAGTTGCTATTTCTTTCCCTAAGTGTTGTTTCAACACATGTAACTAGTTTATTTCAGTTTTTCTTATTTTCAATAGGTTTCTAAGTGTTCTAGTGAGTCTCAAGATGAGTTACAACCATGTACAAAGCTGCTCTTGATCTTTTTTGAGTTGTCCCAATGAATCCATGCCCAATGGATAGGCCTAGGCTACTGGTTTTATGTTTAGCAGGCAAACATCTAGCAAAGGTCGCCAGAAATGTTACCCAATTTTCACCCTCATGCTCAATCAGGCAAAGCATCTATGTTGCAGGTGTTCATAAGGGCCAGATGGGATGTCTCCATTAAGGGTTACTCTATGCATATGATGACATTTCACAAGGGATTCAGTTGGGAGGCCTACTCTGTTGGAAACATGCCTCAATATTCTACGCTCAGCCTCCATTAGAGCCAAGTCGACATGACATCTTCATTGTCTAGCTGACTGGCTGCTTGATACTTTCCATTTTGAATAGGTCGCTGTGACCTAGTTTCTATCCCACCAAATGAAGCTACATAGCCTATCGCTTTAACATTGAGGGTTCGATATGACCTCTTATCGCATGGATTTCTCTGGCCGATAGGCCATTCAATCGTGAGCTTGAGGAGACTCATGGTGACCAAGGGCTTCGGGGTAGCTTCTAGCGGTCGGTGAAGGGTCCCAGCGAACAGTCAGAGTCTTACCGACGGGAAAGGGAGCTTGCTAGAAAACAAGTCTCTCAGTGTAACAAAACATTCAGAGTGATGTCCCGACGATAAGAGAAAGGTCTCCCCAACTTAAGGAGCCTTCAGTGTAGCATTCAAGTCAGAGAAAGGTCTCCTTGACTCTAATGTCTCACCAACAACAAAGAGATCACCATGAGGAGATGCCTTCGCCATGAAGTCCCGAGGATGATTAAAGTCTCACCGAAAGCCAGCAGTCCCGCCAATGAAGTCATATCGATGTGAGGTTTGGCCGATGAAGTGGAGTCTTGGCGAATGAGGAAGGATCTTCGGTGTAACATGAGGAGTTCAGAAGGAAGTCTCACCGAAAGTAGAGAGTCACCCTGATGGGAAGCAGTTTTCCAAAAGGAAGAAAGTCACCAAGATGTCTTAGTGACTGGTCAAGGCCTCACCGAGAGTAAGTGATATCACCCTAGTGTTTCGCTGATGACCAGAGGTGTCACTGAAGAGGTATGAGAGGTATCACCATAGGTCTCCCCAACTTGCTCATGGTTTCGGCCAAGGTTGATGCCTTCGCCATAATGTCTCGACGAAGACATTTAGTCTTGCCGACTGAGTGGGGAGCCTCGATATGTTTGCCTTCGGTGAAAGTCTCACCAACAACAAAAGGCCTCACTAAGAAAAGGACTTCGGCAAGGGGTCTTGCCAAAGTAAGGTGGTCTCCCCAACTCTAAAGTTTCTCAGCATGAGGATTGAGTTCTACAAGATGTCTCGATGACCTGAGATGTCTTGGTGACAAGAAGGATGAAGAAGTTCAGGGAGCTCACCAAGACAAAGCATTCAGTAGAAGGTCTCAGCTATAAAGAAAGTCATGCCAACTGAAAGACCCTCGCTAAAGCAAAGCGCCTTTGGTATGATGTCTCACTGACTGATGGGAGTCACACCGAAGGAGACCTAGAGCTTAGTGGAATAAAATGTCTCAAGGTAACATTAATAATGTCTCACCGAAGGAAATGTAGAGCCCGACAGAGTAAAATATGTTTAGGGAGACTCCAAAAGGAGGTCTTACTTTCGGTAGGATGTCTTACCGACATCAAGGTGGTCTCAGTGATGGGAAGGGATATCGGCATAACTAATGAGGGACATCTCACCGATGAGGGTTTCTCTTGCTGAAGTGAAGTGAAGGAAGACCTCACTGAGAGTCTTGTCAACCTGATAGGGACTCAACAAAGAATGCAGAGCTCAGGGAGAAGGATCCCTTCGCCACAGGGTCTCACCGACTAGTGAAGCCTCTAGAAACTGATGCCTTCGCTAATGAATAGAGAATTTGTCATGATGTCTCAGCGACAGAATTGTGTCTTGCTGATGGTTTCAGTGATATCGACATAACCAGTGGGCTTGATAGGAACTCTTGTCAACTGTCACATGCTATGCCGATGGTTTTATAGGGCATAATCGCATCGGTGAGACACTTTTAGTGTCTCACCAAGATGCGATTCTTTTCAAAAGAGTTTTTACCTCCTACAAAATCTGCATGGAATGCACTCAACCAACCAGGGGGAGCTGAGGCAAGCTGTGGTGGTCTGACCAGGGTGAAGGTGATTAACAAAAGGAAAATCAACATGAGATCAGGAGCATTCAAAGCAACTCAACTAGGGGGAATTCAAAGATCGACACAAGATCATAAGTGAATGCGATGGTTGTAGAAAGATCAGGAGGCTTCTCTGAGGATGACTCTTCACCAATAGGGACACACAGGGTGCAGCATTAACTACATGAAAAATCTAAAGGATGATCTTTCTTATAGATATTTTGTAAATCCTAAGGGGCTGAGATCTTTTCTGTATATAAGGATTTTTTTCCTTTTTTGTAAGGGAGTTCTGATGTATGCTCCTCTGAAGTCTATGACCCTTTTTGTAGTCCTCTCTCAGACTAGCAGGATTTTGTAACTCAATTTGGAACATAATATACAAAATCTAACTTGGTTACTATTGATGGTCCATCATTCTACCTTCTGATTCTTGTCAAGTATAGTTCATTCTTTCTAAGTGATTCATTGAGCTACTTAGTGAAATATTCTCTTTCCTTATAGCTTATGTTTCATGTCGTGCCTTTCTTTGTAGAAGTAGTATCATGTAGGTTACAAACTGTGTTTACTTAATCCTGCACATGAGCTTATAGTTTGTGAAAATCTTCCTTTCCTTCTTGGAGGCATGTGCATGTCAAACCTATTTGAATGTGTGATCTACAGGATCTTGTTGTGCAGTCTCATGGCTGTCACCAGTATTCAAGTGTAGCTCGAGTATCTCATTGTTCCTGTCATTTTGGTGCATCACCTTAGAGTTTAATTTTCATTTTTATGCATTATCTCTCTCCCTTTCCTTCAAAAAATAGTAGTTTTAGGTGATACCCAAAGGAAGCTGACCTTCTCTGGAGGTTCATTTCAGTTTTAGGTGACCCATAGCCTTGAAATGATCCCATGTTTCACCAGAAAGCTTAGTTCTCATAACTTCGCATAGGGTGCATTTCTAGCTGACAACACCAACATTGTAAAGTGTATTTAATCACACTTTCACATTGAATTTTATGTCCCAAGCCCTAATTGAGCTTTACATCATCACTAATAGGATCCTATTACCCCCTATTGTGCATCCTTAGGCATAATTTGATCAAATACTCGATGAAATCAACATAAGAACCAAAATTACTCATTCCCCAACAACCTAGCTAGAAAATGGGTCCCACTAGGACTAATTCACCATTTATGGCGAATGAGTCCCTGCTAGGTAGGACTGATACACCCAAGGTGGTGAATGAGTCCCATTTGGGCCATTTTTGACTTTTGAGTGAGAAATTTTAGAATTTAAGTTTTGTTTTTATTCATGTTGTCCTTGGGGATCCAATTTATGGGAAAATAAGGTGAATTGACTATAAAATCAAGTCTCTAAATCCTAATTTACATCCATTAACTCATTTTCACAATTTATTTATCATCCATCTTCTCTTTCAAGTCAAGCAAGTTAGGGTTTCCTCATTCTAAGTCATCAAGAAAGCCTCTAAGGACATTCAAGGGAAAATTATTCATGTTTTTCTATAGAAATTAAAGATCAAACATCATGGCAAGGTATTTACTTCATTATTCCATGCTTCATTACATTCTTCCATCATTTTGGTTTAGTTACCTACAAAGGGGTTTGACCAAGGCAAATCCCCATGCCCTAACATCTAACATTTCTCCTTCTCTTCTTGTGTGTTCACAAATTTAGGCATATTGGAAACTTGGAAATCATTGAAGATCAAGTTGTAAAGTTTTTCAAGTCATCTCTTCATTGGATAAGGGAAAACATCAACAAAATGTTACCTTCAAGCTCAAATTTGATAGTTTTAGAACTAGAAACCTGGAGAAACAAAAAGTGTAGACCAAAGGCTCCTATTTCCACCTTTGAATCTTAAAAAATTCAAAAGTGGACTCATTCATCATGGGTGGTGAATGGCTCCCACTTTCAGGCCTGATTTTGGTTTTCTACATTTTTGGATACCCATTTGTTCGAAACGAGCTCCGGAACAGTTTCACAAAATTGATATTTATTCACCCAAGATGGTGAATGAGTCCCACCACGCCTAAAAATTAGAATTATCAGCATTATAGAAGTCATTTCCAATCTCCATCAAGATCTTAGGTGCACACTTTTAGTTTCATCCATTTCTATTGCAATTTGCATTCATTTCTAGGTGTTTTTTGCATATCACAATGTGTTTTCAAACACTTCACATTTCATTAGTTTTGCATTCATAATAAATAAATTCTATCGATTAGCTACATTTATAACATTAAATTTAATCATAATTTCATCATACTTACATTAGTTTGAGTGAACCACCTAGAATGGTGTGGGATCTATCTCTTTCCATTAGGTGAAAACCCTAATTGAGCGAAAGAGACATAGCATTCCTAACCATAAAAAATCTATGGTTCATTTTGGTGAACCTACTTTTCAAATAATTTTATGATTTGGTATCCTTCATCATAGATCTAGCCTGACATTGATCTTGCATTAGGTTTTGCATGGATTCATTTGCATGCTAGGTTTCAAATTTTGCATTCATGCAAAGTACATTTAGGTTGCATTTTTGACATCTAAATTTTTTATTTTTTTTAAATAAAAGTGGCAAGCCACTATAATATATTAATTATATATAAATATATATACAAATCCTAGTTTAGAGGGCATACCAGTAAGAAAGAACTAGGAAGAAAACCTTTGGTTATAGCCCAAAAAGATTCAAAATGTGTTTCGAATCATTTACAGAGAATTACAAAATTGTCCTGCCAGTGGGGATCCATAACAGATTATCAAAAAATTAGCTACAGTATCACCACCTTGAATTTTTCAAAAAACTAACTACAATACCACCACCCTAAATTGTCCAGCTGATAACCCCATTACAAAAGTGATACAAAATTGAGGAAAAAAATACATTCGAAGCATCCTCAGAGATATAATAACTGCACCAAAAAATAATGACTTTCAAACCTTAAATAAACTCTACTCTTCCATACGCTCTGCACAGATTGAATTTTGATCTTGCACCTCAATTTGAAGGTCCTGCAGCTTAGCTTGTCTGGAAATAGGAGTTTTGTGAGTAAAGAAGTCATAGCCAACAAAAGGGATTTCTGCCTCCTCTATTTGATTCACACCTTCAATTCGGGCCTTTGCCACTAAACCCTTATTCGATGCTTTTGAGTATTTTGCTAAGGGAGATTCATGAAATTCTCTTAGCACTTGTTTGTCTGCTTCTAGATGCATTTTTTAATTTTTACCAATAGCCCAATTAAGAAATTGATGCTGCACATGGTCACAAAGATAAGATATGGCATACAAAATTTCTTTAATTTCATATTCCATTGATGCACAAATGTTTTTGGCATGCTTCTTTAGAGTTGATAGAAGCACATAATCATTTATAAATTAAAGCCCCAATCTAAAGACTTCAAATATTTCCTCAAACTCTGCTTGATCCTTGAAAAATTCATGAGGGAATAAACCCCTAATATAACCTTCCCCAAAAAATAGATTATAGTTTTGCATACCAGAAAGCAAAGCATTCTTATCAATGAACTAAGGGTTAACAAATTTAACCACAATTACTTCTAATTCCTTCCACGACTGGAGTAAATCCAAAGGAATTGATCATAATACTAAAAGAACATGGGAGGGGAAAATTAAGCATCGAGCTCTAGGCCTAGTAATCTCAGCACCCAACACTGCTCAAATAACATCCTCCATTCACATGGAATCTAACTTGAAAATGAGGCTTAAGTCCTCTTGTGAAAGGTTGTTTTCAAACGACCTTTCCCATGGTTGAACATGGCAGGGAAATTTAAATTCTAGGGGCGGAGAGCCATACCGATGAATTTTCTGCACTTTAAAGCTCAAAAAAAATTTGCTACCGAAATGCACAACCAACTTACTTTAAACGAATGAGAAAATGAAATGATAAAGCACTTTTTTAAAGCCCACAAAAATCCTTTGAATGCTACACATTTTTTAAAACCATGATGGCAAATAAATCGCAAGGTGTGAAGGTAGATAAAAACAAGATCCATGAAGATATAACAAATTGTGTGAAGGAATTTCATTGAACTGCAAGAAATAAATGTGTAGTACTGCCACACAAAATTAGTACCTTAAGGATGTCGTCATGAGGAGTTGCAACATTCGCTAGAGCGGTGGCAATTTTTGAAGCAACCAAAGATATCAATGACATAGATGGCAAGTCCCATCATATCTTAATTAGGACTTTAATTTGGTCCTTAGAACACATGACAAAATCCTGAAGGTACCAAGGAGGTAGCACACATGCCTCCAAGAAACAGAAAAATCTTTACCTTGTAAAGGAATATAATTCAAATTCCCAAGGCATCATTATTACTAGGTAATGCCACTTTTAGCAGCAAATTGTGAACTTCATGCACATGCACAACTTATTAGCCATCAGGATTCCAAATGTCCCCAAGAATATTCCTCATAATTTATGATTTGCTTCTTGTTTGAGAAGGATTTTCAATTGAGGGAAATCATTTAGCTCCCTAATATCTTGTAAAACTTTTAATTTTATTTCCTCACAACCTAGATTTACAAGGGAATTTGCCATTCCATTACCTTCCCTATATATATGAGTGATTGTGAAGGCATTGAATTTGTTGATTAGAGCCCATGTTTTTTGTAAAATATAATTCAAGTTCCAATTCTGAAACTTTCTTGTTTTGCATGCGTTTATAACTATTAAAGAGTCACCTTCAATATGAATATTTGGAATCCCCAACTGGGATGCCACTTCCAAACTTGATAATAATGATTGTGCTTCTACATTGTTGTTTGTACAATAGGTTAGATGAAATGAATAAGCTGCCAATAGACCCGCTGATGAGTTATGAATACAAATACCAACTCCTAATTTTCTTGATTCAGATTTAGAAACTCCATCATAATTTAACTTAGCAAAGCCTGCTTGAGGAGGAGCCCATTTAACTAGATTCCTATCAACTTTGTTGGGACAATTCTTAAGGAGACTTCCATCGAATGGAAGCTTTATATTCTTCCAATTCGATAGAATGAAACTGTCCCAATTTATAAATGATGAGCTTGTTGTTTTCTCTTTCGAACACAGGAGTTTACTCCTTCTGATGTCACTTTTTCAATTTTTACCAAAATCATCTCTAACGAGGATTTATATTTCTTGAAGATTCTCATGTTCCTTTCCCACCATGTATTCCATAACACTATCCATGGAATAATATACCATAAACATGAAAAGAAAGATGAATGGAAAAGTATCCAAATTGAATTTGGTAGAGGCATTTTAAGTTCTAGCTTGCTTTGAACAAAGGCCCAACACTGATTAGCAAAACTACACTGGAGAAACAAATGGTCTGCTAATTCATACTCTTGATCACATAGTGGACACTTAAAAGGTTCTTCAATTTTTAACTTAACCAAACGATCACTAGTAAGAACTCTTTTCTGAATGGCAAGCCATGTGAAGCTACCCACTTGAGGCAAGACATTATTGTTCCAACAAAAGGAAAATGCTCGATGAGATTGCGAAGAGTGTTTTAACTAACTTAATAGAGCATATCCTTCTTTAACAAAGTTGAAGCCAAACTTTGAAGCTGCCCATATTATTTTATCTAGCTTTGAAGATAAGTACACTATTCTATCTTTCATGATGTTATAAAACAAATCAGACTAGTGAGGGGAAATGAGATTAGGTGGGGGTTTTTTCCATGCTACTTTCCCAATAAGGGGATTAGAATAGTGTACATAATCTAAGAGATTTGAACCCCAAGCTTCAGATAAAGATATTTGTACCTCATTAAGCTCTTGATTATCTATTAAGGGAGGCTTACCATTCCACAAATCTTAACAAAAATTACACTCTGCCCATTATTTACCTCCCATGAAGCGTATTTTAAAATGATACTTTGACTATTTACAATGAAGTTCCAGATTGCAGAACCTTTTGGGGAGTCCTCCACAGTTAGAATTCTTGTGGGATTATCATTGTATAATTATTTCACTTGCATTATCTTAGACCAATTATCCTCAGAGTTTGAATACATTTTCCATGCAAGCTTTGCCCCAAAGGCTTTATTTCTCAGTGATAAGTTTTGAACACTAACCTCTCCTTGATTATTACCTTTTGACAGAACTTCAAGCGAAATGAGAGGTATTTTATTTTCTCATCAATATTACCTTTCTAGAGAAAAGATCTAATTATCTTTTCAATTTCATAAATTACTGATGTAGGAGCTTTAAGGATAGCTAGAAAATAATTTGGAATTGAGGCTAATATAGATTTGATGAGCAAGATTTTGCCTGCCAATGAAATCCATCTAGCTTTCCAAATCAATATTCTGCCTTTAAGCTTGTTTATTACCTTATCCCAAAAAAATGCTTTATTGGAGCCTTTAAAAAATGGGATCCCTAGATAGATGCATGGTAACTCCGCTTCTTGAAAGCCCAAAACCTTCACTATTTCCTTCTTCAACTTTTCAGGGGTGTTTAAAATGTAGATCTTGGATTTTGTTGAGTTAATTTTTTGGCTTGATGCTGATGAATATTTAATAAGTACCTCCTTAACCTACTTAGCTTGGGCTAGAGATTACCTATTGAAAAGGAGGGTATCATCAGCAAAAAGGGAATGTGTAACCAAAATATTTGAATTTTCTATATGCACATCCTTCCATAAGCCTTCACGATGTTTCAAAAGGATGAAATGACTTAAAGCTTCTACCATAATAATAAAGAGAAATGGAGAGAGAGGATCACCATGTATGACCCCTTGAGAAGCACTAAGAAAACTTGAGGGATTACCTTTTATAATTACTAAGAACTTAGCTCCAGATAAATAAGACATTACCCATCGATGCCAATGAGAACAAAAGCCAATTTTTTCCAGAACCTTATTGAGAAATTGCCAATCAACCTTGTGATAGGCTTTCATCATGTCTAGTTTTACTATGAAAGATGGCAACTTTGACATTGAGATTGTGTGCATAACTTCATGTGCAACGATTGCACCTTCATATGTTTCCCTCCCTGGGACAAACCCACCTTTCTCTTGTGATATGATCCTTGGGATAAGTGATGGAAGTCTCATGTAAATGGATTTTTTGAATATTTTATGTATTGTATTGCAAAAGGAGATGGGCCTAAAATCATAAAATATTTTAGGCTCTTTGACTTTTGGAAAAATTGCAATGTTAGTTACATTAAATTGCCTGAACATGAAACTTGTTCTTCTAGACTCCTCAAGTTCCCAGAGGAGCTCAAAACATGTGAAATCCCAACATTTATGAAAGAATAATGTTGTGAACCCATTCGAGCCAGGAGCCTTATCAAGAGGGAGAGAGAATACTACCGATTAGATCTCCTCCATAGTGAAAGGCTTTATGAGCCTCTCATTATCTTCAGAGGTGATAAGACGTGGGATTGTGCTTAAAAACTCATGTTGATCATTTATTCTAGTATCATCTATGGTGTGAGGGGTAGAAAGGAGCTTTGAGAAAAAATTTACACCTTCCTTATTAATATCTTCCTCCTTGGTTAGCCAATTACCTGAAGAAATCTCCTAAATTGAATGAATTGATTTTGTTGCTTTTTTTATCTGGGCAGAGGCATGAAACTTTTCTGTATTCTGGTCTCCTTCTTTTAGCCATAATTCCCTAGACTTTTGTCTCCAATATGCTTCTTCTCTCACACATAATTCTTCCCATTCCTCTTGTATATTTTTATGTTTGTCATATAAATCAACATCCGAACCATTTTGAATTATATTCTCATGAACTATTGTTAATTCTTTAAACACAACATCTTTTTACATCTAAATTCATTTGAATTTTCCAAAATTCTGCATTTTTAACTTAGGTATGCATCATAGAACTCAGAAAGCATAAAAATCACTTAGAAATTTTTGAAAATTCTGAAAAACATCCCCACTAGGACTCATTTGCCACCTTGGGCGAATTAGTCCCTTTTCACCCTTGAAACTACCCTTTACAGAACTGAAAAACCTATTTTTAAGCTTTTGTTTAGTGCCCTTACCTACCTGTATCAGTTAGCTGAGTTTCTGTAACATGTATTTCATTAGATCTAGCTTATGTTAGGTCATTTCATGCATTGTTCAATTTCACATTTGCATTGTTGCATAACATAATCAACAAATTACTTTTTTTTACATTTGAAAATATCATTGCACTTTATTTACTTTTGTATAGCATGTTCTTCTTCACAAGATGTGTCTTTGATTTGGTTAAATATGGATTTTATAAGCATAATATCCCCTCTTATGAGTTTAATTTTGATTACAACAATGAGGAACATGTTAGTCATAGCTTTGACCAAACCATTACATTACCCATTGGTGCGAATGGAGGTGTAGATAATCATAACATACATACTTTTTTTACTCCCAATACCTCTCCTATTAGTGATGAAGGTATCTTGGTGAAGGAAGTTACAATCCTTGAGGGTCTTTATTGTCCATCTCCTCATTCCCCTTTGGAAGATGTTAGACAACAAGAACATGAGATCATAGACACATTTCTAAATATCACCTTACCTAGTCTCCATAACAATCAAACTTGTCCATCTCCTAATATCCCTCATTGATGTAAAGAAGATAGGTTGATGTTAGAAGACATCCCTATTAAAAATCATGAAACCCTTGATTCTACCTTCCCAAATGCTCCTACCATTTGGGATAATCTATTTGAAAATCATAGTGGTCCTTCTCTTGATGCCTCCCCCACTTGTGCTCAAAATTTACCCTTGGATGAACCTATTACAAGCTCTCCTTGTAGGGTAGATAATATGGAACAAGAGAATGAGACTTTAAAGAAAATGGACACTCAACTAACACCTTCTCATAATCATCCCCTTCTTGATAATCCCATCATTAATCATTCCCCTATTGGCAATGAAGTTATTTTTGAAGAACCAAGCCTTACTTGTCAAGAACCTGTAGTATGTTGTTCTCCTAAAAACTCTCCTCCTAGGGAGAATATCATGGTGATAGAAAATAGCAACAATAATAATAATGTGTTTTCCTTCAATAAACAAGTGATTCTCGATTTCCCTTTATTAGAAATACATCAAACCAAGACCATTGAGGTTATGAATGTGCAAGTTTCCATTAGATCCCCCTCGATCAATGGACCTCGCACATACCCTATGGGACATCCTAACAACCCTCTAATTCTCTACCCACCTTCACACAACCAAAAAATCAAATAAACCTGAACTTATCCTTTACCCTCCTCAGAATAATGTTTCAGAGTAACTGAGTCATAATACCATTTCTCATACATATAACACTCAAAACAATCCACAACCACTGCAACCAGTCCCTACATCCTTACTGTTAACTAATCCTATCCAACCTAACCCTTTCTTGCTAGGTCGCAAGGAGTATGATCTTGTCGAGCAACTTAAGAATACTCCTGATAAGATATCATTATGGGACCTTATTCAAGCCTCCCCTCACTATCACAACATGATCCAAAAATCCTTACAACAAGTTCATATCCCTTCTAATGTGCCACCAACTGATATAGTAGCCATGATTCAAGGAATAAAAACTGACATTGTTTTCCACCAAAGTGAACTTCCCTCTTTGGGCATGCAAAAACAAAATGATCCTTTCATGATCATAGCACAATACAAATGAAAAGGGATAAAGAGAACTCTTGTAGATGCTATTTCTACCCTTAATGTATCTAGTGTGAGCATTTTGGATAGGATTGGCATTGATCAATCAACCATTCAACCTGATTCTTTATCTATTAAGGGATTTTACAATGTCTAAAAGAAACCACTAGGGGTAATCATTATACCTCTTATCATTAGAGTGGCCACTTGAATACACCAATCCATGTTATTCCTTATGAAATTTCATGCAATCTTATATTAGCTAGACAGTGGATTCATGCAATGAAAGGTGTTCCTTCCACTCTTCATCATAAAATGAATAAATCTACAACACATTCCACACACTTGACACTAATATTGAACCTGGTAGTGTCTTACAACTTGAGAAAAATAAAGAAAATTCCTTCAACACATCAAAATCAACTACACTAGTGGAACTTGTACAACAAAACAACAAAGAAAAACATATTGAAAAAGTCAAGCAACTATTAGAAGATGACTGGGGTTCCATGGATTTCAAACATGAATTCATGGGTGAATACAAGATCATACAAAAAGATTCAAATAGGGGAAACGAAAAATTAGACGACCCTTCGAAAGCATCCACCTCAACCACTTTAGACAATGAAATATAGTACATGACCACCTTTGACAACACTTATCACCAACCATTAACCGATCAAAAAGCAATGAAAAATATTTATGGAAAAGGGTATGAGCTTATGAAACAACTTGGCTATAGTGGAAAACGATGTGGTGCTCATGAACAATGTATCCACCACCCTCTAGACCCTATGACACAACAAACCACTTATGGTCTTGGTTATTTCCCTTTGATAGAAATTTCCAAGCCTTCAATCAACGCCAACACTCACACATCACATTCTTCTAATTCAACCTTAACTATAAAGCATCCTGAACTCATAGAAACTAGTGGTCTTGGTTGTTCTCCTTTGCATGCAATCAAACAAACAATGAACTCTTCACTTAATGTCAATTTAATCTCAAAAGACACTAATAATTTGACTTCATTAGATTTTACACCCTCCTATAATGGAGAGAATAAAATCTCACAATCTAAAGAGTCTTGTGAAGATATGACAAATCATAGTAAGCAAGATGTTTCTTTCAAGAAAACCATAGGACCACCTTCTACCATTGATCAAGAAGGAATCTTGTCGAGAATCCTCCAAGATCACTTGATAACCCTTCCTTCATGAACTTGAAAGAAATGTTATTACAAGATTTCATTCTGTGCATATCATAGAGTTCATGGCCATTCCACTAAAGAATGTAAGGTTTTGAGTTGTAAAATCCAACATTTTAAGAAGTTTGGTATTCTTCCTTCTGTGGGGGCACATAATTCCTCTAATTGATACTAATTTTCACTCTTTCCTACATTTCATCAATCATTTCGGCTCACCTTTGTCTTGCACTTAGTGGGGGCAAGGGGTTTAGTAGCCTTGTCCTTGTATGTCACTTGTCGTTGATTCTTTTGGCTAGTCATTAACTTTTCATGAACATATAAGATCAAGCTTGGGATGTAGATGGCATGCCTTAAGTGGGCTCGCATGTGACATACATACCTTTTTTTTTTTATGACGTAGCTTATCGAAAACATATGACTTGGCATAGGGTTTTCTGAGTAAGCTCTCATGTCCTCTTCTTCTAGTTTAAAGCAATTTCTCACAGTAATGGTGTCCACAACCACTTTAAAGTGGGGACATACATCACCACTCACATTTCATTGTGCAATTTCTTTCTTCTTGTGACCCATCCTTTTCTTGGTGGAGTCATTGAGCTTGATTCCCTCCAAGAGCGTGATACTTCTTTTGACACATCCTCTCTTGGAAACATTAAGCATGATGTTCCCTAAGATGAGACCTTGCACGAATTAAGAAAAATCCATTTGAACATTCCTTGTACTACCTTGCATTTACAATGTCTATGAGTGTCAAGCATACGAAGTTTTTCTTACTTCATATAGCTCAAAAATCATTTGCTTTTGTGGTCCCTTATTAAATTTATGGAGAGTTATAACTTTGATATGGTTGAGTGGGAAGCCCATTCTGAGGCACAAATTTCCCCATAGCCACCTATGTGTTTGTGAGTGCATACCAACCAAGCGTATGCTTCTCACCTTCTGGGATTTCTCACCTAGTGGACAACCAAGAGTTCTATTGCCCCAAAGTGAGTATGCATTTTATTTTTGGAAAAACAACCTAGATCTGATCCACAACTAGTTAGACAAATGATCGAAGCTTGATCCACCCCTTTTCATTGTCATCTTTCTCTTCTCCCTAGTTCTTTCCATTGTATGATCATGTATCTTGTCTTGCCACACATCATTCACCCTTGTGCGTGTCCTTTTGCACTCATGTTGGCTTGACTGAGGATCTTGGATATTGGGGGCTTGACCACCTTCTTGATCTTTGTTATCCTAGACCATCCACATTGGTATGATTGCACCTCTCTTGAATATCTACTTGAGTGTGAGTTTGAAGCAAGTTCATCCTCTCACTAAGGTGGGGGCTAAATGTACAATACAAAAAAGGAAACTTGCTTGATTTGGGGAATAATTGATGATAAATTAGACTTAATGAGGCCTTGATTTGGTGTTATGAGGTGTTTTTCACATCCACACTAGGTCTTGGACCCTTTCAAATGCATTTATTGATATCTTGTAAAGGTGTTGTAAAGTGTTGTAAAGGACTTTCACACTTTTCTAGACTTAATAAACCCGTTTTCTCCCTAATTCAACATTATAAAATGTGTTTAATAACATTATCACACTAATCTGGAAGGATTTTAAATAACATCATCACACTAATCTGGAAGTATTTTGAATTAAACTTAATGTTAATCTAGTGTTGTAATGTGTTTTACACATTCACATTGGATATTGTTCCTTTCTAGGCTAAGTGGACCTCATTTTAATGTTGTAAAGTGTATTTAATCACACTTTCACATTGAATTATGTGTCCCAAGCCCCAATTGACCTTTACATCATCACTAATAGGTCCCTATTACCCCATATTGTACATCCTGAGGCATAATTTGATCTAATACTCAATGAAATCAACATAAGAACCAAAATTCCTCATTCCCCAACAACCCAGCTAGAAAATGGGCCCCACTAGGACTAATTAACCATATGTGGTGAATGAGTCCCTACCAAGTGGGATTGATTCACCCAAGGTGACGAATGAGTCCCATTTGGGCCATTTTTTACTTTTGAGCGAGAAATTTTAGAATTTAAGTTTTATTTTTCTTCATGTCAGCCTTAGGGATCCAATTTACAAGAAAATAAGGTGATTTTCCTATAAAATCAAGTCTCTAAACCCTAATTTGCATCCATTAACTCATTTTCACAATTCATTTATCATCCATCTTCTCTTTCAAGTCAAGCAAGTTAGGGTTTCCTCATTCTAAGTCATCAAGAAAGACTCCAAGGACATTCAAGGGAAGATCCTTCATGTTTTGCTACAAAACTTCAAGATCAAACATAATGGAAAGGTATTGAATTCATTATCTCATGCTTCATTACATTCTTTCATCATTTTGGTTTAGTTACCTACAAAGGGGTTTGACCAAGGCAAACCGGCCCCATGCCCTAACATCAAACATTTATGCTTCTCTTCTTGTGTGTTCACATATTTAGACATCTTACAAGCTTGGAAATCATTGAAGATAATTTTTTAAATTTTTTCAAGTCATCTCTTCATTGGATAAGGCAAAAATCAACAAAAAGTCACCTTTAGGCCCAAATTTGACAGTTTTCAGAATCAGACGCCTGGAGAAGTAGAAAGTGCAGACTGAAGGCTCCTGTTTCCACCTTTGAATCTTCATAAATTTAAAATTGGACTCATTCATCATGGGTGGCAAATGAGTCCCAATTTTAGGCCTAATTTTGGTTTTCTACATTTTTGGATACCCATTTGTCCGAAATGGGCTCAAGAATAGTTTCACAGAAATGGGATTAATTCTCCCATGATGGCGAATGAGTCCCACCAATCCTAGAAATTGGGATTATCAAGATTATAGAATTCATTTCCAAACTCCATCAATATCTCAAGTGCACACTTTCAGTTTCATACATTTCTATTACATTTTGCATTCATTTCTAGGTGTTTTCTACATATCACAATGTGTTTTCAAACACTTCACATTTCATTAGTTTTGCATTCATAATCAATCAATTCTATTGATTAGCTACATATATATCATTACATTTAGTCATAATTTCATCATACTTACATTATTTTGAGCGAACCACCAAGATTTTGGTGTGGGATCTATCTCTTTCCATTAGGTGAAAAACCCTAATTGAGCAAAAGAGACGTAGCATTCCTAACCATCAAAAATATACGGTTCACCACAAAACATAAATTAGACAACTAGATTTAGTTCCCAACCACATTATTCCACCACCATTCCTGAAAACCCTCTACATCCACATGTATCACTTACATTCTATAACATAATAATGGACTTTACATTTCAAGTGCAACCATCTTCATCTACCACCACAATTATCACAAGTGATCCTAATGTTACACAGAAATGTGAGCCAAGTACATCAAGTAGAAAAAAAAAAGTAAATAGCCTCACACAAGGTCAACCCTTAATGAGTGGTTCCAACCACCACATTGACACATCAAAACAAGTGGTTCAACAAGCCACTCAAACCAAACCACCAACCACATCAAACCCATTTATCACAAATCCAAATCAAGGAAACCCATTTGTCATGAATCCCATCAATCAATAGAACCCTCCCAATCAATTGACCTAAGGTCACAATGTGCCATTGATATCACAATACCAAATGGCACCATCATCACAACCATTGGTCCCCCAAGCCATGCAAAATTAGAAGGGGCCCCAAACCTACATTCCTCCATATCAATCAACAATTTTACAAGGAATTATAATACAAAACAACCCCAAAATCTCACCACACAACAACCATCTCACATCAACCCACAACTCACTCCCACCATGCTCACTCAAAATCCATCTCATGTACTCCAAAATCAAAACACTTCTATGTTGCAAGCGTGCAATAAGATCAAGCTTAATCCCTACAACAACAAAAAGCTTATCAATAAGCATTGCAAGCACAAAAAGCTCAAGCTCAAGATTTGCAACAACAACAAGCCTATCAACACACATTACAACATTAGCAAGCTTAAGCCTAAGCCCTACAAACACAACAATCTCAATAGTAGGTAGTGATTGTACTACAACAACAAGAACAACAACAAGCCCAACAACAAGCATTGCTAGCAAAACAATACACCCAACAACAACAAGTGTTTGCACAACAACAACAACAAGGCTTGTACTACAATCCCCAATAATATGCTAATGCACAACAAAACATCATAAATATAAATGCACAAGGAGCATATACATCTCCTCCACTCTCACCCTAACCTACACAATATCAAAATCCAACCTACACACCATACAATCCCCCCTCATATCAAATTACCCCCTACAACTCATCTACCATACCACAGTATACCACATATGCTCCTCCAAAAAATCCTCAAGATGACTTTTCATCACAAATAAAGGAGCTCACACAAAAAATATAAGACATTAAAATGGGGAAAACAAATAAATCACATGCACAATAGAACTTGTGTCCATACCCCTTTGATAGGAACATTGCAATGGTTCCTTTCCCAACCGGATTTGAAATACCAAAATTTGGAAAATATAGAGGGCAGGGAAAAATGGTGGACCATATCAAATAGTTTCATGTAATGTGTATGGAGGTGGCTTACAATGATTCCTACTTTATGTGCCTTTTCCCACATAGTTTGGCAGGCCCAATGATTGATTGGTTCTCACATTAGCCTCACGGAATTAAAAACTTCCAAGAAATAATCGTTAGGTGCATAGAAAATGTCTCCTTCAACCTAGACATGGATGTGAGCTTAGAAAAGTTGTACACTCTAAATAAAAATAAGGGAGAATCCTTCACAAGTTTCCTACAAAGGTGGAGGTAGAGAGCCAACAAGAGCTGCAAATGGCCTATTCTTCAAGAACAAGGTATCATCATTTCTAATATTGACACAGACCTATCCTTTCAATTAGAGATGCAATGTGTCACATCTTATGATGAGATTATCCCTAGGGCCCTCAACATTGAGATATCCCTCATTGCATAGGGAACCACACAAGCGTATAAAGACAATTGGCCATCTACTAGTTCTAATGACAAGCCTCGTGTATGGGATAAGAACAAGAATGTAGCAAACAATGGTGTCGTTGATGCTAAATTATTCATAAGTTCTCTTAGACAAACCAAAAATCCAACAACCAACACATAACAAAACATACCACAAACAACCACATCAACACCAAACAACCAAATCAACAACACCAACACACAACAAAGAGGACCACTCAATACAAATAACTATCCATAAAAGCTTAAATACACACCATTGGAGGAAACCATCAAAATAGTTATGAAGAAGTTGGTGCAATCAAACCTAATCACGCTCCCCAACTACCAAAACTATCAAGAACCTCAAGTTAAACCACCTTGGTATAACTAAAAAGATCTTTGCGAATTCCATAAGGTCAAAGGACATAAAATGACAAGTTGTATGAAGCTAAAGAAAATTATCCAAGATCTCATCAAAAAGTGAGGATGTGACTGTCAATAAACCAATAGGTAAACAAGACCTAAAGATATATAAGAACCTAATGTCAAATCACAAGAAAGGAAATGACAATGGCAAGGGGAAAGATTACACTAATGTAGGCCATGTATATTCCAATGTGGTAGCATCTTGCAACAATTTCATAATGGTCGTCACCATCAAAGGACCTACTACAAAGTGTGGAGTCACCACATGATGTGGAAAGGTCACAATCCAAGGAGCTTCATCACAACCTAGGGCACAACCTACACTTCTGACGTCAAACCCTAGCAGCTACAGTCTCCTCTAGACTAGTTAAAGAAAACCCCTACATATATCTTCATCCTAGAATTGTTGAAGCTATCCCCTATACATAGGGATATATTAGAAAATTCCTTATCAGCTTCCTCTGTACCTAAAAACATGGATACTAAAAAAATTCCAAGCTATGATAGGATATATCACCACCCCCCATATTCTTACCTTCTCTGAACAATACCTCCCAACAAAATGATCCCACTATCACACTTTACACCTTGAAGTCGTTGTTCACAAGAATAAATTTAAAAGAGTCTTGGTGGATGCACATGTTGATTTAAAAATTTACACCCTTTAGTTAGTCAGAAACTTGGGTTACTCAGAGTATGCCATTGAAAAGACAAAGGGCATAACCATAAGAGCATACAATGATCAAGAGCGGGTGTCCCAAGGCATAATCAAGCTACCTATCCAAGTAGGACCTAGAATTGCTGAAACCACATGCCAAGTGCTAGACCTTGACCTTCCTTATAACATTCTTCTCAATCGATGATGGATCCATGCCATGTAAATTGTAGCTTCCACATACAATCAATGTGTCAAATTTGGATTTGAAGACAAAGAAGCTACATACATGGTGATCTTGAGTCATTCTACTATTGTAAGAACCTTGAGGTTAAATTTCATAATATCTAAAAAATACCGAAGAATGATGAAGGGCCCACATCCTCCTCCTCATTTGTTGACCCATCTTCCTTGACATCTACCTTAGAATCCAAAACACCCATTATACGGAATATACCAAACAACAAGGTAGTAATCAAGGATATTGGATGTGGGGATTATAATTTGAAGAAGCATACTTTTGTGCTTGGAGAGTTACCTCTTTCCTTTAAATCTCATGAGAAACCCCAACCTATCAAAAAGGTAGCCGAAAAAATGAAGGTAGCCTCTATCACCTTCAACAAGTGGGGAGACTTAAAAAAAGAGGTCATCAATGAAGAAGATGTATCCAAATTGCTCTATTAGGATGATAGACCCATGCCTATTCTTCCAATGGAAGAGGATAGGAAAGGATTGCAACTAATGATGAGATGGGGGTATAACAAGAATGAAAAGCTAGGAAAAAATGGCAATGGTTTGATAGAACCCCTCGTTCCTGAGAAATTGCAAAAGAATCTTGGCTTAGGATGTACCACTAGCAAGGTGACCTTTCTTGGAAAGGGTACTTCTAATGAACGGGTTGAGGCTTCCTCTCAGTTACCTACATTACATGATACTACTCTTGATGACTTTACCCTTGATGTTGCTAACTTGTTTGAGGATACCTCCATCTTTATGATAACCACAACATCCTTTATCCCAAATAGCCAAATATTTGAACTAAATCTAGTACACCCCCAGCTAATCGACTAGGAAAAATGAGGACCACAAATTTTAGATGTGTTCAAAAATGATGAAGTGATCTTTGAATTTATGGGACTCTGTGACAACTTTCCATGTGAGGATCATAAAGCAAGATTTGACATAGAGCTAGATACATAAACGTACTATGGGGAGATGATTGAATCCCTTAGTCATGAAATAAATGACTTGAGAATAATGTGTAGATATTTAAGTTAAAGCCACACTGTGGCACTTTTTAATCACAAAATAGTAAAAAGAAAGGACACATTGAAAGGTGAAAACCTCTCTTAGGCACCAGATGATGAGGGATTCAATCTTCCTCCTAGTGTAATGTATCCAAAGAAATCAATGGTACTTTTATAGAAAGAAAATCCAGTGAATGTGGGAATGAAAGAAGCACCTAAGATAACCTTTTATGTTAAATCATTGTTAGATGAAGAAAAAAAAAACTTGGCAACATTCCTAAAAGAGTGAAGGGAAAACTTTGCATGGTTGTACATAGATATGCCTAGATTCGATCCTAAAGTGGTTATACACAACCTAGCAATTTATCTTAAAGAAAAACCAATAAAATAGAAATTGAGAAAGATGTACCCTCATATAACATTATTGGTTAAGCTAGAATTATAGAAACTACTTGACGTCGGATTTATCCAACCAATAGACTAACCTAAGTGGATTTCTAACCTAGTGATAGTCTCCAAACCCACTAGGGGCATCAAAATATGCACTGACTTTAGGGACTTGAACAAAGCATGTCCAAAAGATGACTTCCCTCTTCCAAAAATCGATATCATTTTTTATTTAACTATTAGACATGAAATTTTATCACTCATGGATGGATTTTCAGGTTATAAACAAATCATGATTGCTAAGGAGGACCAACACAAAACAACATTCACATGTTCGTGGGGAACATATTGCTAGAATATGATGCCATTTAGGTTAAAGAATGTTGGAGCAACCTATCAAAGGGATATGGCCCTAATCTTTCATGACATGATCCACAAAATTGTTGAAGACTATTTGGATGATAGTATAGCTAAATCAAAGACAAGGAAAGGGGCACATAGAAGTACTAGGACCCATCTTCGATAGGCTTGAAGAATACAAGGTACTTGACTGAATCTAAAAAAAGTGTGTCTTTGGGATCACATTGGGAAAGCTTCTTGGGTAAATTGTGTCACAAAGAGGGATTGAGATAGGTCCTACCAATGTAAAAGCAATTCTAGATATGGAGCCAACATAAATATTAAAATATATGCGGGTCTACAAGGAAGGTTACAATCTATTAAGAGATTCATAGCGTAGCTGTCAGACAAGATCCATCCCTTTTCTCACCTCCTCCACAAAGGAATAATGTACAAGTGGGATGAGAAATGTGATACAACTTTCCAAAAAATCAAGGGCTATCTATTGACACATCTTGTTCTCATGCCACCAATATTGAACAAGCCCTTGATTTTGTACATCTCGGCCACATCAGTGGCATTAGGTGCTCTTCTTTTGCAACATGATGAAATAGGGAAGGAAAAAGAAATCTAATATATCAGCAAGACTTTGATGGGATATAAAATGAATTACTCATCCATCAAGAAGGTATTCCTAGCAGTAGTCTTCACTTCACAAAAATTCAAACGCTATATGATTTCACATCAAATCAAGCTCATTGCTAAGATTGACCCATTGAAATATCTATTGTCCAAGGAAATTCTCACTGGGAGAACGGATAAATGTGTAATGATCTTAATGGAATTTTACAGAGAGTATGTGGAGCACAAGGCTATTAAGGTACAATTCATTGTGGATCAACTGGCAGAGGCACCCATCTATGCAGAGAATCCTTTGGTATCTAAGTTTCTTGATGAGTCAGTGTTTGTCCTCAACATAGCAGATTAGTGGAAGATGCAATTTGATGGATCATATACCCAACACGAATCAGGGGTAGGAATTCTCTTTATCACCCAAGGGGATTGTATTCCCAAATCATAACGACTATTCTTTTCATGTACCAATAACATTTTTGAGTATAAAGCTCTCATAACATGGTTAAGAATAGAAGTCCAGTGGAAGATATAGGAGTTAAAGGTCTACATCGATTCACATTTGGTTATAAATCAATTCAATGATGATTATCAGATAAAACATGATAAGCTCACACCTTACAAGAAGATGGTAGAAAGTCTCAAGGAATTCTTCATCGATATAACATTTGAGAAAATCCCTCGAGTCAACAATCGAGCAGTTGATGCCATGGAAACCATTGGATCCTTACGAGAGATGTCACACAGCGTTCTTCAATACGAATTTCTTGTGGAGTGTATTTTCATACCGAATTTTGAAATACCTAAATCTAAATATTCACTAGTACATAAACAATAATATATGACTAAAAAAACTACTAAAAACTGACTATAAATGATTGAGCATGGTCACGTGACCATTAGTAGTTTGTTGCTAGTCATTTATAATATGACTAGATTGATAACTAAACCATTTTTAGTCATTTATTGGTTGTTTTGATTGATCAATTTTGTAGTATATTTAGTCATTGATTTAATCATTGATTGTTGTAATTTGGTCACTTATTTAGTCATTTTTTATTCACTAATTGCTATAATCTAGTCACTTAGTCATTTTTTATTCACTGATATATTTAGTTATTGATTGTTGTTAACTAGTCACTTATTTAGTAATTTTTATTCACCAATTTTTGTGCATTGGTAGTGTATTTAGTGATTAATTTTAATCATCATTTTGATCAATTTGGTAGTATATTTAGTCATTTTTATTCATTGATTTCACTGGTCATATATCTAGTCATATTTATTCATTTTTCTTTGATTTCTATCAATTGGTATTATATTATGTCAATTTAATTATTAATTCATGTCAATTAGTAGTATATTTAGTCATTTTAATTGACTAATATTTGAGGATTTAAACATAAAACACATAAATACACATCATTCATCAATTGCACACAATAAGACAACCATTGAGAAGGAAAAATTGGTGACCTTTATTAATAAAAGAAAGGTTTTCTAGTTACATCTTATAAATAGAGTATTACAATTTTTATTTTTAGTCACAAGACTAAAAATCTGAATTACAATGCATAGAAATGACTGTAAGAAAGAAAATTATTCAAAAACATTCTGCAATGATGGAAACACATGCTTGGATCCCTTGAATGTGAGCACATGCCCCTTTCATCTCTTAAAACTTCTATAACGGTGGAAATCTTCCTAGAGCAAGTTGTAACATATAGAATCCAAGAAGGAGAGTGTTAATCGTGTCCCATATGTGAAGCTCTCTCCTTAAATGTAGTCAACAATAATCCTAGAATCTTTCCTCCTTTATATGCAACGTGCCATTTGATATGAGCACCATGATACTACCTTTTTTTCCATGAATGAAGTTGTGCCTCAATACAACCAACAAAATTACTATTAGTCTCAATTCAGAAAGAATAAAAGTGCATTGTATATTGCAAGTTTACAAAAGTAAGTCCAAACACAAAAGAAAGATAAATCAATTAAAAAAATGTAGCCTTATAAACAAATTTCATAAAAAGAGTGTTCAACATAGGCCTTAAATATGCATATTGAACCCTTGATTTCAAAACCTTGTTCAAAATTTAAGAAAGGTGATACACTCAGATTATTAAATGAAGTTGACATTATAGAATGAAGACTAACAACACTAACTAGATTGGAACAACATTATTAACAAAAAAATCCTAGAAACCAACCACAATAATGTCATCAAATTTATATGACAACAAAAATGTCAACCCTGGTTCATGTGTTGTCTCAGTAAAGACCTACACCATGAAAGAATCCATTTATACATAAATTATGAATTAAGTTGATGAGAAAAGATCTTTGATATCCAACTGGGAAGCCTTTGTTGAAAGGTGCAAGACAATTGAGAGGGGGGCTGAATTAGTTGTCGCCAATCTCAAACAATTATCAACTTCAAATCCACTTTATTTTGTTATTAAGTGTGAACATGAAATGCAAATAATAGAAAGCAATATCAACACAATAAACACTAGATTTACATGGAAAACCCAATAAGGAAAAAACTACGGTGAGGATTAGCTCACAATATAAAGTAATTCCAAAATTGATTACAAGAGGCTCACTGCCAAAGGGATCACTACCCAAGTAGGACTCATTATCCAGATACAAGGCTCACTACCTATATATAGGACTCACTATCCAACAAGGAGGTTCACTACCTATAGATACAAAAGATAAGAGAAAGATCCACCACAATAGATTACACACATTTGCAACCTTGATTAGAAGATTGCAGATACCATCAGATCCCTGCTTTCAGGAATCAAACACATTAAAGTACTATTGCCTCTCACTTTCACACACTCTTACTTCTCACACTTGTGGAATGTCTAACACTTCAAACCATAACATCTCAACTTGTATATATACCATCTTCAACCTTAGAAACTTTCTCCAAGGTTGGCTACACACACTTCATATTACAAATTCAAATTAGGTCAACAACTCAACATTCCCACGGTGGAAATGAATGAGATTAGACCAAACCAACATTTAAACAAGACCCAAAACAATGTCTTGTATCAATCACATGCTTCCTCAATTTATACTTATCCTTCACATGGTGTGTAGACACTAGGTCGACCAAACCTAAAGAAAACATAAATGAACTTTGAAGTACACACTTCCACAATAAGAAGATAACATGTGGAAAACATAAAATTCTTCATCATACACTGGAACATATCTTAGATGCCTTTATATTCATTTGCAACAAATGCAATAACCTTCATACATAGAACACTTTCCATCAGTCCATCTAGACTATATAGACACATACAAAAACTCTGAAACTCATCTTCTAGAGCACCAAACCACAAACACATTTGATAGAACATAGATAAAATTATTACAAGCCTTATACCAGATCTAAAAGACCTGAAATAAAATAGCGGAGGACTATGAAGCAGAAAAATTTCTCCCAGTCCATAGAAAAACAACTCTACTAGACTAGTTCACACACCGGTGAACACAACTCTTACTCTCCATCAAACCAGAATCTGCAAACTAGGATATATCACCCATTGAAGCCCACAAATAACACTTCAGATCCACACAAGCATAGGATCAACACAAAAGAAATGTAAAGCAAAAATCAGAGCACATTCTGAACACACACTCAACTCTGACTTCACTATTTATCAAAAGCACTTGACAACTAATCATATTAGCACACTTGCAACACCATAAAGATAGCTCCATGTACACACAACATTTCTACAACATCTCAACTATACATGCACAACCTGAAATCACTTATTCCTTACTTTGCAACATCCTATACTGTGTTGACATCAATGACAACACCACCATACTCATTCATATTTGCAACAATCTCCCCCTTTTTCATTGATGGCAACTCATGATGTGAAAAAACATCAAAGAAAATATCCATTCCATTCCTACACTCTCCTTTATTTTTAGATTAGACAACCTACACAACATTCCTGCACTCTCAATACTCTCTCCCTTTTTCTTTCACTATTTTTCACATGACTCTCTCTCCCCCTTTGACATCAATGGAAGAGAACAAAAGCTCTAATCACTCCCCCTTAGGAGTGCACCCACACATCACATACTGCAACAATGAAACTTCCTACTCCCCTTGAGGAGTAGACCCAAGTCATCAGTGTAGACAAATGAAGAATCTATAGATCCACTATACTGATGCACTTCCATGTGCACCTAGTTCAAAGAAGCAGAGGCAATAACCTTGTTGATGGTGCCAAGTTGACCCACATGTAGGTAAGATAAAAGTGAAATATCTCACCTCTCCTGAAAAAGACAATCAACAATTAAACTAATCACCTCCCAAGGTCTTTGATGTTGGTTCACAATGTTGTTGTTTCACGAAGTGGTCAATATGGCTGTAATGTTCAAGGGGCCTATTGGTATTGAGCTTCTGGATTGTTATAAGATCAAACATATATTTAAACCTACTTTAACTGGTGGTTTTAAAGAAATAGAAAAAGATAGATTAAAGCTTTTAAACTAAAGAGAATGTTGATTCATCCAACTAATCAGACTTGTTACCTTCCAAGGAATTCCTAAACTAAAACTGTAGAATTAAGTTAAATTGTAATTAATACACAATTTCATTCATTCGCAGTGAAACCTTCGACAATAGATTGCAAATCATCATTTAAAAAAAAACATAAGATAAAACTTCATTCCTTGAAAGCTTTCCAAATCAAATAATTAACCCAAGATAAATACCATTCTAGAGCACAATATGAAGTAGATTTAAATCTGGCTACTTCTACTGTTGGTGAGGTAGATAAACAACATTTACAAATCTGGCAGGATCACCAATGTATAGAAAACCCATGTCGCCGAATTATCTCCATCTATACTAAGAAAGTCTGGAAGATACATCACCTCCCCTTCCTATTGGACTAAAAAAACATCTAACTTCCTACAAAACCATAGCTTGCTAACCTTTCTTCACCCTAACTTGTCTACTAATAAAAAGGAAGAAGAAGATCTTTTACAAAGAGGCGAAAACACCATAAATACCAAACATGCCAAAAATGAGTCGGCCCCATTTTTAGGGTTTACAAAATAAGTCAGTTCCAGAAAATAGGTTTGAACAAAGTAAAAGATACATTAAATGCATATAATATGTTTATGTTGGCGAAAGATCTCTCTCAAGCATGGTTTCCAGATCTTTTACAACCATCCTCATTAATCGCAGGCCTCGTGTCTATCATTAAGACTTCACGTGTTTCATCCTTGACCTTGAAAATTGCTCCGCAGAGTTGCTTTGAATGTTCTGAAGCACTGTCATTAATGTTGATCTACTTTTTCCAGTAGACATCCCATCTGTCATTAAGATTCATGGCTTCTTCCTTTCTATCTAGATCTTTCTTTCTATCAATTTATGATTGTAGATTCAATGATCAACCTTGTACAAAAAATTCCAGTTACAATGTTCTCTGAATTGAATTCATACACATTGATCACACACTGACCACACACCACTATTCACCAAACTGATCATCATCTTCGATTATAGAGTATATCCATATCACTCACAGTTTGTTGATCTTCCTCATAGGAACAGTCACAACAGTCTAGCTGCCAATGATTTTCCTTCAACTTCCTCTGATAGGTTGAACACATACCACATAGGATCTTCAGACGGTCAAAAGTTGTTCAAGCAGAATCACATGTTAGTGAGAAACTAGCTGTGTCTCCCCAATGCTAGAATGCTCCACCGACAATGTCGACATAACTTACAACTATCAAAAAGAGGTCATAACAAGCTACAAGAGTCATACCGATATCCAAGACCATCACCCAGACTATCACTATTGGAAAGATTGGCAAGACCTCTCACCGAAGTCCACAACACACTCATCGACAAGACTATCGCATTTTCTATGAGTCATAGACAGCCCTTAAGTCACACCAAAGAATTATACCATTGGTGAGAGATCCTCAGTCGGTAAGAGTCTCCAAAGGGAACACCTCTCCCCAACGCTACCTATCAGTAGGAGTCACACCAAAGACAACCTTGTGAACAATTGTCAGCGAGAGTTCTCCCTGGGCAGAGAGAGATAGAAAAACTCACAGCGATCAAAATATCTTGGCGACCTAAACATCTCAAATGAATAGAACACAACTGCTAGTCAGAAAGACTTCCAAAGGGTCTCACTGACTTTAGTCTTTCAGGAGTTTCATGCCAGTAAGATTGGGGCATGTTTTCCAATAGAATTCCTTGAGAAACAACATCAGATGTTCTCGACATGCTTTAATCCTGTGAAACAATGTCTTTATTAGTTCTCTAAACCATAGAGAATATCATCATTCATCCCACCTTTCATATATCCCTCATTTAATTATACTTAGCAAAAAGAAACTCTGGTGGAGGCGGGACCAAATCTGAACCAGAAACATACTTACCTTTAATACCAGCAGGGGCGGAGTCAAAATGAAACCAAAACTGGGACCAGAGTCAGGACGGGAACAAAACATGGAAATAACCAACATTTCCAAGTTCATCCCACATTCTGGCTCCATGTCCACAAAAAGCAAAGTAATCGGGGACCATAGTAGGGTGGGGGCGGAGTCGGAACCAGATGAGGAAACTAAAACTTTACAAAAAACCAAATCTGAAATCCATTCTGAACATGGCCCCACAAAAGAGACCAAACACTAGGAACAAACATGGAAACAAATGCAAGCAGGATTGGAGCAAAAATTGATCCTGGGCAAACCACAACGGGGGCAGGAACGAAACCAAATCCAACACTGAAACTTTTCAAAGTTTCAGGTTTGGATTCCATCCTGACCCCGCCTCTGACAACATACAAAGAGACAACGAGGAAAAAGATGAGAAAGAAGAAAAAGAAGGGGAGAAAACACCCCATGACCAAAAGAAAAGAACAAAAGAAAAAAATAAACAAGACCGGTGGAACCAGGACCGGAACGAAACCGAAACCCGGAACTTTAGAAAAGTTCCAGAGTTTAGTTTCGGTCCACATCCCGCTTCTGCCAAAACAAACAAAAGAATAAATAAATGCAAAAAACTGGTGGAACCAGAACTAGAAGGAAAAATAGAACTGGAACTTAGAAAAAGTTCTAAAGTTTAGTTTCGTTCTGTGTCCTACGACCGCTAGAACAAAAAGAACAAGCGCAAAGGGGGCAGAACTGGAACTTGGAAGAAATTCCAAAGTTTGGTTTTGGTGCCAGTTCCATGTTTGCTAGAACAAAATAGAAAATGCCTAAGGCAGAAAACAAAAGGCCAAAGGAAACATAACATAACAAGGGGGACCCATTTTAAACAAGTTTTAAAATGGGGTGGTTATGCAAGGCATAACAATTCGCGACTTGGTTGGGAAAATGGTTTAACCATTTTGAAGAAACTGAAGGATTAAATCACCCAGAACTCCTGGTTTATGGACATCACAACTCCAGTTAGGTCAGTTTTAACAACCAAGGTTGAGCTAGAATTTCAAATGTAAATCAACACTGGCTATGCCTGAATCTATGTGTGTGCTTGATGCTGCATCACCCTTTTACAAAGTTTTCCTCATCTTTCAGACAATAATGTGGAAGATTTGAACTACATGAGTTGATTCCCTTTAGCTGTTGTGCAATGATATCCTAGGCATAGCTCTGCTACCAGTCAAGCATCCATAGCTCTGATGGAGATACCTCTAGTTTTCTCACAACATTGCTCTATTGCCAGTCAGGCCTCCATAGCCCCGGTAGGATTTTTTTTTTGTTTTAGGAGTTTCAAATATTTCATTCAATTCTTTCTCAATATGTCAGATGTATGACATCTGTCCTGGGTTTAAAACTACCATGGACCTCATAACAACATCTAGGGAATCAAATTTTTCACTCAAATCTTGCAACACCATCATCCTAGGACAAATATACCATTACAAAAGGAGATGTTTTTGATGATTTGTGATAGATTCAGTCGTAGTTAATGAAGATTGTTTACTTTTGCACCTTGTTTTCAAGACTTTCCATAATTCTTATTGATAATGGACATAAAACAACAAATTTAGGACAAAATCATGCAATCAGAAAACTTGAAAATATCTAAACCAACTTCTCTCCTAATAACTAAAGTATACTTTAGATAACAACCCCCTTACAACTACATAAAATGAGGGTCCCTACAAAGAAAGACAAAAGGAACAAAAATCAAAGAACAAAAGAAAAGGAAAACAACAAAACTATTTGCATACAAAACAACAAATTATTTACATACACACAATCTTATCAAGAATATCAAACTTTCAAGATCGAAAGTAATGTTTAAGAACTTGTCCATTGACCAGAGATGGAACGGGTTCTCCTATTAAACTGCTCAGCCGGAAAGTATTTTCTCCTAGGATTTCAACAATTTGATAGGGACCCAACCAAAGCTTATCAAACTTTTGGTGATCACCTTTATTTTAGTTAGCCTTATCCCACATCAGCATAATGTCTGATATTCCAAAAGCCTTGATTTTGGCTCTTTTGTCAAACCAACATTTGACAATGGCTTGGTGTTTAAAGAATTGCTGCAAAGCAGCATCTCTCTGCTCTTCTAATTTCAGCAAGCCGACTAACCTTACTTCAATCCTATCATCACTAGAGTAAAATTCCTACATAAACTTCAGGATAGGTATTTGCAAGTGAATAGGGAACACGGGCTCTTGGCCATATACTAGCTTAAATGGTGAAGTCTTTAAAGTAGCCTTGATCCTAGTCCTATCTACCCATAAAGCAAATCTCAGCTGGGTATGCTAGTCTCTAGGGTTGTTCTCTAAGATTTTTTTTATTACTCCTAGGAGCTTCTTATTAGTTGATTCTGCAACCCCATTTCCTTGCAGATAATAGTTTGAAGAATACTTTAAAACAATCTTATGATCATAAGCCCATGAAATGAACTCGACAAAAGAAAAGGCAGGGCCATTGTCACATACCAGTGCAAAGGGTACTCCAAACCTAGTTGTGATGCATTCAGTGGGGAACTTGATTACTACCTATGTTGTGCTATTCTTGCAAGGTATAGCTTCTATCCATCTTGTTCAGTATTCCATGGCCATCAAAATGAATTTGTGTCTTGTAGAAGAATTAGGATTAATTACCCCAACAAAATCTAGTGCCCATTGCGCAAATAATCTTATCTCATAAATAGGCTGCAATGGCATGGCTGAATGGCACTCTCTTGATGTGGAATTCTGACATGCATGAGATGTCTAGATGTGTTGGTGGGCATCCTTAAACACACACAACCAATAATAAAAAGATTTGAGGATCTGATGTGCTAACAAATCTGCAGAACCATGGCCTATGCCATGTTTCCCATGAAATTCAACAATTGCATGCCTAGCTTCTTGTTGATCAAGGCATCATAGATAAACTCCCTCAAAATTCTTCCTGTATAACAATCCTCCTTATAATGGGAGCTTTTCATTCTCAGTGCTCTCCTTTGAGTTATATTCATTCCCTCTGGACGCCAATTATTGAGCATGAAATAAATAATATCGGCATACCAAGGGTCATTGGAAAAGGACTGTGTTGTGTATTGCTGACAAATAATGTTCTCACCAACATCCACCATTGATTTAGATAGGCCTTGACCTCATACAAGTTTCATAGGGAAAATCTCTAGATCAAACTCCTGTAGAATAGCCATCCATTTCCTCCTTCGTTCTCCCAACTCGCTTTGCATAAGTAGAGACTTCACAACAGCATTAGGAACTACAACAATGATCTGACTTCGAAGGATATAGTGCCTAAACTTCTTGACAACTCTAACCAGCGCAAAAGCTTGTTTCTCAAGAGGTGGGTACTTGACTTTAGCATTCTTAAATGGAGAGCTCATGAAGGCGATTAGCCTCTCATCCCCCTCCTCTCTTCATTGTGTTAGGATAGCTGCACATGAGTGTTCAGAGGCAAAAGAATAAATATAAAATGGCTTCAAGTAGTTAGGGTTGGTGAGGACTGGTGCTTCTGAAATGGATTACTTAACTTGAGAAAAAGAAGCCTTTGCCTTGTTACTCCATTCTATTCTAGCATCTTTCTTCATCATTTCATTCAAAGGTTTAACAATCTCTGTGAAACCTGTGATAAACTTTCTCACAAAGTTGATCTTTCCAAAGAAATATTTCATCTCCTTCTTACTTCCTGGCATGGTTAACTTTAGAATAGACTCAACTCGGTCTAGATCTATCAATATCCCTCTTTCTGAGATTGTGTCCCAAAAATTTCCCTTCAAAAACCTTGAACACACACTTTTTAGGATTCAGAGAAACACCATATTGGATACATCTTTCAAGAACTTTAGCCAGGTCTACAACATGGTTTAGTCTATCTTTAGAGAATACTTTCAAGTCATCCATGTAAATGATGATGCATTTACCAATCAAATATTTGAATGCTACATCCATAAAATGCTGAAACGTTGCTCTAGCATTAATCAAACCAAATGGCATCCTTCTGTAAGAAAATTTTCCCCACTTAGTAGTGAAGGTCGTCTTCATTCTGTCTTCATAATTAACAATCACCTGATTGTATCTAGAATAACTATCCAGGAATGATATCATCTCAGACCCACTGACAGTTTACAATACTTCATCCAAAGAAGGGAGTGGGTAGTTGTCTTTTTCTGAAGCTCTATTCAGATTCCTGAAATCTACACATAGATGGATCTCTCCATTCTTCTTATGAACTGGAACCAAGTTAGCCACCCATGTTGAATGTCGTACAGGGAAGATTATTCTTGTAGAAAGAAATTTCTTAACTTCCTTAAAGATCAGTGGTTCAATCAGGGCGTTCACGGGATGTTGTTTCTACCAGAATGGTCTAGCTTCAGGCCTCAAAGGAATAGTATGAGTTATCAAAGAAGAATAAAATATTTTTAAATCTTCATACCCCCAAGCTATTGCAACAACATCTTTCTTTAGTGCCCTCAATATATTTTTCTAATTGCTTTCAGGGCAGGCTTTCCCTATGTAAACATTTCTTTTAGGGCCAGAATCAGCTAGGTTAACAGTTTCATATTCACCTCCTTTATCTTCGATTGTTACCTTTGCCCAAGCCCTTGTGTCTGAATCAAAAATCCTTTCTAAGGCCACCATTCCCTTGGGAATGCTATTACTTTTTAAATTGAGGACCCCCTCTATATAGCAATCTTTGAGGTTCCAATCTCCTTGATCCCTGTCAGACTCATCGATGATCTGTCCTTCAAAAACATTTGATCTTGCTAGAAAAGAAAGGATATGTTGATCATCATTGAAGACATGAAAGTTCCTGACATTATTGGGAATAGTCAGGGTGGATATCAATTCTACTAAGAATTTCTTAAGCTTGGAGCCTTGCATGGGTTCTAGGGTACTTGCGACAACAACTAATGAATCAGCTATTTGATTCTCCTCTCTAGGGATCAAACTAATCCCAAAAGCATCAAAGTCTTCAATCAGGTTCCACACCCGATTTCTATAAGCTGCCAGCCTTTTATTGTGACATGTGTATTAGCTGCGCACTTGCTTGATAATCACTTTTGAATACCCTTTGACCATCAAGGCAATAACTTTCTTCTGATGTGCCAACATCAGTCCCTGAATTAATGCTTCATATTCTGCTATATTGTTAGTGCATCCAAACTGCAACCTGTAAGAAGAAAAAAATGTTTTCCCTTTTGAGCTGTTTAATTCAATTCCAGCACCACACCCTATTTTGGATTTGGATCCATCAAACGTGAGGGTCCATAGCTAATCATGAGTTGGGGTTGATCTCTTTGAGGTTGTTCTAGGTGTTTGGATAAGATGAACCATAGGTGGGGCCACCTGGTCTTTTGCGTTAAATATTGGGGATGGGCATTCAATAGGTCCATCAGGTGCAATATCTAATTTTCACTCAGGTATATCATGTAATCCTAGGATATCTTTCCAGAAGTCACTTGTATCTTTGATTAATCCCTTGGATTTTGGTATACTTGTGAGTGCAGGGGTATCAAACAAACCTTGGGGTTGTTCATCATAACTATGTTGGCCCGATATTGTGACGGGTAGGTTCAACTTGAGGAGGGACTTCCTCTAAAGGTATATTATCCCTGGTTAAAATTATTGCATTTTTGGCTTCAAATGAGAAGTGGTCTGAAATGGTCTTAAGGTGACTTAGGCTAGTTTCCTCAATTTGGGAAATATGGTTTAAAACACTGATGCAGGGTTGGTAGGTCAGTTTTGAATGATTTTGGTAGTGTACCCTGCTCCAATTAGGGAGTAGAAGACTCTACAAATTGATATCTTCCTCTAAGACCAGCTGATCATGTTGTAGCTTCCTGATCGATACCTATTGTTTTTCATTAATCATGGGATTAGGGGATTTGTGCATTGACAAATCATTAGAATCAAGAACTGAAAAGGTCAAAATTTCCTCTCTTTTATAAACCCCTATCTCGGTTTCAAAATAAGCTACCTCGTTGGGACAATCATACTCAGTGATGATATGTTTAAGGCGAGGTTCACTCTCAATCCTAATCTACGTAGGCATTCCCCTCCATGGTAGCCACGTGTGAAAAGTTGAGGGAGAGATATCCCCCTATACTTTTCATTAAATCTCTACTCAATAGCATACCATAAGTTTCAGAAATGTCTGCTACTTGAAAATCCATATTGGTTAAAATCCTAGGGTCAGAACCTACTTGCACATGTATATTTCTCAATTCTCCAACTACATTAACCTTTTTTTTATCGAGTTGGATGACCTTCTTGTTTGTTTGGACAGGGTTCAATCCCAATTTCTTGCATATAGAAAATGGCATCACATTGCCAGAAGCCCCTGAATCTAGCAGAAAATTATGTAGATTCTTCCCACAGATTCTCAAACTTAAAATAAATGGTGGGGTACCTACCCTACTTCTAAACAAAGTTGCGTTCATGTCTGCAGTGGGTGCCACCTTGGTTTTCCCTTTTGATTTATCAGCTTCTTCCAAAGCTTTTAGCACTATCTCTCGTTGGGAATGGCACCACTTTAGGAAGTCAAAGTATGATAAAGAGGTTTTTTGTTTCTGCATCTTAGAAAAAATATCAAATTCTATGTTATAGATTGAATTACATTTGAAAACACCAGATGAATTACCTTTGTTATGGGAGTCAGGTGGACCCCTCGATGGAGGAGGGTTGTTATCAGCACCCTGATTTAGAGGAACCATATGGTTAGGTGGTATTGATATAGTGAATGGACCCTTATTCTGGTTTCTTAGGAAGTGTCCTCCCTTTTTCTGAAAGGCTTGGACATCATATACATCTTCCTTTGGTTCATTCTCATTTTGCATTGGGAATGAAGTTTCTTCTTCAAAGAGGTCATAAGTCATTGTTGTATCTACTGAGTCACCTCCTTTATTTGAATTCCCTTGGAACATTTGGGCATCTTCCTGTGCCATCTTCATGACCTTCTCCATTTCAGGGCAGTTTACCTTAGAATGAGTTGCAGTATCATGCAACCTACACCAGTTAGTCATAAAATTGAGGTCAACCACATTCTCCATATGTGGCCTGTCCTCATTAGCTTGATAATTGTGAGAAACCCCACCATTATTTGGCCTTGTATTCCATTGTCTATTTTTATTAGGCCTCTGGTCATATCCTCTATTTTGATTTTGATAGCATTGGTTAGGGAATTTTTGGCCTTGATAATTCCATTGGCTATGATTGTAGTTGTTTGGATAATTACCCTGATTGTTATTACTCTGATTAGGGTAATTACCTTGGTTTTGAGAGGGGTTTAGTTTAAGCTGAGCCATATCATTTGTGACTTGGGACAGAGTTTTCTTTAGGGTCTCCACCTCGTTTGTGAGTTGAACTATTTTTCACTCTCAACACTCTTAGCAATAGGTGGTTGACCAACAGGATTTGGTGTTCTAGCTTGATTATGATGACCATGCTGATTGTGATGAGCCTGTGATTGTTGAGAGAAGTTAGGAGCTCCATTGGCAAAGAATGGAATAGGAGATTGAGCATGCAACTCATATATAGGCCCATAATGGGAGGGAGACATCCCTGGGATAGTATTGAAGAAATGGGTTGGGTTAGGCATCTGATACCCCATTGAAGGAAAACCTCCTCCCAAGCTACCTTGTTGAGAGCTAGTTTGTTGTTGCAGCTTGATGGCTAGATGATAGACTTTAGAAAGGGAATCAATATCTGTTGGTTGATAAGTCCTTTGTAGGAACAAGCCAAGAAAAGTGTCTATAACTCTAAAATATGCCTGAATGGCACTATTCTCAGCAACTAGATAGGGGTCTTGTAGTCTCCTATACATTCATTGAAACCTGGTATTAAACAAGCGCAGGGATTCACATGGCTCCTTCCTAATGGTAGAAAATTGGTGAAACAAAATGGCTGGATCCACATAAACTCTGAACTAATTGATGAAAACATTCTCTAGGTCTGTCCAGCTCAGAATAGAACCTTGTGGAAGATTTAGGTACCAGTTGTACGCCATATCCCCTAAGGAATAAGGGAACAACCTACAAACTACATTATGGTGAGCTATCTAGACTCTAGTACAAGCATCCTTAAAAGCTTGTATGTGCTCTTCCACACTCCTTGATTTTCCATGAATGTATTTGGGATAGAATCTCTCAATATTCTTAGGCACATCATGGAATCCTCCAGGAATAGTCCCCAATGGAGAGGGATTATTCATAAAGAATTCCATTGGTGGTGGTGGTGTGGGTTTAGCCAACTATTGGATGGGTTGAACTAGCTGTAATGGCACTTGAGATGGAGTTGGTGGTGGATTGATAGGTATCCACTAGGGTATTGGTGAAAAGCCTGGTCGAGTGAGTGGAGCTAACAAGGGTGGTATAATGGTCACCTCAGTCTTGTGAATCTTGTGTCTTTTTGGGGTCTTGAGTTCTATCAAAGGTGGTGGGTTTTCAGTTGATCAAAGAACTCTATGGGACCTCTCTAGTGAGAAAACCCCAATATTATCCAGTTTTCTCTTCTAGCCCTCCTTCTAGTTCCAGATCTATTGATGGTGCCAAGTTGACCCAGAACATGCAGGTAAGATAAAAGTGAAATATCTCACCTCTCCTGAAAAAGACAATCAACAATTAAACTAATCACCTCCCAAGGTCTTTGATGTTGGTTCACAACGTTGTTGTTTCATAAAGTGGTCAATATGGCTGTAATGTTCAAAGGGGCCTGCTAGTATTGAGCTTCTGGATTGTTATAAGATTAAACATATATTTAAACCTACTTTAAATGGTGGTTTTAAAGAAATAGAAAAATATAGATTAAAGCTTTTAAACTAAAGAGAATGTTGATTCATCCAACTAATCAAACTTGTTACCTTCAAAGGAATTCCTAAACTAAAACTACAAAATAAAGTTAACTTGTAATTAATACATAGTTTCATTCATTCACAGTGCAAACTTCGACAGTAGATTGCAAATCATCATTTAAAAAAAAAATAAGATAAAACTCCATTCCTTGAAAGCTTTCCAAATCAAATAATTAACCCAAGATAAATACCATTCTGGAGCACAATATGAAGTTGATTCAAATCTGGCTTCTTCTACTGTTGGTGAGATAGATAAACATCATTTACAAATCTAGCAAGATCACCAGTGTACATAAAACCCATGTCTTCGAATTATCTCCATCTATACTAAGAAAGTCTGGAAGATACATCACCTCTCCTTCCTATTGGACTAAAAAAATGTCTAACTTCCTACAAAACCATAACTTGCTAACCTTTCTTCACCCTAACTTGTCTAATAATAAAAAAGAAGAAGATCATTTACAAAGAGGCGAAAATGCCATAAATACCAAACGTGCCAAAAATGAGTCGGCCCCATTTTTATAATTTACAAAATAAGTCAATTCCAGAAAATGGGTTTGACCAAAGTCAAAGATGCATTAAATGCATATACTTTGTTTATGTCGGTGAAAGATTGCTCTTAGGAATGGTTTCCAGATCTTTTACAACTATCCTCATTAACTCGTAGCCCTCATGTTTGTCATTAAGATTTCACGTGTTTCATCCTTGACCTCAAAAACCACTCTACAGAGTTGCTTTGAATGTTCTGAAGCCTTGTCATTAATGTCAATCTACTTTTTCTAGTAGACATCCCATCTGTCATTAAGATTCATGGCTTCTTCCTTTCTATCTAGATCTTTCTTTCTGATGTCAATTTACAGAAGCAGATTCAATGATCAACCTTGTACAGAACATTCCAATTACAATGCTCCTTGAATTGAATTCATACACATTGATCACACACCGACCACACACCACTATTCACCAATCCAATCATCATCTTTGATTATAGAGTATATCCATATCGCTCACAGTCTGTTGATCTTCCTCACATGAACGGTCACAATAGTCTAACTACCAACTATTTTCCTTTAGCTTCCTTTGATTGGTTGAACACATACCACGTAGGATCTTCAGATAGTCAAGAGTCATTCAAGCAGAATCGCATGTCGATGAGACACTAGTTGTGTCTCCCCGATGCTACAATGCTCCACCAACACTATCGACATAACTTACAACTATCGACAAGAGGTCATAACGAGTTGCAAGAGTCATACCGATATCCAAGATCATTGCCCAGACTATCGCTATCGGCAAGATCGGTGAGACCTCTCACCAAAGTCCACATCAGACTCATTGGCAAGACTATCACATTCAGTGAGTCATATAGAGCCCTTAAGTCACATCGAAGAGTTAAACCATTGGTGATAGATCCTCAGTCGGTAAGAGTCTCCAAAGGTCACACCTCTCCCTAACGCTACCTGTCGCCAGGAGTCTCACTGAAGACAACCTTGTGAACAACTATTGGAAAGAGTTCTCCCCGGGTGGAGAGAGATAGAAAAACTCACAGCAATCAAAATGTCTTGGTGACCTGAGCAATTCAAATGAATAGAACACAACTGCTAGTCGGCAAGACTTCTAGAGGGTCTCACCGAATTTACTCTTTCAGGAGTTTCATGCTAGTAAGATTGGGGCACATTTTCCAACAGACTTCCTTGAGAAACAGTATCAGATGTTCTTGACATGCTTTAATCCTGTGAAACAATGCCTTTATTAGTTCTCTAAAGCATAGAAAATATCATCATTCATCTTACCTTTCATATATCCTTCATTTAATTATACTTAGCAAAAAGAAACTCTAGCGGAGGTAGGACCAAATCCAAACCAGAAACATACTTACCTTTAAAATGGTGGGGACGGAGTCAAAATGAAACCAGAACCGGGACCGGAGTCGGGACGAGAACAAAACATGGAAATAACCAACATTTCCAAGTTCATCCCACATTCTGGCTCCACATCCACAAAAAGAAAAGTAACCAGGGACAACAACAGGGCAAGGGTGGAGTCAAAACTAGATGAGGAAACTGAAACTTTACAAAAAACCAAATCCCAAATCCATTCTGAACCCGGCCCTGCAAAAGAGACCAAACACATGGAATAAACACTGAAAAAAATGCAAGCGGGATCAGAGCAAAAACCGATCCCAGGCAAACCACAATGGGGGCAGGAACAGAACCAAATCCGACACTGAAACTTTTCAAAGTTTCATGTTTAGATTCCATCCTAACCTTGCCTCTGACAATATACAAAGAGACAATGAGGAAAAATATGAGAAAGAAGAAAAATAAGGGGAGAAAACACCACATGACCAAAAGCAAAGAACAAAATAAAAACAAATAAACAAGACTGGCAGAACCGGGACCAGAACAGAACTGGAACTTGGAACTTCAGAAAATTCCCAGAGTTTGGTTTTGGTCTGCATCCTGCTTCCACCAAAACAAATAAAAGAAAAAATAAATGTAGAAAACTATCGAAACCGAAACCGGAAGAAAAAATAGAATTGGAACTTAGAAAAAGTTCCAAAGTTCAGTTTCGTTCCACGTCTTGTGCCCACCAGAAAAAAAAGAACAAGTGCAAAGGGGGCAGAACAAGTACCGGGAATGGAATGGAAACCAGAACTTGGAAGAAATTCCAAAGTTCGGTTTCAGTCTCAGTTCTGCATCTGCCAGAACAAAATAGAAAACACCTAAGGCAGAAAACAAAAGGCCAAAGGAAATAAAACAGAACAAGGGGGACCCATTTTAAACAAGTTTTAAAATGGGGTGGTTATGCAAGGCATAGCAAACCCCCAACTTCTCCTTGAGATACTCAAAAGTATCCTTCGGAAGAGCCTTAGTAAATATATCTACAATTTGATCCTTTGCAGGCACATACTCCATTCTGAATTCATTCTCCAATACCTTCTCTCTCAAGAAATGATATCTAATAGATATATGATTTGTCCTTGAATGCATTACTGAATTATTTGAAATGTTTATAGCACTTGTATTATAACAGATGATAGTGATAGGCTCATCACATATTATTCCTATGTCCTTCAATGTTTTCTTCATCCACAAAAATTGTGTGTAGCAAGATGCTACAACAATGCACTCAACTTTTGCAGTGGATAAAGAGACTAAATCACATTTCTTACTTAGCCATGAAACCGATATTCCTCAAAGAAATAATGCACCACCACTTGTACTCTTCCGGTCATCTACACAACTAGTCCAATCTACATCAGTGTAAGCACTCAAAGTGAAATTAATATCCTTAGGATACCACAAGCCATAATCCAGAGTATGTTTTAGATATCTAAATATCCTTTTCATAGCTGTAACATGTGCTTCTTTAGGTTCTCCTTGAAATATAGTAACCAAACATACTGCATGCATGATATCTAGTCTAGTAGAAATAAGATACAACAATCTGTTGGAAAAATAAAGAAAATCTCATTTTGTTACTTTGTGTTGTCATTGATGTCACCATGATATATGAGTTGCAACTGCAAGATCAAGAATGAAGTTATTATGGTATTCTAGTCTGGTATTTGATTATTTTTCTTATATCCTTGAGTAGTTTGGTCCACATTTGTTTGCTAGTAATTTTTGTTGTTAGTGGTTTTGGAGAAAGGTTTGTAGATGTCGGGAGCATGTACATTCAATATCTCATGTATCCAATTGCTCATATGGTGAATTGGTATTACATTGGTGTTTGCATTTTGTGCTAATAGGTCTATCCTTGGTTGACCTAATGAATGTATCGTGTGATGATAAAATACTTTTGTTATGTGGATATATGTGTGACCTATTTTAGGTCTTTTTTGACATAATGTAGCATGTTGGAGGTTTGAATTATCTTCTTCAAATATTTTTGTGAATGATTGAAGCCGACAAATGGTATTTTTTTGTAAATAAGAAGTGCATCTAATTAGGCTAACCTAATTGATGCTTGCAGAGAGATCAGGTATATATTGGATAATCTTTGAATTTTGAAGGTGTGAATTTTGGGTGATGTGAATGTGAATGTAAAGAAGAGAGAATATGATGAAGTGTGTTAAGTCATTATACCAAGCTACATCGGAGCTGAATTTGTACTCACTAGGTGTACTCCATCAATTCATTTTCTAGTTGTAATCCATTTTCTGTCATTGTAATTCTATAGGCAGTGAGCCTTTGTTTCTCTACAGTGAGTCTTGGTAGTGAGCCATCCATTTTGTAATATTTTATAACCAGTTATACTATATTGTGAGCTAACACTTATTGTGGTTTTTCCCACTTTGGGTTTTCCACGTAAAAAATCTAGGTGTTCATGTGTTCTCTTATTTCATGTTCTATTAATGCTTCTAATTATCTTTTCTATTGTATGTATTGGAATTTTTGGATGGTATCTGATCAGAAAATTTAAGAAGATACTTATTCACCTACCCCCTTTCAGTATCACAGACATTTAATAATTGATATTAGAGCTCAGTTCCTTTGGAGAAGCCTAACAACTTGAGGGAGATCTTGAAGATGGAATAAATGAATGATAAAGGACAGCTCCAGACTGCTCTTGAGGATCTTGACAAAGTTGAAAGAGAAAACAAAGATTTGAAAGAAAATCTCAAAGATGCAAATGATTGTGTCCAAAAATTAAAGGAGCAATTGAAAAAGTTCAAAGATAGGCACAAGAAAGTAACTGATCAGTTGAAGAAAGCTAATGAAGATGTTTCTAGTTTGAAAGTATAAGTTGAAGAGAAAAAAATAATTGAAGAATGCCTAAACAAGTTGGTACAAAGCAAGTCTGAAGAGTGCACCAAGCTTGAACAAGAAGTTGTGAACCTAAAAGTAGATTTGGAGAAGGTGAAACTCTGTGAAAATAATTTCAAATCTAGCTCAGACAAGCTTGATGAATTAATTGTAGGAAAAAAACCAAGTAAAGACAAAGGTGGTCAGGGAAATGATACCAGTGAAAGTTCTAAAGCTGTGAACAATTAGAAGACTCAGAATAAACGAAAGGAAAAATGAAATTCAAGGAACTCCACTAGGAGACCTCTAGTGAGACAACCTAATGCACAAAGGTATCCTTCTTTCAATGGAACTTATTTTTCATGCAATAAATTTGGTCACAAGGAAATAGAATGTAGAAGCAGGATGAATTAGTTCCTTGGTCCTTTTACTGGTCAATGTTTTGCATGCAAAAGAATTGGACATAGGGCAAGTGAATGCATGACCCTGATGATGAATTATTTTTATGGAGGAAGAATGAATCAATCCTTTAATGGTTATTGCTATACTTGTTAGAGTAATTGGTTATTTACTTGATTAATTAAACAATATTTGTTTAATTAATTAAATTTCCATTTTATCTCTTTTACACTTAAGCTAACATTAGGTGCATAATAATTAATTATTTTATTAATTGTTAATGTGCAAGCCTAGGGTTTTCCATTTTAGGTTTTTTACCTATATGTGGTTGAAACTTTTCTTTTGTATTATTCTTTTTACACATTGGTAAATACAAAGCTCCACATCTTTGAGCATTTTACCATTTTCTGTGTTGCTTCTCTTTGCTTCTCCCTGTAATAGGTATTCTTAGCTTGCAGAGTTCATTGGGATCCTATGAAGTTGTATTTTCTCAACTTCTACAATACTTGATGCAAGTATGGACATAAAGCTAATCAGTGAAAAACAAGATTCACTGGAAGTCAATCCAATCAAATAAATATTGTCTTCTCTAATTGCAACAAACCAAGACATGTTTCAAGAGTCTGCAGAAACAAGAAAAGTAAGAAGACCAATCTAGTAGAAATGAATGAATCTATGAAGAAGATTGACAAAGATGAGATTAAGCAAGAGATGAATAATATTCGGAAGAATAAAGAAGAACCAGAGACTGCTGATAAGTCTATGCCTACATCAAGTACAAACAATTTATTCAGTAATTAGACCTAGTAAGGTCATAGGGGGAGCATTATCAAAAAATCATAAGAACCCCCTAGATAAATGGCATATTAGAGGCTAGCATGAGGATGAAATGTGAAGATTGAGTTTTCAGAGGTTCTAAAAAAGGAACTGGTGGAAAATATGAAGGGATGATCTTTTGCGGAGCGAATCAGGGTTTGTCTGTGTAAAAGAGAAGAGTTTTTAGCCACTTTTTGGATTTTGCCGCATTTAATGTGAATTAGGGCAGATCATTATTTTATAAAGGAAATGTTTAAGGAATTTTGATCATTTGAGCATTTGAAAAAGTTGAAGAGCTTTTGGAGAATTCTTGAAGAGAATTGAAGTTTGAGCTATGGAAATTCTAGTTGTTGTTCATCATGCAGAAAAAGGTACTGTTATCCTCTGAGCTATTATGTTTTTGCTCTCTTCAAGGTGTTTGAGTTTAGAACTAGTAGAATGGAAACCCTTGTTGTTGTGGAAGTGTTGGAGAGGCCAAGAACCTCTTACAAAAAATATTCATCAAAAGTTTTCGAAGATGACCACTTGGGTGCATTTTTGTCAATTCCACATGGAATAATGTTGACTAAAGATACAAGAATGTATATTCGTGTGAAGTATGAGGAATATGATCACTCTAAATTGATTGATATTTGGAAAAAATCACTTATTGGTGATGAATTTTTGGTAAAACGTAAGTACTCAAATGTGGTTGAGAAAAGGTTGGATAGATGGAATAATTTTCCCAATTTCAACTGCGATGAAATATATGTTAAACTAGTCCTAAGTAGAATTCATGAAAATTTTCTCTGGACTAATTGCCCACACTTGATAACAAAGGAAGTGATTAGGGATGTAACAGGGATTTGGGATAAATGTACAGTACCTGTGTTAAAATATGTGAAGAATGAGGTAGTAATGGAAATCACAAGAGTTGTGTATGATAAAAGAGCCCTAGTGATGAAAACAATTACTAACCCTACTATGAAGTATGCACCCATGATGATTAGACATAAAATATATTTCACTAACAAAGAGAATTATGTTTCTACCACAACAATCTATACTGGTTTTGATATGGTTGAGAATGGTGTTGATTATGATCTTTGTGAGCTTCTTTGGATACAGTTGCTAGAGAACCTGAAGTTGACAAAGGAAAAGAAGTATGCCTTTGAGTTTGGTTCATTGATCATATGCTTATTGTTTTATTTCATGAAGAGACTTCTGAGAAAGAGTGAACAAGTACATTGGGACTCATCCACACCTATAGGACATCAAATTATTGATTATATGCATAGTCTGGGAAATTTGGATGCTCAAGATAATGTGTTGACAACATTCTTTGTTGTATTTAAAAGAAACATGAATGAAAGAGAGAGGATCCCAAGAAAAAATATTGAGAAGTACAAGGATGAAATCATATTCCATGTCTCATCTGATGAATGCATGATTTTAGCTATAAAACCTCAAACTATATGGATTTTTCCTCTAGGATATGAGGTGACAAAAGATGAAGCTGAAGGATATGTGCAATTATTGCTGAAGAATCCAAAGAACCCCAATGAACCCAAAATTGGGACATATGCAAAAAAATCTATGTCCAAATGCATATGGAGTAGCAAAATCCTAAAATTAGGAAGAAAGTAGAGAAAACACTTAAAGATGTTGGATTCACTAACAAGGAGATTGCCCTTGGAAGGGCTTGGGGAGAATGATTGGAGGCAAAATCATCTAGCCCAAGGAGATCTGGAAGGAATACCTCTGCATAACCCTCTACAGCCCCTACAACTAAGATTTAGCCTAGTGTGGTTGATAAAGGTAAAAGTCTTGTTTCCTCCAGACTAACTACAAGATATGGGAAGAGGAAGGAAACTCCTCCAGTAGTTCTTGTATAGCGAGGAAGAAAAGAAAAAGCAACAAGGGAGAAAAATATGAGTGTTATAGATGATCAGGATGATGAAGAAGAAGACAATCCTCAAGCAAAGTTGGTGAGAAGAAAAAGAGGAGGTTTTCCCTCTAATGAAGGTGCATCTAGAGAAGCCATTGGTTCCAAAAGAGTACATATTTTATCATCTTTTAACGATGAAGAAGAGAAAATTTTTGGTATACATGTGCACACCAAGCCAGAATCAAAGAAGGCTAAGGTAGCTAGTGAGGCCTCTAAGGACCAAAGAAATGAATAGGAAATTCTAGTAAGTTCTAGCCCTTGATATAAAATAGATCCAACTCTTAACTCCTCACTAAATTTTGAGAACATACTTCAACCTACAACTGAATACTATGATAAGGTTGGAAAGGAAGTGATGGGGTAGGGTTGGATGGAACACTCATTGTTCCATGCTCTGGGTCCTTGTTCCCAAGAACTCCTAGGTGACTCCACCTTCTTAACCTGTAGGCCCTAATGCTTGTTAGGAACCCCTGGTCCTTTTGGCCAACCCTCCTATCAATTACATTCACCTAACCAAGTCAATCTTGTTGCTTTCTCCTCCATTCTTTCCTTAGCCCTTAATCTTCCTAAAGGCTAACTAACTCTCGAAACCTCACTAACTTGTTGTAGGTGTGTATGGTATTTTCTATGGCTTCAAAACCATCCCACTATGGTTCTTGATCAATCATTAGGCTTCATTTCTTCATCACTTCCACCAAACCCTATTCTAGGATTTAAGAAGGGCTACTAGCCCTTGAGCGCCTACTAGGCCTCCTAGTCTGAGAAAATAGGATTTAACTCCAAAATTGCTATAGAAAATCACAAACTTCTTTCTGAGACCCTAGTTCATTTTCTAACCTCTCAAGTATTTTTGAGGTTTCAGGCTCTCTCAGTCTATACACAGGTGTAATCTTGATTTTGTGAGAATTAGGGCTTTTTAGGCCACTTCTTGACCAGACAGTGATCTATCTGCTTCTTTTAACCACCAATTGGACTGGTGAAGTCTCTACCTTCCTTCAAAACCTTTGCAAAGACTCTTGCATCCACCACACACCTTGGTTTTCTAAGGAATTGATGCCCCTACAATGTTAGGGCTTGGTTTTCACTATCTTTCCTAACTGGGCACATACAAGCTCGCCTAGGAAAAGACTTTCACCATGCTTCTTGGACTACTACAGACTTCTACTCCTAATATATGTATAGTCATGGAGTTTAGCTTCATTCCCAACAAGCCCGTACTCAAAGTACAGTGGAAATGTAAGCTAAAACCCCATTTTTCTACAATTTACCAGTCAAAACTACAAATGAAGAAAGAACACAGTATTTACAAGAAACATTGAAAATGAATAACCAGTTAACTATTGTTCCAACAATGCTTCAAATAAAATCTTACTACATACTAAACCTTCCAAAACAAAACCTTGTTCAATCCATTTACTACTGTTTCAGGAACAAGAACAAGGACAGAAAAAAATGCACTCTAAACTATCACTATTTTTCCAATTTTCAAACTATTACAATTCCAATGTTCTCCAACCCTCTCTCCATGTTGAGGTTCACCTTTTAAAGGTTCATAAGGTGGTTATTTCTTCCCTTGGTCAGACTTAACCACCACTAAAGGCCAAAATTGCATAAATGCAACATTTTGGGCTTTATTTCTAGCTCCTAGAGAAACCTAAAGAACAAGTTGAGAAATTCATCCAATCTACCTTGAACTACTAAACCACATTCCTTCTAACATATCCTAACATATACTAACACTACTAATTCAAAATTAAATGGTCAACATGACCTTGAAGCATTAAAACTCAAAATTGCTTCCTAGGCTTCCAAAATTGCCTAGTGTTTCCAAATGCCTCCTAGGTGCTCCTGCACCATTCTCCCCCTCTCAGCCCAAACACTAAGGAATGGAAGGAAATACCAATGACAAGTCAATGCCAAACTTCTTGAACTAATCTTCTTGTACCCATGTAGCTTCTGATTCATGCTTGTTCTTCCACTTGATAAGGTGCTCCATGTACACCTTGTGTCTTGTAGCCTTCTTCACTCTTGAATCCAAAATATTCTTTGCCTGAGGTTTGTCTTGATTAGGTAGGGGTAAATTACTGATGTCCTTGAAGATCTCCTAACTGTTCTAAACCTCATCACTGACTATTCCCTTATACTTGATCAAATCAGCTATGTTGAAAACTGGTGAGATTCCTAGATCAGTAGGTAACTCCACCTTATATGCATTCTTGCCATACTTATCCAATACCTTGCATGGACCTGCTCTCTTCATCTACAACTTGGTTGATATTCCCTTCTGCAACCTTGATTTGTTAAGGTGGACCATAACATAGTCCCCTGCTTGAAATTGCACATCTTTCCTTGACATATTTGCCTTCTCTTTCAATTTTTGTGTAGCCTCTGTGACTATCTTCTTCACCTGATCCTGAATCTCTTTCATGGTCTGACTAAAGTCTTCTGCATGGCCACTCCTATGTTCCATAGCTCCAAGATCTCTGAGCTCACATATGCCTCTTGGGTGCATCCCATACACAACTTCAAAAGGACTTTTCCCTGTGGTCCAGTTCACACTGTCATTGTATGCATACTCAGCTTGTGAGATAACCATATCCCATGTCTGTCCATAATCTTTAATTAGGAACCTTAGAAGATTACCTAGCACCCTGTTAACCACCTCTATTTGAACATCGGTCTGAGGATGGTAAGCTGATCCAAAAGACAGGTTGGTACCCAATCTACTCCATAGAGTCTTCCAAAAATAACTCATGAACTTCACATCCCTGTTTAAAACAATGCTTAAATGCAAGCCATGGATCCTTACAACCTCCTTGAAGAAAAGATGAGCTATGTAGCTAGCATCATGAGTAGTTTTGCAAGGAATGAAATGACTCATCTTGCTAAATCTGTCTACCACTACATAAACACTGTCAAAACCAGTCTTGGTCTTAGGAAGGCCTACCACAAAATCCATGCTCACACACTCCCATGGTCTGTTAGGAATGGGTAGGGGTTGATATAAACCAGGATTACTAGCTCCTACCTTAGCTTTCATACACACAACACATTTTTCCACATACTTTCTAACATCTCTTGCCAACTTAGGCTAGTAATAGAACCTTTACACTAGTTCTAAAGTCTTATTGATGCCAAAATATCCACTAAGACTGCCATTATGCTTTTCCTGAATCGGATTTTCCCTCATTGACCCTTTTGGAACACATAACTAATTTCCCTTAAATAATAACCCACTTTGCAATGTATACTCAAACTATTTGCTATGGAAATGGTTCTCAAAGTTAGAACATACCTTATAGACCTCTAAAAAGTCTTCATCTTCTCCATATAGATCCTTGAAACTCTCTATGCCAATGCTCTTGATCTGTATCTCTTGTACTGTCAACAATCTCCTGCTCAATGCATCTGCTACTTTGTTTAGTTGTCCCTTCTTGTGCTTGATGGTGAAGGTAAAAGCTTGGATGTATTCCATCCATTTCAAATGCCTATTACTCAACTTCTCTTAAGTGTTGATAAAGCTGACTGCCTGATTGTTAGTAAAGACTACAAACTCCTTGGGTAGAAGGTAATGCCTCCATTTTCTAAGTGACTGAACCAAAGCATAAAGTTCTAAGTCATAGGTTGAATACTTCTTCTTTGCTTCATTGAGCTTCTCACTAAAGAAGGCTATAGGCCTGCCCTCTTGACTTAACACTCCTCCTATTGCCACTCTACTTGCATCACATTCCACAGTGAACAACTTGTCAAAGCTAGGTAATAAGAGAATTGGTTGAGTTGCCACCTCTTGTTTCAATTTCTCAAACCCTTTCTCAGCTTCTTGAGTCCACACAAACGTAGTTTTTAAACCACCCTTGATTGTATCTAAGACTGGTGCACATATACCACTAAAGTTCCCTATGATTTTTCTATAAAATTGAGCCAATCCATGAAAACTTCTTACCTCAGTCCTTGTGGTTGGTGTAGGCCTATTGAGAATAGCTTCCACCTTGCTTGGATCCATCTTCAATGATCCTTTGGACACTACAAAACCCAAATAGACTAGCTCTTGCTTAAAGAACTCACACTTCTCTAGATTGATTGCCAACTTCTCTTCTTGCAACCTTTTAAGAACTTGCTCCACATGTCTCAAATGCTCTTCTATTGTCTTGTTGTATATGAGGATGTCATCAAGGTACACTACCACAAATATCCCTGTAAAGTCCTTGAGCACTTCATTCATGAGCCTCATGAATGTACTAGGGGCATTGGAGAGACCAAATGGCATAACTCTCCACTCATATAACCCATCATTTGTCTTAAAAGTTGTCTTCCACTCATCTCCATCCTTAATTCTGATCTGATGGTATCCACTCTTGAGATCCAACTTAGTAAAGTATTGAGCTCCTCCAAGACAATCCATTAAGTCTTCAATTCTAGGTATAGGGAATCTATATCTGATTGTGATTCTATTTATTGCTCTAGAATCAGTATATAATCTCCATTTACCTCCCTTCTTTATTTCCAAAACTACTGGTACTGCACATGGGTTGATGCTCTTTTGAATCAATCCTTGATCCAATAATTCTTGCACTTTCCTAGCTACCTCTAAATTCTAATCTGGTGTAAGTTTGTATGATGCTTTGTTAGATAATGAAGCTCTAGGTATGAAGTCAATTTGATGACTTATGGCTCTCTTTGGTGGTAGAGTTGTAGGTGTACCATCACTAACTATGCTCATGTACCTTTCAAGCAACTTCTAGACTGCTTCTGGTAGGATTGTCTTTTCAGCCTTATCTTCCTCTTTAGGTTGTAACATTACCACATATCCTTCACTCCCTTGATGTAGGTTGTTAAGTAACTCTTTACCACTGCTCAACATGATGTTTGGTGTCTTTTATTTTCCTTCATCTTCTTCTATTAGTGACTGCAACTTAAAATTCTTCCCATCCTTCTTGAATGAGATGGTGTTCTCTTTCCCATCATATATGACACTTCTGTCATACTACCATGGTCTACCCAATAGTAGATGGCATGCATCCATGGGTAACACATCACAAACTAACTTGTCCTTGTACCCTCCAATAGAAAACTCCACCATTACTTGCTCATTTACTAAAACACTTTGTCCCTTGTTTAGCCATGTGACCTTGTAAGGGTTAGTATGGGGTACCTTCTACCTTCTCCAATTTTAGTTTCATTACTGCCTCCTCTGATATGATATTGTCTGTTGAACCTGAATCTACTATGACCTTGCACACTTTTCCAAGTATCTTGCACCTTACTCTAAATAGAGCTCTCCTTTGTTTTGGTTCTTCCTTGACTGGTTGTCTGATCAAAACCCTGTTGAACATCAGATTCTCTCCTACCTCAAATTCTATATGACTGACCTTTGATGGCTTTGGACTTATGGTTTCCTCTTGTACATAAGCCACTCTCTTTTCATTGCTTGGTGAAGATTCTTTCTCCGGGCACCTATAAGGAGGATGACCTACTTGACTACAATGGTAGCATTTCATGTTTGCAAAATAAGAATTGCTCCTGCCTGCTCCTCTTCCTCTATTTGAACCTCCTTGAGGTCCTCTACCTCTGTTATATCCTCCTCTAGAAGATGTTTCATCTCCATGCTCAATGAGTTTAGATTCTCCTTGATTTCTTTGGTCATTGCCTCTACCTTGGTAGCCACCTCGTTGTCCTCTTTGATCTCTGCCTTTGCCTCTGCCCTTTGAAGCCTGATCTTGCTTCCTTTTGCTTCTTTCCTCAATCTTTATGGCCAACTGATAACATTGGTGTACTATCTTGGGGCTTAAAAGAGCCATCTCCTCTTGAATATTCCACTTCAATCCATTAAGGTATCTAGCCACCTTGAGACTCTCATCCTCTGTCACATTAGACCTCATGCAAGGTTTTTGAAACTCCTCAATGTAAGTGTTTACATCTTGGTCTCTTTGCCTTAGGATTTTCCTCTTCTTGTGTAACTGAATCTCATAGTCATCTAGCATGTATGCTTCCTTTACTTAGGCAACCATTCCTTTCCAAGTTGAAATAGGCTACTTGCCTTCTTTTTCCCTCTCTATCTGAATGAACTTCCACCATGTCAAGGTAGATCCTCTTAGTCTTGACTTGGCCACCTTTATCTTCTGTGCTTCAGTGATTCCATCACACTCAAAATGGTTTTCCATTCCCTCTATCCAGTCCATGACTAGATCAGCTTCCATTTTTCCACTAAATAGTGGTATGCCTTCAAGTGCTTTTCCACTCAAGGCCTTCAATGCCTTCAAGAAAGGCTCTTCTTTTAGGACAAGGTCAGGTTCAGGGGTCTTGTCTTCCTCTGCAACCTCTTCTTCCTTTGGTATCCTTCCCTCAAATTGTGCACTCCTCATTGCTTGCTCAAGTTGGGCTATCCTTTCGCTCAATTTCCTATTATCTTCCTCCTAATCTTCAACCATCTTGACCAATTATGCATTTGTCACCATGACGGTAGTATCACTTGACTCAACCTTTGACATATATTATCCTTTCCCAAGTCTTTTACTCACTCTGATACCAATCTGATGGGGTAGGGTTGGATGGAACACTCACTGTTCCATGCTCTGGGTCCTTGTTCCCAAGAACTCCTAGGTGACTCCACCTTCTTAACCTATAGGCCCTAATGCTTGTTAGGCACCCCTAATCCTTCTAGCCAACCCTCCTATCAATTACATTCACCTAACCAAGTCAATCTTGGTGCTTTCTCCTCCATTCTTTCCTTAGCCCTTAATCTTCCTAAAGGCTAACTAACTCTCCAAACCTCACTAACTTGTTGCAGGGGAATGTGGTATCTTCTATGGCTTCAAAACCATCCCACTATGGTTCTTGATCAATCACAAGGCTTCATTTCTTCATCGCTTCCACCAAACCCTATTCTAGGGTTTAAGAAGGGCTACTAGCCCTTGAGCCCCTATTAGGCCTCCTAGTCCAAGAAAATAGGCTTTAACTCCAAACCTGCTGCAAAACATCACAAACTTCTTTCTGAGACCCTAGTTCATTTTCTAACCTCTCAAGGATTTTTGAGGTTTCAGGCTCTCTCAGTCTATACACAGGCGTAATCCTGATTTTGTGAGAATTAGGGCTTTTTAGGCCACTTCTTGACCAAAGAGTGATCTGTCTGCTTCTTTTAACCACAAATTGGACTGGTGAAGTCTTTGCCTTCCTGAAAAACCTTTGCAAAGACTCCTACATCCACCACACACCTTGGGTTGCTAAGGAATTGACACCCCTACAATGTTAGGGCTTGGTTTTCACTGTCTTTCCTAATCGGGCACAGACAAGCTCACCTAGGAAAAGACTTTCACCATGCTTCTTGGACTGATATAGACTTCTACTCCTAATATATGTACAGTCATGGAGTTTATCTTCATTCCCAACAAGCACGTACTCAAAGTACAGTGGCAATGCAAGCTAAAACCCCATTTTTCTACAATTTACCAGTCAAAACTGCAAATGAAGAAAGAACACAATTATTTACAAGAAACCTTGAAAATGAATAACTAGTTAAGTATTGTTCCAACAATGCTTCAAAGAAAATCTTACCACATACTAAAATTTCCAACACAAAACCTTGTTCAATCCATTTACTACTGTTTCAGGAACAAGAACAAGGACAAAAAAAAATGCACTCTAAACTATCACTATTTTTCCAATTTTCAAACTATTACAATTCCAATGTTCTCCAACCCTCTCTCCATGTCAAGGTTCACCTTTTAAAGGTTCATAAGGTGGTTATTTCTTCCCTTGGTCAGACTTAACCACCACTAAAGGCCAAAATTGCATAAATGCAACATTTTGGGCTTTATTTCTAGCTCCTAGAGAAACCTAAAGAACAAGTTGAGAAATTCATCCAATCTACCTTGAACTACTGAACCACATTCCTTCTAACATATCCTAACATGTACTAACACTACTATTTCAAAATTAAATGGTTAGCATGACCTTGAAGCATTAAAACTCAAAATTGCTTCCTAGGCTTCCAAAATTGCCTAGTGTTTCCAAATGCCTCCTAGGTGCTCCTGCACCAGGAAGACAAGAAAAATCTACTTTTAGCTGTCATTGAATATGTTATCATTTTAGAAGTCAAGTGGGATGACATAAGAAAAGATTTACTTGAAAGAATGTGGGATTATCTGATGAAAAGGAGATTTGAGGCTGTTATATTTGAAGAGAAAATCATAAATGTAACATATAATAAGATTGGGTCTTCCTTGAACCCTGATGAATTGAAATATTTGAAGAAAATTTGTGCTAAAATGTTTCAAATGAAGAGTAGGGTGAATATGTTGATGACAAGAAACAAGAAGTTGACAGAGAAAGTAAGAAAGGAAACAACAAAGGTAATATGTGAGATTGCAAAAAAAAATGGCATGTTGAAGACTGATGAAAATGTTGGTGCTATTGATAATGCTGAGGAAAATACTCCTCTTGATACATGTAATGAAGAAATTTCTAGAAATTTTGATGTTTAAATTAATGTTGGTGATGAAAATAATGAGCAAAATGAAGGAGAAGTTGAGCTTGAGATGCATAATGATGCTCCTCTGGAGCACAATGAAGCAGAAGAAGGAAACAATATTCAAAGCAATGGTGAAGAAGAAGGACAAGACAATCTTGAGGAAGAATAGAATAAAGATGAAAAGGATGGAAATGAGGAAGGGGACACTAATGAAAAAGATAATGATAAAGATAAAGATGAAGGCAAGGAAAAAGAGAAGAAAGAAGAGGAAGAAGAGGAAATAGAAGAAGAAAAGAAGGAAGAGGAAGAAAAGGAAGAGAGAAAGGAAGAAAAGAAAAATGAAGATACTAAAGGGAAAAATGAATAAAGTGTAAGGAAAATTGTGAAATCTCTTAAGACTCCTAGAGAATCATCCTCTGGTACTGATGTTTTGAAAGGATTGCTTTCCAAGCAAATCAAATTTCAGCCGATTATTCCTTAAGAGCTTTTACAAATTCCTATGATTGAAGGATTGGTGGACTTGGAGAAGATGTCTCTGGTACATAAAGTAATGTTGGGAGAATGGAAAAGCAGTATGGGAAGGTATTCTTAAGGAGCTTCAAGGCTCATCATCTTCTAGTTGATACATTTTTCTTTGTTTTCTTTTCTTTAATGTTTTTTCAAATTTTTTTGGGACACCCTTTTTCCTTGATGTCAAAGGGGGATTGAAGAATTGTGAAATTGTGTTGGGGGGGAAGTACTATAAATAAGGAATTATGTAAATATTCTTTTTGGCTTTTGGCACATGTTTCCATCAATGACAAAGGGGGATATTGTTGGAAAAATGAAGAAGAACATCTCATTTTATTACTTTGTGTTGTCATTGATGTCACCATGATATATGAGTTGCAACTACAAGATCAAGACTAAAGTTATTCCGGTATTCTAGTCCAGTATCTAAACTGATATTTTTCTTATATCCTCTAGTATTTTGGTCTGCATTTGTTTGTTGGTAATTTTTGTTGCTGGTGGTTTTGGAGAATGGTTTGTAGATGTCGGGAGCATGTACATTCAAGATCTCACGTATCCAATTGCTCATATGGTGTATTCGTATTACATTGGTGTTTGCATTTTGTGCTAATAGCTCTATCCTTGGCCAACCTAATGAATGTATCATGTGATGATAAAATATTTTTGTTATGTGGATATATGTGCGACCTATTTTAGGTCTTTTCCAACATAATGTAGCATGTTGGAGGTTTTAATTATCTTTTTGAAATAATTTTTGTGAATGCTTGAAGTTAACATATGGTATTTTTTTATAAATAAGAAGTGCATCTAATTAGGCCAACCTAATTGATTCCTGTAGAGAGATCGGGTATATATTGGATAATCTTTGAATTATGAAGGTGTGAATTTTGGGTGATGTGAATGTGAATGTAATGAAGAGAAAATATTATTAAGTGTGTTAAGTCAGTTTACTGAGCTACATCGAAACTAAATCTGCACTCACTAGGTGTACTCCATCAGTTTGTTTTCTAGTTGTAAGCCATTTTTTGTCATTGTAATTCTGTAGGTAGTGAGCCTTTGTTTCTGGACAATGATTCCTGGTAGTAAGCCACCCATTTTTTAATATTTAATAACCGAATATACTATATTGTGAGCTAACACTCACCATGATTTTTCCCATTTTGGATTTTCCACATAAAAAATCTAGGTGTTCATGTGTTCTCTGATTTCATGTTTTGTTGATGCTTCTAATTATCTTTGTTGTTGTATGTATTGGAATTTTTGGATGGTATCTAATCAAAAAATTTAAAAATATGATGATTCACCCCCCCTCTCAGTATCTTGGACATTTAACACAGTCCACCAATCATAAATCTATACATGCTTTGATCAACTTTAGGAGATTCGTCATCTTTACTCATTTTCCATCTAGTCACCATAGGGGTACATACCGGTTTGGAGTCATCCATTCCAAACTTCAACAACTCTTTAACATACTTTGATTGTGAAATGAATATGCTCTTATCAGTTTGATTCACTTGAAGTACAAGGAATAAATTCAACTCACCAATCATAAACATTTCAAATTATTTTTGCATCTCCTCTGCAAATATCTTGCACATACCTTCATTTCCTCCAAAGATGATATCATTAACATACACAACCTCTATCAACATTTTGTTTTCTTCCACCTTGAAATAGATATTACTATTTGTGCAGCCTTTGTTGATTATTTGTTGTGTAAAGTACCTATCCAACCTTGCATCCCATGCTCTAGGAGTCTATTTAATTCCATACAATTCCTTTTTCAGCTTACAGACCATTTCCAGTTTATCTGATGTACCTTGAATATTTATGAGTAGAAAATGCCAAAAACATTCAAATAGCCTCCATTCTTTCCATTGGGGAAAATGTCTCCTCAAATTCTATACCTTCAACTTGTGAATATCCTTTGCATACAAGCCTTGCTTTGTTTCTTACAAATTCACCATTTTCATTCAGCTTATTCTTGAAAACCCATTTTGAGCCAATTATGTTTTTATTTACAGGTCTAGGAACCAGTTCCCATGTCTGATTCTTCTCTATCTATTGCAATTCCTCTTTAATTTCTCTAACCCAATTATCATCTTTGCATGATTCACACACTTATTTAAGTTCTATTTTTTAAAGTAAACACAGATTTACCTCAGCTACTACCACTTTGCTTCTTGTCTTTACACCTTCACTCTTGTCTCCAATTATCTATTTTTCTAGATGATTCTTCTGTACATACTTTGGAATCTTAGGAGTATGTTCTGAAGCTTCTTCTTCTTCCTTATTCTCTTCTTTCTTGTTCTCCAACCCACTTTCCCTTGCACATCTTCTAGAGTTAGTAGACACCGATTTATTCTCTAAGGCTAGAAACAAGCATTCATCATTATCTCCCTCAAAATCAAATTCTTCATAAAAAATTCTAACATAGTACAATCTCTTAAACTTCTTATCCTTTTTGTCTTTATTGTCTTTGTTCTTCCTGTGTACAACTCTATTTGGACATCTTGAAGCATAATGACAATTATTTCCACAACTGACTTTTTGTACTTATTGGTGCCTTTCTTCAGGGTATGTGCAAGATCATCATGGAAAAAATAGGACCTTAAGTGGCAAAAAATTTAGAAAAATCAGAGTTAGACAACTTGATGTAAAAATTTGAATAAGTTATCTATATTATTTCAAAAATATGTATGAATAGAATCTATAGAGAATTGAATGTAGTTTCTAAACTACTAGGTTTGTTTAAAAAAAAAAATCTATTTGGTGAAAATTTGAAATTTCAATGCAATAGTACTTAAATTTTAAGGGAGAAAATAAGAAGTAGGTGTCTGTCTGACCACCCTAACCACAATAAAATGATAATATTTTTTTTAGATTTTAGATATAAGTAGAGGACTCATGTCCCGATGTGATGCATATTTTTGTAATTTTTCCAAGTAAATAATTAATTATGATTTTTTATTCCAAATTTCAAAAATATAAAATTTCATATGTCCGACCACCTTAACTTGATCAAAACTTCATGAAATTCAATTTTATTTTTTAATCCTATAGTATGTGAAGAATAGAATGTGACGCATGTTTTGATTCAAAAAATGTGATATTTGAAAGCTATAGATTTTTTCAATCACCTATCACCAAGACTTTAGTCATAATTCAAATAGAAATGAATAATAATTACTTATTAAATTCAAATTAAAGCATAATTTATGTTGGTGGAAATTTGAGAATCTCCTTTAAAAACCCTTTTTGTTTCATCAATTTTGGGTAAAAAAAAAGTCATCCGCCACATACCCATCATATTGCCACTTTTTGGCCCATCATGATCTTGTACATACTCTTCAACTTCCTTATAAAATTTTCTTCCAACTCCTCTGAACCATCACTATTTGGATCATCTTCTATATTTGTGGCTTTAAAGGTTGATTCTTTCTTCTCCTTTTCCTTTCCAAACTTCCTCATTTCAAATGTAGTCAAGGTGCCAAATAGTTGTTCTTTAGTAAATTTCTTAGGATCATATACTTCCTCAATAGCAGAGACCTTATCGCTATAACTCTCTAGTAGAGTCATCAAAATATTCTCCATTACATCTTCATCAGTCAAAGTACCACCTTGATTCTTCACTCCATTCACTGCAATATCAACCCTCTGATAATAGCTTGCAATATCTTCACCTTCTTCCATTTTCAAATTCTCATATCTGTGCTTAGTTGTTAGCTTCTTTGACAATTTCACTCTATCATTTCTTTCATAGATATCTTCCAAATTTTTCCAAACTTCATAAATAGTGCCCAAAGAAATAACTTTTGTTTGCTTAGTCTTAGATAGAGCACTGTAGATTGCATACCTTGCCTTTTCATTTTCTTCATAGGCATAAATTTCATCTGCAAAAGAAGGACCCCTTTTCGGTGCAACATACCTTGTCTCAACAAATTTCCATCTTATAACCATGAGAGATCAAGTAACCTCTCATCTACACTTTCCAGTCAATGTAGTTAGATCCATCAAACATAGGGATTGAAAATTTGTGTGTCATCAGATCTACCTCAAGCGGTTAAGCTCTCCTCTAAGGAACCAAAGCTCTGATACCAATTGTTGAAAGGCACAAGACAATTGAGAGGGGGAGTGAATCAGTTGTCACCAATCTCAAACAATTATCAACCTCAAATCCACTTTATTCTATTATTAAGTGTGAACATGAAATGAAAATAACATAAAGTAATATGAACACAATAAACACTAGATTTACATGGAAAACCCAATAAGGGAAAAACCACGGTGAGGATTAGCTCACAATATAAAATAATTTTAAAACTGATTACAAGAGGCTCACTACCAAAGGGCTCACTACCCAAGAATGAATCATTGTTTGGATACAAGGTTCACTACCTACAGATAGGACTCACTTTCCAACACAGAGACTCACTGACTACAAATATAAAATATAATAGAAAGATCCACCACAACAGATTACACACATCCATAGCCTTGATCAAAAGATTTCAAACACTATTAGCTCATTGCTTCCAAGAATCTGACACATTAAAGTACTGCTACCTCAATTCACTTTCACACGCTCTTTCTTCTCACACTTGTGGCATGTCTGACACTTCAAACCATAACATCTCGACTTGTATATATACCATCTTAAACCTTAGAAAATTTCTCCAAGGTTGACTACACACACTTCATATTACAAATTCAAATTAGGTTAGAAACTCAAAATTACCATGGTGGAAGAGAATGAGAGTGGACCAAACCAACACTTAGCCAAGACCCAAAACAATTGCTTAGATCAATCACATTCTTCCTCAATTGATACTTATCCTTCGCATGACGTGTAGACACCAGGTCAGCCAAACCTAATGAAAACACAAATGAACTTTGAAGTACATGCTTCCGCAATAAGAAGATAACATGCAAACCACATAACACACTTCATCATACACTGGAACATATCTCAGATGCCTTCATATTCATCTGCAAAAAATGCAAACAACCTTCATACACAAAAAACTTTCCATCAGTCCATCTAGACTGTACAAACACATACAATAACTCTGAAAATCATCTTCTAGAGCACCAAACCATGAACACCTTTGATAGAAAAAAGATAACATCATTACAAGCCTTCTACCAGTTCCAAAAGAACTGAAACAAACCAGTGGAGGAATGTGGAGTAGAAACATTTCTCCCAGTCCACAAACAAACAACTCTGCCAGACCAGTTCACACATTAGTGGACACAAATTCCACTCTCTATCAAACCAAAAGCTACAAACTAGGATATGTCCCCCATTGAAGCCCATAAACAATAATTTAGATCCACAAAAGCATATGATCAACACAAAAGAAATGTGAAGCAAAAACTAGAGCACATTTTGAACACAAACTCAACTTTGACTTCACTATTTATCAAAAACACTTAACAACTCATCATATCAACACACCTACAACACCATAAAGATAGCTCCATGTACTCACAAAAATTATATAGCATCTCAACTATACATGTACAACCTATAATCACTTGATTTGTTTCTCTGCAACATCCTATACTATGTTGACATCAATGACAACACCACCATACTCATTCATACTTGCAACAACCTTAACATCCAAAAATTACTAACTTGATGGTTCACAACAAGTTTCCCAACTATGACATCATCTTTTAAGAAACTAGATATTGATCCACTACCATATTGGATCTCATAGGATTCTCCGTCACAAACAACAAATGATATATTAATTATTTAGAAACTTCCTTAATATCCCCATTTAAGTAGACAAAACTAAGTGAGGTTGAGTGTTTGAAGTAGAGTACCATCTTCTTGGTATGTGCTTGACTTTTATCATGACTTGTATCTTGTTCATGAAAATAGCAAGCTAGTTGCACTGTAAAATCATTGTTAATTATTGTTAGAAAAATAACCACAAAATCCTTTTTAATTAAAATAATCCTTCTAGATATTTCAAGACAAGATATTTTAGTTAATTTATAAGAGAGATAATTTCACTATCCAAACACCCATCAATCTCTTTATTGTATATAATTTCCCAGAATTCAGAATTTGAATGTAATCAAATTAACCATAATTACCAAGATTTGACACCAAAATGTAGTACAAAATGAATTGTGATGAGGTAAAGATAACCTCATCAATATAATGGACTAAATACTTAACCACACATCTTTCAGGAATCCTTACCCTACCAATTAAGTGTATTTAGGATAAGTAATTGCTTTCTTTTTGTGAAGAGGTGTACAATCTTTATTTCTTGAAATTAGTTGAAATAAGCTAACTTGTGTTGACTTAATGGTTTAGTTTTTGAGCATTGCATAGGTCAACTACCACAATTTTTTGTCATGCCAGCCAAAGAGATTTAATGTAGACTTCAACACCATTGAAGGCAAGTGAATGTGCACCGAAACTTTAGGAGCATACATGATGGACCGAGTTTTGGTAGTTTCTATTATTTTTAGTTTTAAAGACTTTATGGCTTGTGTCGATCCCCTTTAATGTTTCATGCCATGGGCTTTAAAGTTTGTTAGTTGTTGAAAATTAGTTTAAGACTTTACTAACTGAAATGTAGGATTTTGTTAGTTGCTCTTATATAAATATGTAACTATTGAAAATGATATATACAGAAGAATATCATTATGTTGTCACTATTTTTTCTAAGTTACACTCTTAATATGAATAAAATGAGTTTTTCCCGTCACCTTTGGAATTACTAAGTAATGTGAATGGAGTTATTTTGAATGAAGTAATTTTGGATTTACTAGTGTATGTGATCTAAGCTAGGCATAGGAGCACCCGAGAGCTGGCCACTCAAGGGGTTGTAGATTAGATAGATAAGTATTCTACTTTTAATTTTGTACTTTCATTTAGTAGATAATAATCAGAATTGAAGTTTATTTTCATGTGTGGAATTATGTCAAAAGTAATCCTATAGGTTGTAGCTGAGTCTGTAATCTTTAAGTTCTAGTATCTGAAGTTCCGAAGCACCTTCTTTCATTTGTTTTAGATTGTTAAATCATTTTTTGTTAATTGTTAATATTTTTATCTTTTGTTAGATCAATGTTTCATAGTTTCTTTATGAGCTTTTCTTCTTTAGCAATTTACACATTTCTTAGTTTAATCATTTCCATTCTTTCTAGTTTAATTGTTATGCTTTTTAGATTCATATATTTCTACTTTCTATTTTAGTTATTTCAAGCTTTCTAGATAAATGATTTCTTGCTTCCTAAGTGTTGATGCCAAAAATTGGCAAGGTAAAAACCTTTATGGGAAACTCAGTTAATGGGGGAACCAATTGTGCTAAACTGAGTGACCTTCGGGTTTTTAAAGAACCCGACTTCTTCTGTAATTGTGATTTTGGAATGGGAAAAGGAAGAAGATATAAAAAATAAAGGTCTAACTAAGGTGATGCACCAAGGAATAGATATAGGCATGGTAAATCTATCTTTTGGGATTTGATTTAAGGGCTCGATTAGTAATCTGCTATGTTCTAGAATGACAAAAATCAAAGATGAAAGCTTGAATATTTTATACAATAACATAAAACAACTCTCATACACATTTACTAAAAAGAGGAGTCAAAGACGTGATCTAAACCAACAATTTGTATTAAAATCATAGAAGTTCTGCAAATAAACAATTCAGGACAATAATATCACATGATAATGTTTTATAAAATAGCTTATGAAAAAAAGAAAGGCCAAACAATGGCACAATCTCATAGTCTCATACAATAATCTAAAAGAAATGCAAAAGGCCTGGTGTCTTTCCCTAATTTTGTTGTATCTTCTAAACTCAATTTTAGAAGGAAGAAGTAATATATATAGCTAACAATTCCACAGCCTGGTGGGCCAGTAATAGAAAAGACTTTGTATCTCAAGCAATGATGCCTACAACAATGATTCCCATGGCCATTGTAGGAAAAAATATTTGGGCCATTGAACATGGTTGCTCCCCAGCCAAATGCATCCCCTGTGAATGATGGCAGTGGTCCCAACAAAACCATATGCAAACATGTTTCATTCACCTACAAAGGCAATTAAGACACGTTATAGCTTGGTAGGGCACACAACTCACTCTCGCCTTCTCTTCGATGAAGTACCCATGAAAGAGACACATGGCAGCAAGTCAGAGCCCACTTGTTGATTCCTTCTCCTTACATTGAAAGATGACACAATGAAGACATGTGGAGGCATTCTTTACTATCGGTGCCTACTATGGGGTCTACCAAAAATGTATGCAAATGAAAGCTACGTGGTATGTGGTTGGGGCCCAACTAAAAATTGAAGGGAAGTAGGCATGAAGAGCCTGCAATGCCGACATGTGGAAGCATGGCAGGATCTAATAGGAGAGTGAAGGAAGTAATTGCTGCAAAGAGCACCTAGCAGACACATAGTATCAATGGATGAAACTCTTCAAAAAGGGGCTTGATGATGTTCAAATAATTGAGGTGCAGTTGGATACTTAGCAAAAAGTAAAGACCACCTAGAGGGAGCTCAAGGAATTTGACATTCACAACTTTTGGCGACTACTAGGGGTGTTTCACCTGCGGAACAAGGAACCCAAATTTTTCTTTGGCTTACAAACTAGAGTCCCATACATTGGGTGATCGAGTTAGATTTTACAGAGAGCAACCTACAGAGGTAGCCACTCGGCCTCAGATGGTATTGATATGTCACGTAGATTCTCTTGCACTCTACTCAAATCGAGCATTTTCTTGTAAGGTAGCGTCGCAAATATACCAACCTTGGACTCAAGTTGGAAGAGTATCCACACAATTTGATGAGTGAAACCTTCAATATCCACTGTAGTAGGAAGTTTATTGGTAACTCAAGGGAAGACAACTAAGAGGGGGGGTGAATTAGTTGTCATCGAATCATAAACTTATTCAACTTATTAACCTTAATTTTAGATCTGATCATTAATCATGAAAGCATAAATGAACAACACATCAGAAGCACACATAACACCAAGATTTTTATGTGGAAACCTTGTTAGGGGAAAAACCATGGTGGAGTTCAATCCACAAGATTATACCCTGTTAAAAGTATAAGGAAATATGAATGGGGAATGCACATGCATTCAGAAACACTGCCTAGAGCTCACTACTCAAATACAACAAGGCTTACTACCCAAGGATGACACACTGTCTTATAGAAAGATTCAAATTAAAACCATCCAAATTTAAACTAATAAAATAGCATCTGCTAATGCCTGGTTATAGTTCCAGTTAAGCACATGAACATTTCACTCTTCTTCACTCTTTGCTTTTCCTTCAAATGATCTAAAATTTATTCACACACAAGACTCATACACTCCACATTCAATCCCTCTTTGCTCTAATGCACACTTCCAAATGATCAAAAAATCACTCTTATATATCTTCAACAAGAAATTACGTCGCTATAAGTTAGCCACCAAAAGATAATAAAATAATTACAAATAGTTGGCCAAAAAAAATATAGATTATTCATGCTAATCAACCAAGGTCAGCCATAACATAGTGAAGACTGAAAACAACATCTCCAATACAAATACACATCAATTAATTTCTCCTCCAAGATTGACAACACACTTCAACACCTTGTTGGCCAAGAACATGAAAAACATCAACACGAAAGAGAAAATCTCGGATCACAAGCACAACGATCAATGCAGACATGCCACAGAGATAGAGAATGAACTAGAAACATCCAAAAGCATCATGAAACACTAGAGAAGCATCAACAACAATTGAACTTACTGAAATCATAGAATCTTCAATGAGGAACACTAACTGAAGCAACATAAAAACTGTCAGAATGAAAATCATCATAACTTGATCAACTCTTCATGTAGATCTCTAAAATTTGATGTGGATAAACTAGACATACTCAAAAAGAAACCCTTTAGTCCACAACCTTAGAAAAACAACATACTAAGCACACTAACAGAGAGAACTTCACTTCACCACTGACAACCTGTAGCACTTCTTATTACAATTTTCTCAATATCCTAGACATATACAACTTCTAATGCAACAATGCGAATAGTGTTGACATCAATGACAACCACATATCAGAAACACAACCACAACATCCAATAATCTCGCCCTTTGGAATTGATGGCAACACATGATGTGAAAAATACCATCAACACAACTACACTTACTCTTCCTTTAAGTTCTAACTTTTCTTCCCTTACATGATCTTCTCCCCACAAGGCTCTTCTCCTCAGATAATCAGTAGTTAGTTTTTCACATTACTCTTCTCCCCCTTTGACATCAATGAAAAAGATATCTTCAATACAAGCTCTGAACCACATATCTGAACTTCTAAACATCTGACTACTCCTCCTGAGTAGCAGCCACCACAACATCAATCTGGATCAAAATATGATCATGAAATGCACAGATTGGTGCAATGCAATGCATCCTTAGTTCTTATTAGGAGGGGTAATCACCCCTAACTTCCCTTTGAGATACTCAAAAGTATCCTTAGGCAAAAAATTTATAAAGATATTTTCAATATACTCCTTAGTAGGCACATAATCCAATCTGACTTCCTTTTTACTTACCTTCTCTCTCAAAAAGTGAAATTTTATAGATATATGCTTGGTCTTTGAATGTAGCACTAGATTCTTAGAAATGTTAATAGCACTTGATTTATCATAGAATATAACAATAGGATCATCATACACAACTTCGATATCCTTCAACATCTATTTCATCCATAGTACTTGAGTACAATTATTAGCACCAACAATGTATTTTGCCTCTGCAGTAGATAAAAAAATAGCATTTTACTTCTTACTCAACCATGAAATCAGTTTCTTTCCCAAAAAAAATGCTCCACCACTAGTACTTTTCTTGTCATTCACATCTCCTTCCCAATCAACATTAGTAAAGGCACTCAAATTAATACCATCATCTTTAGGATACCATAGACCAAAATCAACTGTCCCTTTCAAGTATCTAAAAATTCTCTTCATAGTAGTCACATGGGATTCTTTAGGATCAGCTTGAAATCTAGCAACAATACATACAAAATTCATGATATCAAGCCTACTTTGAGTCAAATAAAGCAATCCACCAATCATTGATCTATATCTTGTCTGATTTTCCTTAGGAGAATCATCATCAGTTGTCAACTTGCATCCGGTCACCATGGGTGTACCAACAGGATTTGAATCTTCCATACTGAATTTCTTCAGCAATTCCTTCACATACTTGGACTAAGATATAAAAATTACTTTATCTAACTGAGTAATTTGCAATCCCAAGAAGAATTTCATCTCTCCAATCATTGACATCTCAAATTCATTTTGCATCTCATTAGAAAACTTCATGCACAAGCTATCATCTCCTCCAAATATGATATCATCAACAAAAACTTCCACAATCAAATCTTTATCATCATTCTTGAAATATAGATTACTATTAGCAATACATTTGTTAAATACAAGTTTCACCAAGTACTTATCCAATCTAGCATACCATGCTCTAGGGGCTTATTTAAGAACATACAATGCTTTCTTCAATCGACACACCATATCTTCTTGATCAGTCAACTAGAATCCATCAGGTTTCTCAACATACACCTCTTCTTCCAATTCACCATTTAGAAAGCATACTTGGCATCCATTTGATAAACCTTGTAGTCTTTGTGAGCAGCATAAGCAAGAAACAATCTCATAGCTTCAATTCTAGCAACAAAGGAAAAGGTTTCTTCAAAATCAATACCTTCCATTTGAGAATATCCCTTACAAACTAGTCTTGCTTTGTTTCTAACCACTTCACCTTTTTCATTCAGTTTGTTTCTAAAGACCCGTTTAGTTCCAATTACATTCTTATCCTTAGGTCTGGGAACAAGAATCCATGTATCATTCTTCTCAATTTGTTGCAGTTCCTCTTTCATTGCTTCAACCCAATGCTCATCTTTGCATGCTGCATTCAAATTGTTAGGCTCGGCATTTGAAATCAAACAATATTCTTCTGTAATTTTTCTTCTAGTCTGAAAACCTTTGTTCTTATCACCTATGATCTGATTCTCTGAATGATTCAATCCCACATACCTTGGAGTCTTCTTAGAATGTTCTTCAACTTCAGACTCTTCTAATCTCTCTATTGTTCTTCCATCAATTTCTCCTTCTTCTTGATTTTCTTGATTCACCAGAAGGATTTGAACTTGACTTGCAATCTAACGTTGCTTGTACTATCATTCTGATCATCAGAATCATATCCATAGGTTCTCGATAGTGTAGCTATGTCTTCATCAACCTTAACATTTTCACTTTCAACCATTTTCTTCAATATTTTGTTGTAACACTGGTAGGCCTTACTTTTAGTAGTGTAACCCAGAAAGATTCCTTCATCACTCCTAGCATCAAATTTTCCTATATCTTCATCTCTTTTGATATAACACTTGCTTCCAAATATTTTGAAATATCTAACAGTAGGATTTTGACCAGTCCATAGTTCAAAATGAGTCTTACCAGTATCGCCTTTGATTTGTGCCTAGTTAAGTGTGTACACAACAATACTCTCAACTTCTCTCCAATAAATATGAGGCACATTTCCTTCCAACATCATGGTTCTAGCAGCATCTATAACTATTATGTTCTTCCTTTCCACAACTCCATTTTGTTGAGGGGTCTGCGATGTAGATAACTGTCTCTTTATTCTATGCTCTTCACAAAAATAATCAAACTCACCAGAAGTGAATTCACCACCTCTATCCGATCTCAGACACTTAATCTTCAAACTATTCTCTATCTCAACCATAGCCTTAAAGATCTTGAACTTTTCCAGAGCTTTAGATTTCTCCCTTAAGAAAGTAACCCACATCATTCTTAAATAATCATCGATAAGCAACATGAAGTATTTGTAACCTTGTAAACTTCTAGTTCTAGCAGGACCACATAAATCAGTATGCACAAGTTCCAACAATCCATTTGAATTTTGATGTCTACTTCGAAATGAAATTCATGTTTGCTTTCCTAACTGACATTATTTGCATATGGAATTAGTAGGTTTCATCAGCTTAGGAAGATCTCTCACAGCTTTAGTGGAACTCATCTTGACAATGTTATCAAAGCTAACATGACACATTCTCCTATGCCATAACCAACTCTCATCAACTTGAGCAATCAAACAACTTTTACTAGCAACATTCAAATGAAAGATATTACCTTTTGTATGTGTACCTGATGCAATCATATTTCTAGAATTTCCCAATATTTTGCACTTACCATCCATGAACTGAAGATTGTATCCCTTATCAACCATTTGACCAACACTTAAAAGATTATGCTTCAAACCTCAACATACAAGACATCATCAGTGTTATGTTTACCATCAAGAGAAATGCATCCTCTTCCATGGATCACATCAGCTGTGTTATCACCAAATCTCACAACACCACCATCATACTTCTCCAAATTCACAAACTTACTTTTATCTCCTATCATATGATGAGAACAACCACTGTCAATTACCCATTCATCTTTCTTTTTAACTCAAGTAGCTAGGGCTTTCTCCACATTTGTACAACTAGCAGATTCAATAAGCACACAATTATTTTCCTTGATAGCAATAAACAAAAATTCATCTTCACTTGCATTTCCTCTATCAGATTCATCATTTGTTACACCTTCATCAGCAACATAGTAACACTTCTTTTGGAATTTAGGCTTGGAAACTCTCTCAGGACACCTTGATGCAAAATGATCTATCTTATTGCAAGAGAAACACTTAATAGGAAACTTTCCCTTATACTTACCTTGTCCCCTGGCTTCTCTTTTCACAATCAATGCTTCAAGTTCTTCAATATCTCTTTCTTCTTCATCTAGCTGTCTCTGTTACCAATTTTCACTTCCGCCAAATTGGTAGAGCTGATTAAATTTTGTTATATCTTAAAGTGAAATTTCAATTATTTTTACATGTGCTTTAAATGTTGTTTGTACTATATTTGTCAAGTATCAGTTGTGCAAGTGTTTTTAGTAAAAAGAGTTTTAGAAGTATTGCTCAATGTTTTGAAGAACAAATGAAGTACAAAAATGAATATACAAATGATTAAGCATAACAAGTGCTTTCATTTATTTCATGATGCTATTCTCATTACAAGATTTCATTTGATTGCAAGAATACAAATGATGGTACAAATTTGCATTTTGATGCATTTCTTTTAGATTGGAAATGAAAGAAGAAACTAAAGGATCCACACAAGCTATGGTGATAGCGGATTCCATTCATTGTGAAAAATAAATTCTACAACTAAAGGTGAAAATAAATAAGAATCAAATAGAAGAAGACATATCCATCATTGCTTGGGTTATGATCTTCAGTTGATGTGCTTGCAGCCTGCTCCATCATGCTTTCAATCCCGAGCGTAGCTGCAAAAAATTAGGAAAGTCTTGTTAGAGCTCCGACTATGAACATACCTACATGAACCACCAACAATAATGTAGAATTCTATTGACAATACACTGAAACAATCAAGAAAAGTGTAGGAATTAGAGCTGAAAGTGTAAACATCATAATAATATATTGTTTTTTGCTAACACTGTTTGTTTCCTATGCAGGTATAGGAAAATCCATGTAGCTGATCATCTTATGAAAACATAACAAGAATGTGGAGTAAAACGAGCTCCCACAAGGGTAGAGCTCGACATGTTGCCCCTTAAACTTACAAGTTGGATGAATAAGAAAGTACATTTATCATGCTCATCTGAGCCATTCATGAAGGAGTAAAACGTGTTTTTCAGCTAACAAAGCTTTAAGTTTATTGTCCATTCATAACAATCAAGTCTAAGTAATGAAATGAAGATTACAGATGGACAATAAACTTAACAAATTCAATTCATTTGAAATCCATCATTTTCATTCTAGAAAGTTAAATATTGTTGTCATATTAATTAATTTTTGCTGCCTTGTGTTCTATTCACATTTATTCATGCTATTTCATGGTGTTTTTTCTAAATCAGGAAGTGTTTTATGTCATAATGATGATAGTGAATAGGCATACATGTATAAAATTCATGAAATTAAGATGCAGAATTGGAAAATTGAAAGCTATTTACAACATCTTCATTTGATTATAAAATGTATGAGGAATGTTGAAGCACAAGTAAATTGGCATTGTTCAATCATTTGAATGCAAGAGTATCAATGAAATTATGGGTTTTTTTAAGACCAACTTGCATATATAAGATAGCATTATGGAAAGAAGCTAAGTGATCAAGTAAATACAATATGCAAGTAGAGTAGAGAAGCTAAATCAGAATATGATTAGAAGCATGGGAAGTAAGTATTTCTTTATCTTATGAAGTTTTGAGCTAAGAATGCATGATTCTGAAATATTTAAGTAAACAGGATGAATGATAGTAAACATCAATGCTACCTATGGAACATTAATGTTGCTATAGTAGGTATAAGAAAAAGACAAGGGGATGTCCCAGATCTATTCCAACATGAAAAACAAGAACAGGTGTATCATATTGAATGAATTCCATTTTCAGGACAAGTGAAGTTTCATTCTGAGAAGCAAGTAATGTGAAGCACAAGTGACAGAGGAGTTCTCTTTTTTAGTATAATGTAGGAATGGTGAAAGAGGTTATGAATCTACAAACAAAGGAATGGAAAAATATCTGAGATCATCAATAATATTAGGGTTAACAAAGTACAGTAATTGGTGTAACTTTGAGTGCTTTTTCCTTTTTTGAAAACAAAATACCTATGTTGGGTTATCAACTCAAAATGCTCAATACAATAAAAAGGTGGTGTTCATTTCAAAATAGTCATAATCTACAAGTGCAATGCTGCTACCGGATAATAGAAAGATTTTCTTGCATTTTCACAAATACCCACATGATGGTTTTTATTTAAAATGCATATTTACCACTATTTTTACCATACCCATATTGGGTTTTCACATAAAAGATAGAAATGAGTGGTTTCTTTCAAGTTACAGAAAACCCATATGGGATTTTGTTTTCAAATACAGATTTTTCACCAATTTTCAGCTTACCCATGTAGGGGTTTTTACAAAAAAATGCAAGAAATTCATGTAATACATTATGGGTTGAGCCTAGTAGATACAATAAAATGTAGAAAATGTAAAAAGGAGTTTTCTTTATTACAAAACAGAGTTTCTCTTTTTGAGATTGTGTGAAGATAATGGAAAATACAATAAATTCAAATGCTCAAAATGGACATGATAGGCCATGGCCTTAATGACCTTTTTGTTGCTTTCAAAACACAAGAGAACCCATGATATTGTTAGAAGTCAACTTACCATTGTAACAAAGGAGGAGTCGACCAAGCTAGAGGAAGAAATCTAAAGTATCAAGCATTTGCAGCTACAAAACCCTAGCATACACATGGTGGCACATTTTCCTCATGCAGAGCAAAATTCTTCAAAGTGACAAAGGAGAAATGATATGTGATTTAGGCTTTACTTTGAGTTTTGTTTTAGTTTGCCTTAATTCGACTTAGGGGAGCTTGTGTTATTTTATGAACTCAAACTTGAATTAATTCCTTAATGCTTTGTCTTGGCTGAATTCCTTCATGCCCTAGGTTGAAGTTTAGTGTTTATAAGACTTATTAAGTCTAAACCTTAAGTTAAGTTTGATTTATTTTTCAAAATTTAAATACCTTGTGGTATTTATTTTATATTCATGCCTTGGAGAGTAGAGTAATAAACATTATTTCTTAGGCATTTAATTTCAATTGATTTTAAATAAATCAATTAGATAAATAATGGAGATTTCTTTCTTATTTTTTATGATTTTTTATAAGAAAAAACAAATTTGTAATGGAGTAATAAGGTTTATATTTTGCAAAGATTTTTAATCTTTAATTGCAAAATAAATCAAGTTGTAAAACTGCATGTTGTAAAGCAGAAGATAAAACAATGATTTATAAATTGTTTTATTCTTTCTTGCTATTTTTAGGAGTTTATAAGGCAAAAAGAGTTGACTTTTCCTTGGTCGGATTTGAGCTACATGGTGAACAGATAAGGTGTTTTTTTGCTTTTAAAGCAAAGTAGACCTATTTCTAGGTGCTTTTCAGCATGCACATGCAAAGACTGAGAGTTTTCCATTTTAGTTACTCATTTTGGAGTAGTTTTTGATGCTTTTCCTTGAGCTTTCTTCTTGAGCTCGAATTAGGGTTTTGTGATATATCTTGAAGAAAAACTTAGAGTTTTTCTAAGTCCAGATTATTGTTTCTTCCTCTCATGCTGAAACAGAGAGTTTTGTAAGCAGAAATTTGTACTCAAACTTTGATACTCCTTTAGTTGAATAAAGCAACATTCCTATTTCTCAATTTTGTGTCTATTTGCAATTTTAGTTTGATGTCATATTATGATTTTTGTTTACAGAATCCTTGTTATGTCCTAAAATTGTAATTCTTGATGCAAAAAGTTCATAAAATACAGGTTGCATGTTGTATTTAAATCTGAATCTTCATGCAAATAATTTATGTGTCAAGTGTTCATGAGAGATTGTGAAGTATTGTTGTTTTTTGAGAGTTATTTGTGGGTAAAAACTAGAGTCATCATTTAGTCACCATTAAGTTCTAAAAATCACTTTAAGTCATAGGTTTTATTTCAGTTATCTTTTTAACTCTTTCCCTCAAAAGATCAGTTAGAATAGATTTATCATTCAGAGAACCAACTCACTCTGGAGATTCCTTCTTCATTCAGATCACCCACATCTGAAGAAGGTTTCCATGTGTCAACAGATAGTTAAATTTTTCAAATTTAGCATAGGGTGCATATATGATTGATAACAATCTCATTTCATCCTCATACTTGAATGTCTTTCTTTATGAACTTTCACCTAGATCATATCCCTGTCTATCTCTTCCAGAAGTAGTAGTTTAAATGTAGATTCAACGTTAGGAAGGGCATCACCAAGTTCACTCAACTCAAAAGGAGTAAGTGTACCAATCAACATATCTCTAGTAACATTTGTCATAGTTTGGAGTTCTTCAATAGCACTAGCCTTGACTTTGTAAGAATTAGGCAAAGATCTAGGCACTTTAGCAACAATTTCTGATTCATCTATCTATCCACTAGCACATCTGATACCACAAACAAGTTCATTTACTCTTTTCATGAAAGTAGTAACATTTTCATCGTCACCCATTTTCAACTTTTCATATTTTTTTTCCAGAATTTGTAGTTTAGCAATCTTCACATTTGCATCACCTTCATACAAGGTCTCCAACTTCTTCTAGATCTCATAAGCAATCTTCAGATCCATCACATTTTTCATCTCAGTATTAGTCAAAGTACTCAACAATGCCTCCTTAGACCTGATATTATATTCAACATCCCTGATCTCAACAGAAGCAGTAGGACCATTTTGTGAAATAACATATATCTTTTTTGTAATGCCCTATCTATAGGGTTCACCAATGCATCTCAGATGGCACTCCATTCAAGATTTTCACAAAGAATAATTTGTTCCATCAAATCTAGGACTATCCTTATAATTTTCCATCCCGGATCACCTCAAGCTATAAAACTTCTTCCAAGGAACCAAAAGCTCTGATACCAATTATTTGCAACTCAAGGGTAGACAACTGAAAGGGGGGTGAATTAGTTGCCACTAAATCATAAACTTATTCAACTTATTAACCTTAATTTCATATATGATCATTAATCATGAAAGAATAAATGAACAGCACATCAAAAGCACACATAACACCAAGATTTTTATGTGGAAACCATGTTAGGGGAAAAACCATGGTGGAGGTCAATCTACAAGATTATACCCTGTTAAAAGTATAAGGAAATATGAATGTGGAATGCACATGTATTCAGGCACACTGCCTAGAGCTCACTACTCAAATACAACAAGGATTACTGGCCAAGGAAGACACACTATCTTATAGAAAGATTTAGATTAAAACCACCTAGATTTGAACTAAGAAAATAACATATGCTAATGCCGGGTTATAGTTTTGGTTAAGCACATGAATACTTCTTCACTCTTCTTCGCTCTTCTTCACTCTCTGCTCTGCCTTCGAATTATCTGAACTTTATTCACACAGAGTACTCATACACTTCACATTCACTCCCTCTTCACTCTTATGCACACTTCCAAATGATAAAACAATCACTCTTATATATTTTCAACAGGAGATTACATCGCTATAAGTCAGCCACAAAAAGATAATAAAATAATTACAAACAGTCAGCCCAAAAAAATAAAGATTATTCATGTGAATCAACCAAGGTCAGCCATAAAATAGTGAAGACTGTAAACAACATCTCCAACATGAAAACACTTCAATTAATTTCTCCTCAAAGATCCACAACACACTTCAACACCTTGTCAGCCAAGAACTTGAAAAAAATGAACACGCAAGAGAAAATCTTGAATCACAAGCACAATGATCAATGCAGACATACCAAAAAGATAGAGAATGAACTAGAAAAATCCACAAGCATCATGAAACACCAGAGAAGCATCCAAAACAATTGAACTTACTAAAATCATAGAATCTTCACTCAGGAACACTAATTGAAGCAACATAAAAACTATTAGAATGAAAATCACCATAACTCGATCAACTCTTCATGCGGATCTTTGAAATTCAGCGTGGATAAACTAGACATACTCAACAAGAAACCCTTTAGTCCACAACCCCATAACAAAAATGTACTAAACACATTGAAAAAGAGAACTTCACTTCATCACTAATAACTTGTAGCACTTCTTATTATAATTTTCTCAATATCCTTGACATATACAACTTCTAATGCAACAATGCTAATAGTTTTGACATCAATGAAAACCACATATCAGCAACACAACCACAACATCCAACAAGGTTTTTTGAAGCTTTGGAAAGTGGAGGTGTCTTGCTACTTTTGTTCTATCCTTGTCACAATATTCTCCTTAGTAGCCACCTAGTCGTCAGAAAGAAACAAGGAGGGTAGACCCATCTGTGTTAGCTGGTAGAACCTAGACCATATACTATTCATAGTTTTGTCTAGTTTGGTAGTGCACTCACTAGCATGGATGATAGCCGAGTGGTAGTGGATGAACCTGTTCATTATTTTGGCAACAACCTTTTGATCCCCAATCCTTGCCTTTGCTAAGTCCTTGTCTGTGACCATGTATATCTTATCTAGTAGCTTTTCTACCTCAGGAACCCTCTCTGGGATGATCTACGGGAACTGCTCAATCGCTCTACAAACTTCCCTACCCAAGCTTGTCACCTCTGACATAAATTGGAGCATCAACTGAAGTGTTAAGTAGAAGGCCTTGACCTTTTCCTAGTATGGAATATACAATTATTGAGCAACTGGAATGAGGTTTGGCTGGGTAGTAGGGGGTTGGGGAGAATTCTTTAGAAAGGAAATCTCTACATCTCTTGATCTGACATCCTGTGTCAATTTCATGATCCTTTTTTTTTGTAGACGCAAGTTGTTCCAAAAAATTCCTCCATTTGGTGAGCCATTTTTCTTTAGCTAGGTTTTTTCTTGCTGATTCTATTTCATGGGAAGTCTTCATCTCTTGGAGCTATTTCTCTAATAAGGCCTTTTGGTTCTTAAGGTCTACATCTTTATGTTGCATTTGTTGCTTGAACTGAGCGTGTTATCGTTCAAACTCCTCACTCCTTTGTTTCCTCACCTACTCTTCTAGAGCTAATTGTTTATGATATTCTTGGTTCCTCCGCCACAGTGCGTCGATAAGAGTGGGGTCATAGGATTAGAACTTTGCAAGTTCCTCTTCAAGTTTGTTTTGCTCTGCCTTTGTTTTGCTCTGCCTACGTTACCTGCGCTTTCTCTGATAAGTGCACAATTTTTTCTTCCATTGCTTTTTCCTTCACCACCAGGACATCAAATCTATCCTTCACAAGTTCCAGCTCTTCTTCTTTCTTCTTTATCTAGCGACATGAATTGAGGAAGTCAATGGTCACCACCCGCTGTGTTTCCTCCATGAGCTCAATTTTGTCTTGCAACCAGGCTATGATTAGATCGAGTCCCATGAGAAACATGTTGTAATCATTGGATTGCATTTCCCCATGTGGTTTGATGATGTTTGGGTACATGGTTGTGAAATATGACAATTTTTTAGCTTCATTGAAAACAATATACACCTACGATTCTGCTAGCTTCTTAGCATCCTTGGCCTTTCACTTCTAGACTCTGATAGCCTACACTTCCTTTGTATTATCACCTTGCACCATCAATTGGATTGGTGATTGAACCAACCTGCTTGCAAAGGGTGTACCAGGAGGTAGGGCGAAAGAGAACATGAGGTAGTGGTTCCAGGAATTTTCTTCTTTAGAAGAGTGACTACTTGCGGGGAGAAAGGAGGGATATACCAAAGCTTGGTTTGTGAACTAGTGGGATGAATCATTAGGTGTTGCAACAATAGTGGAGTCATGACAGACTCCATCTAATGGGTAGACTGAGTTCGGCTTGATATAGTAGTAGCCAGAGGGGTGTTAGTGGTGGTCGCAGATGCAAAGGGCGAATAGACAACAAACATGGACTAGGTAGTGATGAAAGGTGAAAGGGTCCATGGAGGAGTAAAAAAAAAATGGCCTCACCTAGGAGAACTGAGAGAAACCTCCCGCAACCATTATGACAGAAGTGAAAAAGGAAGGGCCAACACTTGCAGTGAGGGGCACCATGGACACAATAGGGGTGACCAAAGATTGCAAAGTAAGAGAAGAGGGAGCAAAATTTACCTATTTTCTAGATGATTGTGATCCTTGGCTTGCCACTGGCTCATCAATCACTATAGGACCCAGGCTCATTACGGGCCCCTGCGGACTCTGTTCTTTAGCTGCATCTATGTGCTACCTCTTGTTGGGTGGTGAGTCCTCCACTTCAATAGTCTCCAACTATTTTTGTTGGGTTGTTCTTGACATATTTGTAGTCCAAGTGCATGTACATGAGGCTTCTGACCATGATACATTGAACCCCACATTTGAAGAGACCTTGAATGACTGCTACTCCGATTTCTCTTTTTGTTGTGTTGAGGCCGTCTATATTTCACTTTCCTTCTCCTTTCCTTTTTCTATATGCATTTCAAACTCCTCTGGGTCAATGTCTTCATCAACGCTCACATCAAAATATGTATGCACGTCATCCCATAATTTATCAAATATTTCATCCATCTTTATGCTTTTGTAAGGAGCAACAAGGTGTTGGATTTCTTGTTGGTAGATCCAAAAATCCTTAATTATTTCCTCATTCTAGTTCTCTTTCTTTGACAACTGACTGCGGAGGGCGGTCCCCATTTTGTGCTTCTCATTATATTTTGCTGACCAGAGGTAGAATTGAAGTCATGGTGGCATGCTATCATTGGAAGGAATATAGGCCAGGTCCACCAACACATCGTCACACTCCTCCATCAGACTTTGCTGCTTCTCCCAATAAGGCTAGGGGCTATGGGTTACCTTGATGAACTCATTACCCAATTCATCGAAGGGGTTGTAATTCCATTTGTCGCAGATCATTACTAACCCTAAATGGGCCAGCTTTTCTTCCAACAGCTTGTATGATTGCTTCTTCATCATAACCACCCACTTAAAGGTTAGTGGACATTTGAAGAATCCCCTCTTGCCCCTTCCTCCACAAAATTTATAATCAATAATGCACATCTGCCTGAACATTTCAAGGGCTAATACCTTTTGTGTGACATACTCTAGGAGCTAAAATGGCTCCTCAATAAAGCTACACATATGGATGAATGTGAAATCCCTCCCAAGGAACTAGTTGCATTTGGGAGTGAATATCTGTATCCACTTCACCTAGTCGGTGGAAAGTCAATAGATACAACCATTCTTATCAAAGTCTTGCAGAATTGGAGTTAAGAAAAACTCTGAAAACACATAATAGTCATTTGTTACGAAAAGGAGGGGAGTCCATATAGAAACTATCTTTTTGGCACCTTCATTAGTAAAAATAGATAATGGTATCATTTTACTAAAGAAGTCAGGGTTCTAGTATAAGAACATATGAGCAAGCAAGGAAGGGAACCTGAAATTGTGCTGCATCTTGTACTCCCGTATCTAGCTCATCATTTATCAGTAAATGACTACTGCAAAGTCATACCAAAACAAGGACTTTTGCCTTTGTAGCTGAAAACCTAAACCCAATTGAAATTCTTGCACCTATTTTTCTTCATCCAAGCAGCAAACAAACTCCATCATGGAGAGCACATCCTACATAACTTGCTTCAAGGCATTGTACTCAATAGGAAATTTTGGCAGCTCCTTGCAAAATTCTCTAGGCCTCTACATTTTTGCATTATAGAAGTCCAAAGCTTGGTTTATGCCCTTCCAAAAGATGCACCCATATTTTGGAGTAAATGTCTCCATTAATCTCACTTTATAGTGTTTCACTGGGATACACAGCATGCTCTAGATAGCATCTTCACTTTTGTTGACTCTCAACATCTGACCTTCAATGGTGTTGGTATATGGGTTAAAGTGTTCAATGGCCTCATGGGTGAGCTCTGGGTAGTAATGCATAGAGGGGACCATTTATTGTAGAAGACTGTTGAACCATAGCTTATATTCCATTTTATTTTGTTTCCCTCTGCCTTTTTCATTCTTTTGCATGCTCCTTCCCTAAGAGTCTTAGGGTTCTTTATGAGGATGGGGTCATGGGTATTATCTCATTCCTCCTTTATCTAGCTTTGGTCCCTAGTAATTTTAGGCTTGTTCAAGGCATGCCTATGAACCCATTCTGGTTTTTCCAGCATTCCAAGTGACATGTAAGAGATGTTATCAAAGATATTGACTATTGGTACTACTATCATGTTGTTGTACAAGCTTTGGGTGGCCCCAGCCTATGCCTCCATCTGTGCTTCTATTTGAGAACTTTCTTCCATATTCCTTTTGCTAGAGATTTCTGCTCAACTCAAATCTTCTACAATTTGCTTTGGCTCTATCTATGTTCAACACTCTTTCTCTAGGTAGCGTGCTCAAAATGATTTTTACAATTTTAGTTTCTTGCATGCAATACTTGGCTTATTTATTTCTTGGGGTGGCCAACAGTGCTTAGATTTTAGCATTAAATTCAACATGTACCACCAACTCTTTGGCTTGTGTGAAATGAATTACTTGCCATTTTTGAAATGACCATATTTCATAATGATGATTTGGAAATCATGTTGTACATCATGATTTCCTTGGGACTTGAGCTAGCAATTTGAAGGTAGCTTAGGCTTCGCATGCTTTGGAAATTAATATCACAAAATGAATAATTAGACCCAAAGACACAATAATCACTTGAAAATATTTGTGTTCCTTTTTGGAATTTAAGAAGCGCTTGCAGAATGACACTTCAACACCTAGTTGTATAGACGATCGTTGATGATTGCCACCAATTTATGCTAATTAATTAACCCTTATTTATCTTGCACACAAGAAACCATACCCTGTAGATGCAACTAGGTGGGAAATCTGAGCAAGCCCTGGTGCGATTTTCCAAGTTGGTACTTGATTAGCATCATGCTTATGGTATGAAAATTACCATGCATATCCTAGCTATTTCTATAAATAGGTGCTTTAGGCAATAGTGAAATCACACTTAACAATTTTAGTAGAATCGGTAATAGGCAATTGGCTTAGAATAAGCATTAGGCAGCTGAGTAGAATTGCATTAAGTTAGGCTTAGGAAATTTGTGTAGAGCTAGTGTCAGACAGTCGCATAGAGCTTCCCACAATGAATGCCCCATTCAGGCTAGTATGCAAGAAATCCAAAATAACCTTTCTTGGTGACATCTTGACTAGGCGTCTTAAAAGAATGACCAAAAATAAGCACTCTCTGGCCATTGTAGCAATGAAGTGGGTTTTGGGGAGGGACTGCATTGAATATGAAGACAATTACAGAGTTAATATTGATGTATGCTCTCACTTCGTCACATCCATGCTTGACACCCAGATTCCCAAGCCATTGGTTCTTCATCTAGTGCTTGAGATATTTTCAAAGAAGTACCTAGGCGGCCTCAGAGAGGTGGTGGAAAATGTTGCATTTGGTATACATTTTCCAACAACGAGCAACCTCTAGAAGTACATTGAAGAAGATAGTAGTACCATGGGTGTCATTCCTGAGTGGTTTCTACATCCGGTCGCAAGAAGAACATCGTCAAAGGGTAACCCGTGCATGCCACTTCCTATTTCGCTTGTACAAGATGGTGCCTTTCTATGATTGTTAGTGATCCAAATATGCACCCCTTATGCTCAGTTGTGAAAGAACTCAATAGGTTTGGATGTAACATGGGACTGCTTTAAGGTTGTGTTTATCCTATTGTGAAAACAGACCTCTAGATTATGGGTTGGCTCCTCTTTTCATGGTGTCACCTAAACTATTCCTTGGTGGGAAAAAGGGAGAAAAAAACATGAAAAGACAAACTAAACCTAGGCTATGGTGATGCAACTAATGATTTCTTAGACCTATACAACTACTTCAACACACAATCTCATCAAAAACTCAGCTTAACTTGACAAAACTCAAATATTTAACATATCAATGCATAAGTATTTTGTAAGGACGCTTGGTTCTCTTGACATTTCTGAAGGAAAGGAAATCTTTAACAACTAAAAAGACCATTTGAACTAGTGCACAACTTGCAACCTGCATAAATACATGTTCATTCTACCTAAAGGTGCTAAAATGAGACAAGCATTGAAGGAGTTATCAAAACTCACAATAACATTCATCAATCACCACACTGTACACAATGAGATAGCTTCAAAGAAGGTAAAAAATGAATTTCATTAATGAAAATGGTGTCACATACTACTATAAATTTCTGATATTGAGTCACAATGCTATCCTCTCATTGAAATAAACGCTCCAAAGTAAGCTCCAATGCCCTGTAGAAAGAAAGAATGAACTCATGAAAACTCAAGTTTGAAGATACTTAAGCAATTTTGAAACAACTTCCCACAAAAGTCCTGCTAGAAACCCTAGGTTGGATGAAGCACAAAAGCCAAAATGGAAGCTTCCAAAACCCCTCCAAAAGGTCCTCCAAATGTAGAAAAGTCAAGCTAAGTCCAAGTTCACACTGAAGGTGTGACAAAACAACGTTCAAAATAGTCATTTCTCTTCAAAATAGTCAAAGGCATACCTCACACACTCCTCATGTCTACCAGTCATAATTTTGTCTCCCACATCCTTGACCCATGTTACATGTGTGTTTTGAAAACCCAAGACTCTATTTTGCATTTAAAACAATAATTTGGTTAAGTGATTCATATTACATCACTTAATCAAATTACTTTACATTTTAATGACAAATACAAAAAGGCCCCACCACCATCCTTAGATTGCATTTACATTTGCATTAAATAAACATCATTAAAATAAAAGTGATTTAAAAATCACTTACATAATGACTTACAGTTGAAAAAATGAAAAATAATGATATTTAAATGCTTGCAAAAGCATTAAGAAAAAAAAAATTCTTCCAAGGCATTTGATCATTTCTATTTACCTTCATTCTACACTTCAAGGCCAAAAAGACATGACTATGACCACCTTGATTTTCAAAGGAAAATAAAAGGCCTAATAATTCAGCCTATGTGAGCTCCAAAATCATTGGAATGCACATCATATTTTAGAGTCATCATATGTTTCCACTTGGAGGACTTATCAATTGATTTAGAACACAAGGCATATGTTCCCAAATGAAGAATAAGGCAAAATTTGCCTTAGTTAAAAACCTCAACTTAAGACCATGTAACAAATTAAGATGTGTTTTCATTTTTTTTTAAAATGGGAAAAATCCCATTGGCCTCCAAGGGTTCAAACCCTAAACTAAAAACAGTGGGAAAAGAAGAATTACCTCACTCATTTTGCTTGAGCCTCTTGAAGAGCTCATGCTGCCGCCATAACGCTTTGTTGTGTGCACAAAAAAATGGAAATCTAGTCCAATTCCTGGTAGATTGCAAGTGATTCTTTTTGGAAACAATAGGTAAATGTGTTTCCAAACTAAACTTGGCTTTTTTCCACCATTTCTTTGGCCATTCAGGCTTTGAATGTCGTGGCCTGTAGCATTTTTATGATGAAATTTGTATTGCATTTCATTTGTTGGTTTTCCATTTGCTTACAACCGCCATGATTGATGATTCCTAAAGCTCCATGGTGAAAGTATTTTGACATTTTATGAGGAACATCAGGTTGAGCCAGAGTAAGTCATTTCATGCAAAAAAATGCCATTCTTTTTATATTTTCTGTAAATAAAAAGCTCATTTCAAGCTAATTCCACATAGAAAAATGGTAAAAATATCTTTGTCTTTTCCTATTTTTTCATGCTCAACTATGAAATGTCACGGGTTCCTTCAAAACCCAAACTCAATTTTCTTTGTAAAGAAGCATTTTCCTCATTTCCTATTAGCTATGGCTCGGCCTATTCACTAAGAATGGGTATTTTGTTTTTGCTCACTGTGAAAATATTTCTCTACTGCAAGATAATAACATGAATGAGATATCATGAGAGTGCAAACAGCTGAAACCAAAGCTATATCTATCAACCATTTCACAAAACAATGTTTCCATGTGAAGAAAAATGGTCTACAAAATTATCCAATGCCATTGCACAGTACGGGAATGTTTCATAGAAACTCTTTGTATTTTCCTCTACTTCAACACTTGAATAAGCTCAAATCTTTATATTGTCTTCATTTATCACTCCATATGCAACTCCCAAGTGGGTTTTAATGCATGTGAAGGGAAAAAATAAGCTCTTAGGCCATGGCCAAGAGACTCACAATGCATTTTTACTCGTATTTTTGTTCAGAAAATAATAGAAATTCTTTTTATTTTCTTGTATTCTTTCAGTGATGAATAAAACAATGGTATCTTTCATTGTGTAAAATAGAGACATTGATCTTAACCTTGAATCTCACTACATGCTTTGAAATGATTTGAAACCCTCTATAACCTTCTGTCATGCATAGATCTGCAATGTGAACTAAAACTCTCTTTACACCATTGCCTATATCTTCAACTGACAATGCATCATCAATATCCCTTGCATTTGGGGAATCAATTGAAAATATATAGAGATTTCTCAAGTCTCTCCTAACATGGAACTCCTGTGTTGGTATTTTCCATGGAACCTTTGGTAGACATGAAAGAGAATATAGAGGGAAAATAGCATTATGAATGTCATTTTCAAATAATATTCCCGCAATTTGTGCATCTATTTCTCCACTTTGCTCCAAACTATGTTTAACAACTGCTTGTGGAAGGAAAAAATCTTCTCTCCATAAATCTATGGAAGTAGCAACAAGCTTGCTTTCAAGTGCAAGGTCAGCCTCATGCAATCTCTTCTTCACATTATCATATAGCTTATCCCACGATGTCATCATCTTGCACTTGCTCACTGTCATAATAAGTAATAACCTTTGACACATTTTGTCTACCCTTGGATGAAAACTCTATAAAATCTATCGTCACTACCAACTTGCCTTTACAAACCCTCCTCTTCTTTGTTCTTCACATTTGCATTATAGATTAGATAGCCCCTAGATGGTAGTCTCAAAACATTCTCTTTATGCCTTATCTCATCTGGCAGAGCCACTGGCAAAAAATGTGCTTTCAAATATATTTACAATTGCAGTAGCATCATTCTCAAAAAGGTTATCATGACAAAGACCTTCAATTTATAACTGGCTAAGAATTTTTGGGATAAAATTTGTCAAGTCCTAAATATGTTCAATGTTTTAAAGGTTTCATACTTGTATCCCTAAATGCTCTCTTCCCTATGTTGACCCTTGTCCCAATATTTTTATTACTAACTAATGCTTCTTTTGGTGCTTCTTTGCCAAAATGTGTTGTTCAAGACCTTTCTCTGTGTTGCAATTGACCTCACATAGTAAGCATCATCCTAGTCCCTAGATTGTAGTTTTGAATCAATAGAACTTGAATTATCACTATGCATTTTAAATCACTATAATGTTGTGATATCACTGCAAATGTATTGATCTTCTCATGAAAATTGGCTTGTGACTTTGTATGCATGGCACACTATAATATTGTGTTCCTCTAGTTTTAAGAATAAAATAAACATGTTGTTATAGGCTTAAAATAATCTACAGGAGATCTCCCACCTATTTGTTTATTTTGGATTTTGAATACATAGAACATGATCTTCTTTTGTACTATTGAATTATTACATTTCTATCATTATCAGAGGCACCTACAAAATGGTACTATCATTTCTCTTTGCTGCTAAAATTTTACTTATCTGAATCAAGATGTTGCTCCCATCTATTCAAACATTGTGTTGTTCTTGAATTGCTATGACCCCAAAAAGACTATCATAGTTGAGGATTGTTGCTTTCTTCTAGCAAACCAATAGACTGTTTGATAATTTTTTTTACTAGATTCTCATACAACTCTACCATTTTATAGGTTTTGTAACATGAAACCATTGCCATATAGAATTAATCTCCTCTAAGAAACCATGCCTTACCTATTTCCATCATGAGGATTCCTTTATAGCAGCATTGTTGGCTCCATGAAAATCACATACTCTGCCATTTTATAAATGCTTGTATATTTCACCAACCGTCCTCATTAATATGACTGTACTATTTGTTGAAACTATCATAAATTTGTCCTTCATTCCATGGTGACTTTGATTGTTGTTTTCCCATCATGAGATCATTGTATTTTGAGGAAGCCTACCTCATTGCTTTGTGCTGTCTGAAACTTGACTTGGGACTACCATTTCCAACTCTAAGAGGTCATTGACATTAAGGAATCATGCATTTCATATTCCACCATATCCTCACTGTTTGATTCCTTTTGCTTCAATCCTATTGGGAAGCCATGTGTCATTTATGGTGGTGACCTGAAATCTCACCATCCTAAGTGATGTGTGCTTGTCCAATAGGGTTGAAGTGAGATGAATTGGACCGTATCTTTTGTGCAACAATGAATGACTGTCCTTGTTCATTCTTGTTGCCCCATATGACTCATGATGTTTCAAGCATGACTTGATATCTTCTTCTCTATTTTAATAGATGCATAATTGAACTTGATGCATCTCTGAGATCATTTACTTCTTTTAATAAAATGGATCTTGGATCCACTTAAGATGATTGAAAGACATGTCCAGAAAAATGTACCTTCTTTTTGACATGATGGCAGCCATATGACTAATTCATTATGAAAAGATGAACTATGAAATCTTGAAAAATTAAATTATGTGTTGAATCTTTTGAATCTAATAATGAAATTTGATCAACTAGTGTGATTCCATATTGATTTAATGCATTAATAGCATGTCTATCATTGATTTGATCAAGCTGCTCAATTTCCTATCCCTCTTAAAACATCAAAGGGCAGTATGCTGAGCTCTACTCTTGTGGGAGCCACATTTACCCCACATGTAATTAGTTGAATCATAACAATAACAAGACTTGTCCTAAATCTACACAAGGAACATATAGTTACATAAACAAATCATATAATAGGTGTGTTTGATCACTCCTTTCTTTTTTTTATGGACACTTATGGTATGCTACTATTTTAATGCTTGTAGACACTAGATTACATGTTTATGGATGTTTTGCATATAATTTTGATCAGGGATCTTTCATTGCTCTAAAGCACTATTTTTATCCAATGCAGGAAACCTAGGATCAACGAGGAGGGTGTCAAACAAAAGCAGAGTAGAATCAAGATGATGTGAGGCCAAGTCAACAAGATTCGTCATTCTACTAGGGAATGGCGTGTCCCTTTTCATGTTATATGCAATTTACTTTTTTTTTCCATATGTGTATGATTTCTTCTTTACTAGCATTAAGATAGCGAGTCCCTTGGCTTGTGAGGGACATTTATATGCTCATGATTATCAATAAACATTACATTTGCAATGCATATGGTTCTCTTTCTTATTTGTATGTAATTGCAACACTGGAATAAAATACAATTTGTTTTTTGACAATCTCTTTCATGCATATTGATGAACTTAGCAAAATATAATGTATCTTTTAATGTTTAAATGAAAACAAAAAAAGAATAAGCACTAAGTTACCTGATTTTCAATTGAAAGCTAAAAATTAGGTAACATTTTTGGTGACATCTACTATATATTTTCCTACATAACATCTTGACCATTTTCCTAAAGCTTATCCATTGGGCACTGAGTCATCTAAAGGATGACACCACTTGAAAACAACATAGTATGTTGTCGTAACTCACTAAACCATCAAGAGACACCATGAGACTTATTGAAAACCCAACACCAAAACACCAAAGAAAACTAACTAACTCTTTAAAACAACACTTAGGGAAATGAAAGTTGCAACTAAAAATCTATTCTAACCTACCCTAACCAACAAAGAAGCTGGTCAAAAAAACCCTTTAACAAGCTTTACAAAATAACACCCCTTTTTAATCAACAACTGATGCATTACATGATTATGCATTGTTGAAAGAACATGAAACACATGCTGATATTCAAAATACTGTTGTAATGTTTCATGAAAGATGGAAAAAAAGTCACTTACACCTTGATCTCGATCATGCCTATTGTTGTCCTAAACTGGACAAGTGAGCTGAATTCAATCACCTTCAGTTGCAACTCCAAAATCAGCTTCTTCTTCAATTGCATCCTCATACTTGGGTGCAAGCATGACCTTTGGTACTTTAGTTGCCTTTGAACTGGATAAATATCTAATGGGATAGCCTCTTGAAATGACAAAGGTTAAACTACCCTTGCTGGTCTCACCTTTATCAGTTGCTTCTTGAACCTCACTTTGCTGGTTGAGAAGGGCTATTTCATGTGAATCAAATGGAATCGTGACTACTCTGTCTATGTGGTTATGTTTCTCACACTCTTCAGATTCAATCAGTGATGGCTTGGCATCAAGCTTGGAGTAGAATTCCTCTACTATGCTTGAGAATGTGTCTTCATCTAACTCATGATTAGGTATCTCATGCAAAACATGTTCTTCAACTTTATAACAATTCTCAAGACTCATACCTTTGAAAGCAATGTCTTGCTTCAAATTTTGTTCCTTCTAACCAACATGCTCAGGCATACCAACTTCTTCACCTTTTGAGACAAGGTTGTCCCCATTTACTTCTTGATGGAACAACACTCTATCAAAGTGAACCTCCTCCTCTTGTTGTCTGAAAATTGATAATGATGTTAGCACAAGCAAAGTGTCCTCATCATCATCAACATACATTGGAAGTTCATTAAACATACCAGTCGTTATCTCATTATTCTTCTCAAAACCAAGCACTGATGTTAGTTCAATCAAGCATTGCTCATCTTCACCTATAAATTCTAGAAGTTCATCAAATAAACCAACATAAATCTGAACTTGAACATCCTTTCCTTCTTCAACTACCTATTGTCCCACTTTTTTATCCTCACAAGATGATTGTTTGACCTCTAAATTTGAAACAAATGATTCTAGATCATCCCAAAAAAGGACATCTTCATCCTCTTTTTTTCTTTCCAATGAAGGAAGACTGATTTTTACCTTATTACCGCTCAACTAAGATGTCAAAACATCAAAGTTTTGAGCCTCCTCCTACTGTATTGAAGTTGATGTGGTTGTGATTTGAATTTCACTTTCCTCCTTATTCATGAACAATGGTAATTCATCAAATTAATTAATTAGAATATGAGAAGCATCAATTATTTGTTGATCAATATCATGCTACTCTTCATCTAAAACCTCATTTACTTCTATTATCACATCTGATATATCATTTCCAATCTCTTTTTCAAACAAAGCAATAGCTAAAAGGTTTGTTTCTTCCTCTACAAGCACCTCTTCTTTAGGTTGTTCTAGAACATAAGGGGTTGGTTGAGCCTCCAAAATGGGTTCTTCACTAGGATGCACTTGTTCAATAATGGGTTCTTGAACAAAAGAAGGGCTCCTAAAACTTGGGAAAGAAAATTCTCTAGGCTCCTCTATAGGTTGAGCTTGCTTAAGGACATGTTCTTGAATTGAAATAGGATTTCTAAAACTTGGGAACTCAAATCTAGCAAGCTAAAGAGGTTCATCTTGTCTGAAGCTTGGAATATTGGACTTGGGAACCTCTTCATTGATAGGATTATTCAATATTATAGGAAGAGTTGAGCTAAAAATAGGAATGGAAGTTTCATACCTTAGTTGGCATTGATAATCTAAATAAGCTTGACTACTTTGCACCTGATCAGACAAAGACTTCATTTTCTTCTCTTTAGCAGCTATCCTTCCTTCTAAATTTTCCTCAAACTACCTTCTTTTTGTCACCCACTCTTGATCATAAACAAAGGATTGATCAGCCAACTCTTACTGTTGCGAGATAATCCTTTTCTACTTCTTGATGTCAACCAACATCCAATACATATGTGAGAGCACCTTACTAGCATCACTAATCTTCATATGTTCAAGCTTTTGGCTCAAGCCCACATCACACGGTCAAGCTTTTGGATCAGATATAGTACATTCTAGTAAGGGTGCTCTTAAGGTTGATTATGTGAATAATCATGTTGATTGGCATCAAAAACCTCTTCATGGGGTTGATTTTGATCATATATTGGCTGATATTGAGATTGAGTAGGGATGGGAGAGTGGAAAACATGATAGGAATGTTGGTAGTCTATTGTTACAAGGACATTTGGGATAAGACCAGCAAGTTGCTTTGTGTGAGATGGCTAGTAAGAAGGAATACACACATGATTTTTATGAAATGGTGGGTAATATGACATATTTTCATGAAATGGAGACATATTTGTTCATTCAAGAGACTGTAAATTCATTGGAATTTCTCGTAAAGAAAGAAACCAAGTTTGATTTTGAAAAAAAGTACATAACAATACTTTGTCTACTTGAAACCAGTTGATATCCTTATGGAGTCACTAGGTGTGTTGAAAAATTACCTCCAAAAGGCTGAAACTACTATTGTACACACCAAACTGTAGTGACAAAATGCATAAAAATGAACTAAGAAGCAGTTCACCTGTCCCACCGAGCATGCCAAAACTATTAGTGATCTAAATCTTCACCCATTATGCCAAGTTGTGAAAGAACTCAACACGTTTGGATGTAACATGGGACTGCTTTCAAGTTGTGGGTACCTTGTTGTGAAAGAAAACATCTAGATTATGGGTTGGCTCCCCTTTTGATGGTGTCACCTAAACTATTCCTTGGTGGGGAAAAGGGAGAAAGAAAAATGAAAATACAAACTAAATCCCTATGGTGATGCACCTAATGAATTCTTAGACCTATACAGCTGCTTTAACACACAATCTCATCAAAAACTCAACTTAACTTAACACAACTTAGATATTTAACATATCAATTCATAAGTATTTTGTAAGGAGGCTTGGTTCTCTTAACATTTCTGAAGGAAAGGAAATCTTTCACAACTAAAAATACTATTTGAACCAGTGCACAACTTACAACCTATAGAAATACATGTTCATAATACCTAAAGGTGCTAAAATGAGACAAGCATTGAGGAGTTATCAAAAATAACAATAACATTCATCAATCACCACACTGCACACAATGAGATAGCTTCAAAGAAGGTAAAAATTTAATTTCATTAATGAAAATGGTGTCACATACTGATATACATGTTTGATATTGAGTCACAACGCTATCCTCTCACTGAAAAAAAAGCTCCAAAGTAAGCTACAATGCCTTGTAGAAAGAAAGAAAGAAAGAACTCTTGAAAACTCAAGTTTGAAGATACTTAAGCAATTTTGAAACAACTACCCACACAATTCCTTCTAGAAACCCTAGGTTGGATGAAGCAAAAAATCCAAAATGGAAGCTTCCAAAAGGTCCTCCAAATGTAGAAAATTCAAGCTAAGTCCAAGGTCACACTGAAGGTGTGACAAAACAACCTCCAAAATAGCCATTTCTCTTCTAAACAGTCAAAGGCACAACTACCACACTCTCCTCATGTCTACTAGTCATAATTTTGTCTCCCACAGCCTTAACCCATGTTACATGTGCGTCTTGAAAGCCCAAGACTCTATTTTGCATTTAAAACAATAATTTGGTTAAGTGATTCATATTACATCACTTAATCAAATTACGTTACATTTTAATGACAAATGCAAAAAGACCCCACCACCATCCTTGGATTACATTTACATTTGCATTAAATAAACATCATTAAAATAAAAGTGATTTACAAATCACTTACATAATGACTTACAATTGACAAAATGCAAACTAAATGATATTTAAATGCTTGGAAAATCATTAAGGAGAAAAAATTTATTCCAAGGCATTTGATCATTTCTATTTACCTTCATTTTGTACTTTAAGGCCAAAAAGATATGACTATGACTTAGTCAACCACCTTGATTTTCAAAGGAAAATAAAAGGCCCAATAATTCAGCCTATGTGAGCTCCAAAATCATTGGAAGGCACATCATATTTTAGAGGCATCATATGTTTCCACTTGGAGGACTTATCAATTGATTTAGAACACAAGGCATATGTTCCCAAATGAAAAATAAGGAGAAATTTGCTTAAGTTTATAAACCTCACCTTAAGACCATGTAACACATTAAAATGTGTTTTTATTTTTTAAAACAATGGGAAAAATACCATTGACCTCGAAGGGTTCAAACCCTAAACTCAAAATAGTGGGAAAAGAAAAATTACCTCACTCATTTTACTCGAGCCTCTTGAAGAGCTCATGTTGCCGCCATAGAGTTTTGTTGAGTGGACAAAAAAGTGGCATTCTAGGTCAATTCCTAGTAGATTCCTAGTGATTCTTTCTAGAAACAATAGGTAAATGTGTTTTTGAATTGAACTTTAGTTTTTTCCACCATTTCTTTGGACATTCAGGCTTTGAATGCCGCAACCTGTAGCATTTTTATGATGAAATTTGTATTGCATTTCATTTGTTAGTTTTCTATTTGCTTACAACCACCATGATTGATGATTCCTAAAGCTCCATGGTGAAAGTATTTTGAAATTTTATGAGGAACATCAGGTCAAGAAAGAGTAAGTCATTTCTTGTAGAAAAATGCCATTGTTTTTATATTTTATGTAGATAAAAAGCTCATTTCGAGCTCATTCCACATAGAAAAATGGTAAAAAATGCTTTATCTTTACCTTTTTTTTCATGCTCAAGCACGAAATGCCATGGGCTCCTTCAAAACCCAAACTCCATTTGCTTTTTGAAGAAGCATTTTCCTCATTTCCTGTTAGTTGTGGCTTGACCTATTCACTGCGCATGGGAATTTTGTTTTTGCTCATTATGAAAATATTCTCTACTGCAAGATAATAAAATGAATGAGATGTGATGAGATTTTAGACAGCTAAAACCAAAGCTATCTCTATCAACCATTTCATGAAACAATGTTACCATGTGAAGAAAAATGGTCTGGAAATTGATCCAATGCCATTGCACAATACGGGCATGTTTCATAGAAACTCTTTGTATTTTCGTCTACTTCAACACTTGAATAAGTGCAAATATTTCTATTGTCTTCATTTATCACTCCATATTCAAACCCCAAGTGGGTTTTATGTGAAGGGATAAAATAAGCTCTTAGACCATGGCCAAGAGTCTCACAATGCATTTTTACTCGCATTTTTGTACAAAAAATAATAGAAATGCTTTTGATTTTCCTGTATGCTTTTAGTGATGAATAAAACAGTGGTATCTTTCATTGTATAAAACAAAGACATTGATCTTAACCTTGAATCTCACTACATGCTTTGACATGATTTGAAACCCTCTATAACCTCCCATCATGCACAGATTTGCAATGTGAACTCCAAATATCTTTACACCATTGCCTATATCTTCAACTGACAATGCATCATCAATATCCCTTGCATTTGGGGAATCAATTGAAAATATATAGAGATTTCTCAAGTCTCTCCTAACTTGGAACTCTTGTGTATGTATTTTCCATGGAACCTTTGGTAGACATGAGAGAGACTCTGGATGGAAAATTGCATCATGAATGACATGTTCAAATAATATTGCCATAGTTTGTGCATCCATTTCTCCACTTTTCTCCAAACTATGTTTAACAACTGCTTGTGGAAGGAAACAATCTCCTCTCCATAAATCTATGGAAGCAACAACAAGCTCACTTTCAAGTGCAAGTTCACCCTCATGCAACCTCTTCTTCACATTATCATATAGCTTATCCCATGAACTTATCACCTTGCACTTGCTCACTATCATAATAAGTAATAACCTTTGAAACATTTTGTCTACCCTTGGATGAAAACCCTATAAAATCTTTCATCACTACCAACTTTCCTTTACAAACCCTCCTCTGCTTTGTTCTTCACATTTGAATTACAGATTAGATAGCCCCTAGATGGTAGTCTCAAAACATTCTCTTTATGCCTTATCTCATCCAGCAGAGCTAATGGCAAAAAATGTTCTTTCTAATATATTTGCAATTGTAGTAGCATCATTCACAAAAAGGTTATCATGACAAAGACCTTCAATTTATAGCTAGCTAAGAAGTTCTAGAATAAAATTTGTCAAGCCCTAAATATGTTGAATTCTTTAAAGGTTTCATACTTGCAATCTTGAATGCTCTCTTCCTTGTCCTGAGCCTTGTCCCAACATTTTTATTACTGATTGGTGCTTCTTTTGGTGCTTCTTTTCCAAAATGTTTTGTTCAAGACCTTTCTCTATGTTGCAATTGACCTCACACAGTAAGCATCATCCTAGTCCATAGATGGCAATTTTGAATCAATAGAACTTGAATTATCACTGTGCATTTTAAATCACTATCATGCTGTGATATCACTGCAAATGTATTGATCTTCTAATGAAAACTGGCTTGTGACTTTGTATGCATGACACACTATAATATTGTGTTCCTCTAGTTTTAAGAATAAAATAAACATGTTGTTACAGGCTTAAAATAATCTACAAGAGATCTCCCACCTGTTTGTTTATTTTGGATTTTGAATACATAGAACAAGATCTAATTTTGTATTATTGAGTTATTAAATTTCTATCATTATCAGATGCACCTTGTTGATGGTGTTTCCTGCACAGCAACAACTCAGACAGAAAATGATATTCTATCTCTCTTTAAAGATAATCTTCAACAATGAATTGCTGAAAATCACCCCAAGGTCTCTCGGGTGTCAGGTCATGACAATGCATAAACAGTTCAGATAATATGTGAAATGTCGGTAATCACAATCGGACCTTACTACAAGCAAACTGTACCTTTCCAATTTATCAGATTGTGCAATATGATGATCTCAAATCCTAAATCTAACCAAATGATAAAGAAATAGCAAAAGATAAGGGTGCAAGAATATGATAAGATCTAAACTATTCCTAGAATGAACAATGCAAATAACAGATATCTGGAATGGACCAATCTCGAGTAACCAATTCTTGATCAACCCACGATGCAATCTCACAAGAACGGTGCAATCTTCTAAGGTATATAGATTTTCAAATCATAGATATTCATCCACAATCGAACTTAAGCACATATAAATATATGGTCCAGGTTGAATTCACCAGCCTACTACAATTAGATAGTTACTGGAAGTATAGACCAGATATTGCTACAAAACTTTCAAATATGAAATCATGAACATCATTCACCAAACTAATCTAATTCTCAACACTAAACCCTAAATATTTTAAGCAATTTGAAAGATGAAACAACAGGAACCATGCAAGATAAAATAACACAAGAGATTTCACCAGGAAAACCACAATGCCTTCTATTGTATTAGATCACCAAAATGTTGCAACAATTCCACTATTTTGTTACAATATTTGCTTCAAGAAATTGACTACTACTCCTACTACAAAATGCTCTAGCTCTTACTGATCTAACTTGACTCTATTATCTCTTCTCTTTTTCTCTACTCCCTTACAATGAGGCATGAATGCCCTTCATAACAAATTCTCAAGACATGTCAGCCCAGCCAAACATTTACAAAATAAAACAACCGCAAAAAACAAGTCGGCCTTAGAAATTCAAAATAAGGCACACATTAAATGCTGATATATCATCAAGGTCGGCCTAGACACAATCCCTAATGTAGTCTGGATCAATACATGCCCTATAATAATAGGGAAGCACAAATCTCAAGACAAGCATTAGCTACCACCTCCCTTATCCTTACTCTGGGCCAATGATCCCTGAACCCTCAAAAATATTTTATCCAGCTCGGCAACAGGTGGCAAGGGCAAGATCTTAAGTCTGCATTTAATGGAATCAATCTCCTCCTTTGATTTCCCAATAGTCTTATCCCAATAGTCTTTGTGAGATTGATACTTATCCATTACTGCCAAATAAGTTGCTGCATCATCCAACTGGTGACCTGTTATGACATTCTCAGAATCAGGAGCATGCACAGCATGCCACCATTCCCTTAATTGTTCCAGGCTCAGATATTTAGGAGCAATCTTCCTCCTGCCAGTCATGATCTCAAAAAATGCAATGCAACCCTCATCGACACCAGTTAAATCACCATCTATTGATTTATTTCATTTCTGAATCTTTCTCATGGCCTTCTACCAAATCTACAAAGCCTCAAACCATTCCAAAGGTTCACTAAGTCTGGAGGAAGAAAGGATCCCATCTGCAACCAACTGATCTTTTCCATATTCCATAATTACTTTGGACTTCTGTAGCAGGAGATCAATATCCTCCTTATCCTGGGATAGCACATATTCCAACAGTTCCTTGGCTTTGATTGCATCTTTCCCAACCGAAAGGACATCCTTGATTGCACTGTCTCCTCTTACTTGCACATCCTTTAACCAATCCATTGTAGTTTGAGTAGAGGCTTTCATCTTTTCAATTTCAGAAATAGTTTCCTTAGGCAAGAAGCTAGGAGTAGCTGAGGAAGATGGGTGAAGAGATTGCAGAGGTTTCATCACCTCTTCCAAGCATTTCCTAAGTCTCTCATTTTCCTTTCTCAACTCATGCTTGGTCTGAGTCTCCTTCCTTAATCTGTCAACTATCACAGCACTGGACCCTTCATACTCTTCAATATCTTGCTCCATAGATGCTAGTCCAAGGTTAAAAGTCTGTACATTATAATCTTCACCAGTGAGATCTTCTCTAGTCTTGTCTGCAGCAGGGGTGGCAATGTGGATTACCCTATTATTTACCTCATCCCTTTCTATTCTTCAAACCACATTAGTTGCTGTCCTCTTCTTACCTTTACCAATCTTAGACAGCATCTCATCCCAATCCAAAGGAGTGTCTTCAACAACAACTTGTTTCTTCCTTGTGATCTCCTTTTCAAGCCAATCTGGGACAACAGGTTCTACCCGGATTTCTTTTGTTTTTGCCTCTTCATGTTGTTCTGTTGTTTTATTCTCTTCCTTTTCAGGGAGCTTCTCACCTTGATCTCCTACTTCAATCTCCACCTCTTGCACCGGCGATGGGGTTCTAACCAGAATATTTTCCTTTTCAGGTGACTCATGGCCTCTGTTGCTTGCCAGAGAATCTTTGTATTGTACCAATGGAGAAGGATGTTTTTCTTTTTCTTCAACTTCAAGCTCAGTAGCCGCACCAAAGAGTTCTCCTTCTTTGAATGGCCCTGCCTCTCCGCTAGTCTCGTGTTCCTCAAGAGTCTCCTGCTCAGGCATGCTTGGCGAAGGAGAAGCAGGCTTAGATTGCTCCACAACTGGTGATTTTGGTAGAGGATCCATCTTTTGCACAGTTTCCTTAGGGGATGGAGTCCTTGATCTCCTCGAATAAACCTTTGTTTTCTCCCCTGAACTTTCCACATCAACGATCGGAGTCTCATCCTTAGAGGTATCTTGACCCTTCTTCTTTGAAACTCTAGCTGTCCTTGTCCTCTTTGGCGGTGGAGGAACATTCTCTTCTTCTGGCTTTTCAAATTATTCCTCATTAGAGGACCTGCCTATCTTCAAAGCTCTACTTCTTTTCTTTCCTTTTGGTTTTCTTTTTGGTTCCGGCTCACTTTCTTTAGGGCCTCCGATTTTTATTTTGAAGGGGGAGCTCCTTTTAGTCTTCCCTTTGGGGTCATCTTCCCCGGATTCTTTTGAAGTAGACATAGGATTTAGGTTTCCCATCAAATTAAAGGTACAGGGTACCTTCTCACTTTCCAGCTCCCAAACCTTATGCTTCAACCAAGAAGTGGTAAATTTCATAATAGGAGCCATTAAGTCTTCCAACTCTGTGACCTCATTTTCATTCCAGTTTACTTACCCGATTGACCTATCCTTAATAGACTCATAAGCATGATCCTGCACCAGATTTCCATCATCCACTAGCTTGTCAGAAATCAACTAAACATTATCTTTCCTGATCACATCAACAGGAAGCCTAGAGTACCTTTTCTTCCTGGCTTCAAAATCATCTTTGATGTTGGCCCAATAGTCTTCTAGGTCATCTTTATGATGGTATTCTTTGGTGGCCTTCTTCTGTGCTTCCCCAGTGATATCAAAGTTTGTTCTCTTGGAGTGGAAGGAGAAACCATGAGCCACCAATTCATCACCTATTGCATGTGCTAATTGAATGGAAGGGCACACTTCTACTAAGCCAATTCCAAGAGGGAAATCCCCACCAAAGCCTATTTTATGCTTCTCCTTTTTGACAATTACATCAAACTCACATATTTGTCTAACCAACTCTAATAACACAATATGATCAGTAGGGTACCTAGGTAACCTGTATGGAGCAGCCGAGCATCCATCAATTCTGATGTAAGAGAAGGTGGGAAACTGAATGAACCAGGCCCCATATCTCTTTATCAAATCCTTCGCTCGATCTGACAGTCTCACATGCTCTGCATTTTGAAGCATCCTAGTGATATGCATTGTGAATGCATCATTGGCCCTTCTATAATCCCTGTGTCCTAGATGCAATTCTGGGTAAATCTCATAAACAATGTCCTTTCCAAATGTCCCCCATAGATTCAAACCCCTGTATGGGTAGAATCTGGCTAGCACATACATCACATAAGAGGACATGGTGAACCTCTTGGTCTCTAGGACATCCCTCAGCTATTTATCAATTATAGTGCTAATAAGTCCTGCCCAATGATAATTGGTTCCCTGTTCAATTTTATTAATCACATGGACCATCCAACTCTCCAATATTCCAACACTCCTCAATCTTACTACCCTGCTAAAAAATGTAATTGCATCATAAATATCTGATCTGAATCTAACCCTGTGCAACTGCTTGGGTAGTTTAGAATAGTGTTCCTTTGGCTTTTCCAACCAAGAATTGATCATCTGTTGAGCTTTGGTTGGCTCATTCTCATAATATGTTCTAGCCAAGTCCATATTCAGAGTGCACACAGAAGGCAAATCTGGCATGTCAAAGGCCTGGGCAATAGAAACAGGACTAAAATTCACTAAGATGCTCCCCTCAGTGTTGACAACCCTTTGTGTGTCGAACTCATATTGTCGGGCACACTCTAGTATTAATTCATAGCATTGGATTGCAGGAGGGAACCCTGCCACATGCACCAGTCTAGACTTCATCATTCCCTGTCTCATGACCGACAAATCCTTCTGGGTTGTTCTCTCTTTAAACTCTTCGTATCTCCAGGCTCCAACATTGGTTTCAGACACTTCGGATCACACAGAAGATATCTTGCTTTCAAGAGTTGACTCTTAGTGTCCAATCTTAACCTTTCTGCCTCTGAAATAGAGGACCTGTCCATGTCACCCTTAGGTTTTCCTATTGTAGCCCTGCTTGATTCAGCCTGCATTCAGAAAAGAATGTCATGAGTATCCAATTATCATACATATTCCAATCAAAGGGTTAGCATAAAATAATATAAAGCCATTGAAATCCATCACAAATCATCAGTCCTTGAAAATCCAAAAAAGTAGAGCAATCCAAAAAAATAAGGTAAACCAGGAAAATCCAGTCGAGGCAAAATTTCGGAGAAATCCGACCTAGACGGATTCCTGCTGCCAAGACACCATGTGCCAAATAGATCATTAGTACGGACAAAAGATTATAAGATTATCATGAAATCCATCCATTAGCAACAAGAAATCAACATTTAGCACCTACTCCATTAATCCTATCTTCAGGAAATCGAAAGAAGTAAAACCAGATAGGCAAACTGAAAAAGTCCAGACAGGAAGGATTTTCGCGAATAGCTCAAATACTCTAGAAATTGTTATACTCCATGGAATTGGCTAAAACCGGGAAAATCTGGGTGCGCTGGAATTCCGCCGACACCTTGGAAACTCGATAGATTGCAACACGTGAACCAGCGACTGAATGATCATGCAAACCTCTCTACCTGGACTCTAATAGTCCCAAAATTGACGCCAACCAATCAAGACATCCAATGTAGATGAATTCAAATTTCCAAAAGTTTTAAATGACTAATCCTCATGGCAAAACAGTGATGCCCTAGTTTTGACAAATAAACCTCCCGCCATGAAAACCAAGGTTAATTCGATGTTTGGAATACTAAAAGCATTTGAATCTTCACAAGGCAGGGAACTGGTTTAATCTTGGTGCAAGATATAAAACATCATGACGGTTTAACCATTCTTAACAGTTTCGAGCAAAACACCCAAAACCCTAATCTCGCCAAATATAATGAATTATGCATCTAGAACAAAATCCTACCCTGAATGCCCATCAACACTGACCCATCTGACATTTATTGGGAAAAAAAAGTGGTGCATAGTGCGAGTGATGAAAAATGGATCAAACCCTAATTCGATAAAACAAAATCGTGACCAAACATAGGCCGACCCGACATGACCATCAATCAACATAAAACAGATCAATCATCATGCAAATAGATGAAAGGGCCAATGATAACCTACCATGGATTAGTCCAAATGATACTCAAACTCGAGGAAGCAACTAGAAAGCAAATACACCCTAGCAACGAAAATCCAAACACCGGCACCCAAGCAATCCACACGCAAGCGGTTCAAGATCACTCCTCAAAGCTCGAATGAAGAACTCTCAATCGCCAAAGCAGCAAGCAAGTGAATGAAATCGAAATGATGCCCAAAAAGACTTTAAGTCCACCCATATACGCGTATGAGCAAAGGTACCTTGGGCATTAATGAGCGACAAGACATGTCTGAAAAATCCAGAAACCTAAGCCCAGGACAGAATTTCAGAGAAAACCAAGACACGCGGAAAATCTGGATGAGCACAAATTCTGTGGAAATGGCAGAAACCGGGATTTTAACGAAGTTCAAGATTTTGGCACAGTCCGGGAAAATCTGCCAGAACCGGAAAATCCTGGAGTCAAGCAGAAACCCAGATTCAGAAAATTCTGCAATGGATAGACAATGAACCAAAGCCTGGGAGAATCTGCTGGAGCTGGAAAATCCTGGATTTAGGTCAAAACCTGGATTTTCACCAAAAGCCAAATTTAAAGAATTCAAGCCTCAAGGTAAGATCAAAAATAGTAAGACCAATATCTCAAGACCCTAAAAAGAAAAATCTCATAAAGCCAAAGGTCAAAAGACACCATCAAAAGAGGGTCCCTACTCGAAGTGGGGCGTGTGTGCAAAACTGCACAACAAATGGCGACTCTACTGGGGAAATGCTCCTGAGCATTTCGATGACAAACTGGAATCAAGAACCCACAACTCATGGTTTCAACTCACCTATCCTGCCACCACCCATGGTAAAACAAAGAAGCCCCCTAGTCATCCAAACTTTCCTATACTAGGGTCAAAGTGTGTGCATATGCATTCATTAGTCTCCTTTAGTTGCAACAGGAACCAAACTTGGTATGAACAAGCTACATATTCATACTCTAAAAGTAACCTGAATAGAGCCTCGCTACTAATCAGGCGTCCATAGCCCCGACGAGGTTATCGTTGTGATTGTTCTTAACATAGCTCTACTACCAGCTAGGCATCTATAGCCCCGGTAGAGATATCCTGATCCCCCTAATGAGTTGAATTTAAACCTTTTAATTTTCAATATGTATTTCCCTCTTTTTTTTTATGCTGCTTATCTTTTCACTGCTTTCGCTTCAACCTGTGAATAATGAAGTTCACACTCAGGGATGAGAACCATAGTGGCACTAGAGCAGAAAAAAGGATTTTTCACTTGTTCAAACATCATAAGGACCTTATGCAATTTTAGGTATCTTTAATTTAAAATATGAGACCCTAATGTATTCATGTTCAAACTGACTAGAAAACCCTTTGCCTTAGCACAAGGATAAGTGACATTGGGCAGGGAATTCATACCATAATACCCTAGAATCAGGCCTACTTTGTCACCACTATCATACAAATGCAACCAGGAACCCCCCAAAAGAGAAGGAGCCAAGAGCAAGAGCGACGCAAACCAAAACAAACAAACCAAAGCAAACCTATTCTAACCAAAGCAGAACAAGTAGAGCAAAAGGAAACCTACTCTAACCAAACAAAACAACAAAAAGCAACCTAAACTAACTATATACAAAGCAGTGAGCTGAAAATAGCTTAGGACTAGAAATAATATTTTAGATACTGCCCATTGATAGGCAGTGGAATATCTTCTCCCGTGAGAGTCTTCAGATGGAAGGCATTATCTCCAAGTATTTCAGCAATCTGATATGGGCCAAACCATAGTTTGTCAAATTTCACATGGTCCCCTTTTTGATCATGAGGTTTATCCTAGTATAGGACTAGGTCAGAAATCCTAAAGACTTTAATCTTATCCCTCCTGTCAAACCACCTATTAACTACCCCCTAATGTTTGGCAAAATTCTCAAGGGCATTATCTCATTTCTCTTCAAGGTGTAATAGTTCTATCAACCTAGTCTCCCTTCTGTCCCCTTCATCATAAAACTCATTTATAAACTATAAAGTTGGGATCTTGAGTTGAATAGGGAATACTGGCTCGAGACCATATACTAAGTGATAGGGAGATGTTCCAATGGATGACTTAAGTCTTGTACAATCTGCCCAAAGGGCAAACCGAAGCTGGGTATGCTAGTCTTTTGGGTTCCTCTCTAACAGCTTACAGATGACAGTCAATAAGTTCTTATTAGAGGACTTTGCTAAGCCATTACCCTGAGGATAATAATTGGATGCAAACTTCACAATAATTCCATGATCAAAAGCCCAATTTTAAAATTTTAAAGATGCGAAAGCAGGACCATTATCACAGACAACAACAATAGGGCATCCAAATCGATTAAGAATAGCAGACTCTAAGAAATCAATCACTACCTCAGATGTACATTGCCTACAAGCAAAATCCTCAGTCCATCTTGTGAAATAATCAGTAATAGTGAGAATGTACCTGTGTCTCGCAGAAGATGGTGGGTTGATGGGACCTATGAAATCCATACCCCATTGAGAAAAAGGCCTTACCTTAGTGACCGGTTGGAGTGGAAGCGCTGCATACCTTTCCCTTGTTGCTACGGTCTGGCATGTGTGATAGGTCCTAACATGATGGTGGACATCTTTGAACAATGTGGGCTAGTAATATACTACCCTCAAAATCTGATTTGCTGTGGCAATCGCAGAACCATGGCCAGTACCATACTTTTCATGAAATTCGTTTATCACCCTTTCAACTTCCTGTTTCCCAAGACATCTCAAATAAATGCCCTCATGATTTTTCTTGTACATAATAACTCCCTTTAGCATGAAACTGTCACTCTTCAATCGTAAGGCTCTCCTCTGAACAACATTAAGATGACCTAGAGATCGTTGGTACAACAAATAATAAAATATGTCATCATACAAGCCATCTGGGGAAACCTCTTCAATGTTATAATTTTGGATAGTCAGTTCAGGACCTATTTCTGCCATAGTCTGAGTAAGTCCCTATCCTCTTACTAAATTCATGGGTTGGATCTCAATATCATACTCTTGTAGCATTGTCACCCACTTAGCTCTACGCTCTCCTAACTCATTTTGCATCAGAAGTAACTTGACTGCGGGATCTGGGACAACTGCATAAACCTTATTCTTGAGGATATAATGTCTGAATTTCTTCACTGCTCTAACCAGAGCATATGCCTACTTTTGTACACTTGGGTATCTCAACTCAGCATCTTTTAATGGGGCACTCATAAAGGCAATGGGATGCTCATTTCCCTCATTAGACTTTTGAGTTAGCATTCCTACACATGAATGGTCTGAAGCAAATGAATAGATGTGGAAAGGTTTGATGTAGTTAGGACTTACCAATAATGGAGCATCAACAATAGCTCTTTTGATTTCTACAAATGCTTCATTTGCTTCTGTAGTCCATTCAATCTTAGCATCCTGTTTCAACATTGCATTCAGTGGCTTAACAATTTCAGCAAATCCAGTAATGAATTTTCTGACGAAGTTGATCTTGCCAAAGAAAGATTTCATTTCCTTTTTGCTAGCAGGTGGCTGAATCTTCAGGATGGCCTCCACTCTTTCTGGATCAATAGCAATTCCCTTCTCTGATATCACATGTCCTAGCAGCTTTCCTTCTATTACTCCAAAAATACACTTTTTAGGATTCAGGGATATGCCAAATTCCCTGCACCTTTGAAATACTTTGCACAATCTGAGATGTGATCCCCTCTGTTTTTTGAAAAAATAGTCAAATCATCCATGTAAATAATAATGCATTTTCCTATGATATCTTTAAAAGCAATACCCATAGCCCTTTGAAATGTGGCCCCTGCATTGATAAGTCCAAAAGGCATCCTTCTGTAGGAAAATTTCCCCCACTTCGTTGTGAAAGCAGTCTTATGCCTGTCCTCATATTGAACCATTACTTGATTGTACCCTGAATAACCATCCAGAAAAGACATCATCTGAGATCCATTAACCACTTGAAGTACTTAATCTAGTGAAGGGACTGGATAGTTGTCTTTTTCTGACAATCTATTCAAATTCCTGAAATCAACACAGAGTCTAATTTCTCCATTCTTTTTCCTCACTCGAACCAGGTTTGCCACCCATGTTGAATGCCTGACAGGAAATATGATTCTGGCAGATAGTAATTTCTGAACTTCTTTCTGTATGACTAGTTCCAATAATGCATTAATTGGTCTCTGCCTTTGCCTAAAAGGCTTGACACCTGGCTTCAAAGGGATAGCATGAGTTATGATTGATGTATCATAAGTTTTCAAGTCCTCATAACTCTAGGCTACTATATCGAGAAAGCTACGCAATGCTGCAATTATTCCTTGTCTTTCTTCTGGAGTACATACCTTACCAATAAAAATGTTCTTGGTGTTATCTTCAGTTCCCATATTGTAAGTATCACACTGTCCATTGATAGACTCCTTCTTTGATTCTTGCTCCTGATCTTTGATCTTGTCCATATCAAAAATTCTTTTCAACTGTACCATTCCCCTTGGAATAGTATTTGATTTTAGGTTCATCGCTCATAAATCCAGTTTTGCTTCCTGGAGCTTTGTCTCATCAATGATTTGAGAGGCAAAAATGTTTTTTTTCGTGATAAAATCCAAAATATGTTTGTCATCTTCGAACACCTGGAAGTTAGTAACATTGTTTGGGACTGAAGGCACATGAGTCAATTCTACAGTGAACTTCTTCAAACCTGACAAAGATAAAGGTTGTAGGGTGCTTGCTACTTGAGCTAGAGAATCTGCAGTTTGATTCTTCTGCTGTGGTATTAGTTGAATATTGAAGGCATCAAATCCCTCAATGAGGTCCCACACTCTATGCCTATAATTAGTCATTCTTCTATCGTGGCATGAATATTGTTTCCTTACTTGCTTAACTACTAACTTAGAATCACCAAAAACTTGCAGAATCTTAACCTTTTTCTTAACTGCCATAAGAAGTCCATGAATTAATGCCTCATATTCCGCTACATTGTTAGTATAGTGAAATTGAAGCCTATGGGCTGCAAAGAAATTCTTACCTTTTGGACTGATCAGTTCAAACCCTGCCCCAGCTCCATGCTTGGACTTGGGTCCATCAAATCTAAGTGTCCAACACTCAGTAGCTGTAATCTTCTTCATCACATCCTTTGGCTTAATATTGCTGGATGGTCTTTCAGACGACACAAACTTCTTTTCTTGATAGTCCTCCTAAGGGTTTTGTATATCTGTTTTAACTGCCAAGGTTGGATTCATGCCTTTCTGCACTTGTTCTACTGTTGTTTGGCATAAACAACACTCCAACTCTGAATGGGAAGCATTATGAACTCTACACCAATTAGGTAAGAGTAATTCTTCAAAGCTTGTCCTTCTACCTAGGTGAATTTGATTTTCAACACACTACTTGATGAATTCTTGAAAACTGTCTAATAGGCTGATCTGATTATCTTTAGTTTCCTCTTCTTCCTCCATTGATTTTGTCAAAATAGTAACATGGTTGGATCATGTTTCTGCATCGATAGGCATCGTGTGTAACATCAATACCTCCTCTGAGTCTGACTCCTCATACTGTGTTGACAACATATAATTTCTCATGCCAACTTCTGATATCAGAACTTCTGTTGAAGTCTTTTGGTATTCTATGATCATTTATTTCATTCTTGGCTCTCTCTCAATTCTAATCTGATTAGGCACTCCTTTCTAGGGAAGCCACATGTGAGAGTGATCAGTAGACACATAAGCATTCAAAGCCTTAGTAAAATCTCTTCCTAGAATCAAACCATACGCATCCGGGATATCAGCTACTTGAATATTGATAACCTATTGAATCCTTGGGTCTGAAGCTATCTACATGTGAATCATGTTTAACTCTCCCACCACATTTACTTCAGTTCTATCTAATTGAGTCACCTTCTTCTGAGAGTCAGCAAGTGTAATCCCTAAGGCTCTACAAACTCCAAATGGCATCACATTGGTGGAAGCACCAGAATCTAGTAAATAATTATGCAGATTCTTATCGAATATGCGCACAAAGATCAGGAATGGTGGGGTTTCTGTCTTCCCTTGAAATAAAGTAGGTTGATTATCCACTTGAGCCACCCGAGTCTTGTCTTTTTCCTTTCCTTTGTCTCCAGGGGGAAAGTCAGTCTAAGTGTGTGCCTGATCTTGTGTTTTCACAAACTGAGAACTAGAAATCTTGCCGTTATGCTCATTAGAATGTTTATCCAAAGACACAGGATGTGCATCATAAGTGCCTAAAACTGCCTTCCTAATGGGAGGGAACCTTAATAACTCAAATGCTGAAAGATTTACCTTTAATTTCTTGAACTCCTCAGTAACATACGAAGCCATTTGCTCCTTATTCATATCAGTGGAAGCTTCCTTAGAAGGTTCCTCCACCTTGTCCTTGCCTGCTTGAACAACCTTTTCCTTCTGCGGGTCAGTTTGAACTTGTCTTTCCTTCGAAAGGTATTGCCTGGAAACATGTGGATAGGACGGATTATTTCTAGAATTAAGATCTGGGGGAGTACTGAAGTTGTTAGGAGGAATGGAAGTGGTGAAAGGTCCCCCAACTTGTGGGTGCCTATAAGGCATATCTCTCAGACCTTACCTTTGAAACATCTGTACTTCCTCAACATAAGCCTCCTGATCGAGGTGGCCATTATCATTCATTGTTTCTTCATTGAGTAGCTGAGCCACTTCATCCCTATTACAAATTTGATCTATTTTCCCCTCTTGAAAATCAAATTCCTCCTCTGGTACATTTTCCTTACTTGCTGGGAAGGGAGCATGATTTAATACCAGCATAGGAGAATCATAAGGGTTGGAGGGAACAATCTCCTACCCATTTGCGTTATTCTTTACCTCATACTGAAAAATGGAGGCTGCAGTTTGGAATTCTAGACATTCTAACTCTGAATGCTGACTCGTCTTATGAAGCCTAAACCATCCTGATAAGGCTGCTTCAGCCAGGTATACACCACTGGGAGGCTTGTCTTGACTGACTGGCTAATTTGCAGATTGGTTGACCACTTGATTAGCTGGTTGATCCAATGGGGTGGGGACTCCTCCATTATTAGGTCTCGTATTCTATGTTCTATTATGTCCCTGTGATTGCCTCTTATCGAATCCTGGTCCACTACCTTGTCCTCTATCAAAATTTTGTCTCCTATCATTATTGTAGCCTCTATCATTGTTGTAACCCCTATCCTAGTTATATTCTCTGTCACTGTGGAATCCTCTCTCATTACGCTATCCTCTATCAAAATTTTGCCCTTGTGGAAACTCTTTGTTCTGATTGGACTGCATACTCTTCTGAGCCGCTTGTAATTGGCTATTTTGATTTCTTAGTTAGGTCACCTCTAGATTCAACTTCTTTATCTGCTCAGCCATTTCACCAATCCTCTCCCTATTTGGATCCCGACAAGGGATCTGGCTTGGATTACTCTGAGGAGGGACATGAAGTGTAGCAGATCCCATAGACTGATGCAATACCTCAGAATTTTGTAGATAAGCAGGGAAACTATTTGGCTGTGGCTGATACATAGGCTGGTTAACCTATTGTTGGAGAAATTCATCATGGGGGAGACCTGGCTCATGGGAAGACCAGGATGTGGCACCAAGGGTAATTGAGGTACTGGATTCATGATTGGAGTGTGATTGGTAAGTGCCTGATTTACTGCCTGAACCTAATTAAGATGTGCAACTGGTCCTAGAGAAGGCAACAGTCCAGTCACTTGTTGTCTCAGATCTGTGCTAAGCTTAACGGCTTCTGTATAGGCATCAGTTAGGTTAGCTAGAGGGTTGGGTCTCCACTTCAGAAAGGTTGCTGTAAGGCTATCTAATACTTCATAATAGACTCCAAGGGCTGTATTGTTATCCAAAACATAAGGATCTTGAAGTCTAGTGTATGCACGGTGAAACCTATTATTGAAACTGGATATTGGTTCATTGACCTCTCTTTTGACTCTAGTGAATTGCAAATACAATTCATTGGCACTAATAGGTATTCTGAACTTCTATAAAAAGGCAGTTTCAAGATCATTCCAATTAAGAATTGAGCCATATGGGAGGTGATTGTACCAGTAAAAGGCCTCTTCCCCTAGTGAATAAGGAAACAACCTACAGGCGACATCCTCATGAACAATCCCTCTATCTTTGAGACAGGTTTGGAAGATCCTTATATGCTCTTCTGTAGTCATGTTTGGGTCATTAACATGGAACTTTGAACAAAAGTGTTTAGGGTTTTTGGGCATTACATTGTAAGCGTTGAAAGACAAAGGGGATGGATTATTAGCTAGGAAAGCCATTGGTAAAAATGGAGGAGGTGGCTGTGGTTGGTTAATGATAGGTTGAGGTTGTTGAATGGGAACTACCTCAGGGATGGGTATAGCTTCAACTTATGGATGCGAAGATGTGGATGATACAGGTGAAGGGATGGGTGATGATGATTCTCCCCTTTCTTGATTCCTTCTTGACCTAGTGGGGAACTATAATTCTTGTAAATCTTCCTCTCTTGTGGTAGATCTGGTATTTCTCCTATATCTCTCTGGAGAGATGGCGTTCAAGAAAATGATCCAGTGTGCTTATTCAGGCCCTCCTTCTAGCCCCAATTTGTTGATGGTGTTTTCTGCACAACAACAACTCAGACAAAAAATGATATTCTATCTCTTTTGAAAGATAATCTTCAACAATGAATTGCTAAAAATCACCCCAAGGTCTCTCGGGTGTCAGGTCATGACAACGCATAAACAACTCAGATAATATGTGAAATGCTAGTAATCACAATTGGACCTTACTACAAGCAAACTATACATTTCCAATTTATCAGATTGTGCAATATGATGATCTCAAATCCTAAATCTAACCAAATGATAAAGAAATAGCAAAAGATAAGGGTGCAAGAATATGATAAGATCTAAACTATTCCTAGAATGAATAATGCAAATAACAGATATCTGGAATGGACCAATCTCGAGTAACCAATTCTTGATCAACCCATGATGCAATCTCACAAGAACGGTGCAATCTTCTAAGGTATATACATTTTCAAATCATAGATATTCATCCACAATCAAACTTAAGCACATATAAATATATGGTCCAGGTTGACTTCACCAGCCTACTACAATCAGATAGTTACTGGGAGTATAGACCAGAGATTGCAACAAACATTCCAAATATGAAATCATGAACATCATTCACCAAACTAATCTAATTCTCAACACTAAACCCTAAATCTTTTAAGAAATTTGAAAGATGAAACAACAGGAACCATGTAAGATAAAATAACACAAGAGATTTCACCAGGAAAACCACAATGCCCTCTATTGTATTAAATCACCAAAATGCTGCAACAATTCCACTGTTTTGTTACAATATTTGCTTCAAGAAATTGACTACTACTCCTACTACAAAATGCTCTAGCTCTTACTGATCTAACTTGACTCTATTATCTCTTCTCTTTTTCTCTACTCCCTTACAATGAGGCATGAATGCCCTTTATAACAAATTCTCAAGACATGTCGGCCCAGCTAAACATTTACAAAATAAAACAACCGCCAAAACAAGTCAGCCTTAGGAATTCAAAATAAGGCACACATTAAATGTCGATATATCATCAAGGTCAGCCTAGACACAATCGCCAATGTAGTCCGGATCAATACATGCCCTATAATAATAGGGAAGCACAAATCTCAAGACAAGCATTAGCTATCGCCTCCCTTATCCTTACTCTGGGCCAATGATCCCTGAACCCTCAAAAATATTTTATCCAGCTTGGCAACAGGTGGCAAGGGCAAGATCTTAAGTCTACATTTAATGGAATCAATCTCCTCCTTTGACTGCCCAACAGTCTTATCCCAATCATCTTTGTGAGATTGATACTTATCCATTACTACCAAATAAGTTGCTACATCATCCAACTGGTGACCTGTTATGACATTCTCAGAATCAGGAGCATACACATCATGCCACCATTCCCTTAATTGTTCTAGGCTCAGATATTTAGGAGCAATCTTCCTCCTGCCAATCATGATCTCAAAAAATGCAATGCAGCCCTCATAGACACCAGTTAAATCACCATCTATTTATTTCTTTCATTTCTGAATCTTTCTCATGGCCTTCTGCCAAATTTGCAAAGCCTCAAACCATTCCCAAGGTTCAATAAGTCTGGAGGAAGAAAGGATTCCATCTGTAACCAACTGATCTTTTCCATATTCCATAATTACTTTGGACTTCTACAGTAGGAGATCAATATCCTCCTTATCCTGGGATAGCACATATTCCAACAGTTCCTTGGCTCTGACTACATCTTTCCCAACTGAAAGGATATCCTTGATTGCACTGTCTCCTTTTACTTGCACATCCTTTAACCAATCCGTTGTAGTTTGAGTAGAGGCTTTCATCTTTTCAATCTCAGAAATAGTTTCCTTAGGCAAGAAGCCAGGAGTAGCTGAGGAAGATGGGTGAAGAGATTGCAGAGGTTTCATCACCTCTTCCAAGCATTTCCTAAGTCTCTCATTTTCCTTTCTCAGTTCATGCTTGGTCTAAGTCTCCTTCCTTAATCTATCAACTATCATAGCACCAGACCCTTCATACTCTTCAATATCTTGCTCCATAGATACCGGTCCAAGGTTAAAAGTCTATACATTATAATCTTCACTAGTGACATCTTCTCTAGTCTTGTCTGCAGCAGGGGTGGCAATGTGGATTACCCTGTTATTTACCTCATCCCTTTATATTCTTGAAACCACCTTAGCTGCCTTCTTCTTACCTTTACCAATCTTAGACAACATCTCATCCCAATCCAAAGGAGTGTCTTCAACAACAACTTGTTTCTTCATTGTGATCTCCTTTTCAAGCCAATCTAGGACAACAGGTTCTACCTGGATTTCTTCTGTTTTTGCCTCTTCATGTTGTTCTATTGTTTTGTCCTCTTCCTTTTTAGGGAGCTTCTCACCTTGATCTCCTACTTCAATCTCCACCTCTTGCACTAGCGATGGGGTTCTAACCAGAATATTTTCCTTTTCAGGTGACTCATGGCCTCTGCTGCTTGCCAGAGAATCTTCGTATTGTACCAATGGAGAAGGATGTTTTTCTTTTTCTTCAACTTCAAGCTCAATAGCCGCACCAAAGAGTTCTCCTTCTTTGAATGGCCCTGCCTCTCTACTAGTCTCATGTTCCTCAAGAGTCTCCTGCTTAGGCATGCTTGGTGAAGGAGAAGTAGGCTTAGATTACTCCACAACTGGTGATTTTGGTGGAGGATCCATCTTTTGCACAATTTCCTTAGGGGATGGAGTCCTTGATCTCCTCGAATAAACCTTTGTTTTCTCCCCTGAACTTTCCACATCAACGATCGGAGTCTCATCCTTAGAGGTATCTTGACACTTCTTCTTTGAAACTCTAGCTGTCCTTGTCCTCTTTGGCGGTGGAGGAACATTCTCTTCTTCTGGCTTTTCAAATTCTTCCTCATCATAGGACCTGCCTATCTTCAAAGCTCTACTTCTTTTCTTTCCTTTTTTTTTCTTTTTGGTTCCGGCTCACTTTCTTTAGGGCCTCCAATTTTTATTTTGAAGGGGGAGCTCCTTTTAGTCTTCCCTTTGGGGTAGTCTTCCCTTTGGGGTCATCTTCCCCGGATTCTTCTGAAGTAGACATAGGATTTAGGTTTCCCATCAAATTAAAGGTACAGGGTACCTTCTCACTTTCCAGCTCCCAAACCTTATGCTTCAACCAAGAAGTGGTAAATTTCATAATAGGAGCCATTAAGTCTTCCAACTCTGTGACCTCATCTTCATTCCAGTTTACTTCCCCGATTGACCTGTCCTTAACAGACTCATAAGCATGATACTGCACTAGATTTCCATCATCCTCTAGCTGGTCGGGAATCAACTTAACATTATATATCCTGATCACATCAACAGAAAGCCTAGAGTACCTTTTCTTCTTGGCTTCAAAATCATCTTTGATGTTGGTCCAATAGTCTTCTAGGTCATCTTTATGATGGTATTCTTTGGTGGCCTTCTTTTGTGCTTCCTTGGTGATATCAAAGTTTATTCTCTTGGAGTGGAAGGAGAAACCATGAGCCGCCAATTCATCACCTGCTACGTGTGCTGATTGAATGGAAGGGCACACTTCTGCTATGCCAATTCCAAGAGGGAAATCCCCACCAAAGCCTATTTTATGCTTCTCCTTTTTGACAATTACATCAAACTCACATATTTGTCTAACCAACTCTAATAACACAATATGATCAGTAGGGTACCTAGGTAACCTGTATGGAGCAGCCGAGCATCCATCAATTCTGATGTAAGAGAAGGTGGGAAACTGAATGAACCAGGCCCCATATCTCTTTATCAAATCCATCGCTCCATCTGACAGTCTCACATGCTCTACATTTTGAAGCATCCTAGTGATATGCATTGTGAATGTATCATTGGCCCTTCTATAATCCCTGTGTCCTAGATCCAATTCCAGGTAAATCTCATAAACAATGTCCTGTCCAAATGTCCCTTGTGGATTCAAACCCCTGTATGGGTAGAATCTGGCTAGCACATACATCACATAAGAGGACATGGTGAACCTCTTGGTCTCTAGGATGTCCCTCAGCTATTTATCAATTATAGTGCTAATAAGTCCTGCCCAATGATAATTGGTTCCCTATTCAATTTTATTAATCACATGGACCATCCAACTCTCCAATATTCCAACACTCCTCAATCCTGCTACCCTGCTCAAAAATGTAATTGCATCATAAATATCTAATCTGAATCTAACCCTGTGCAACTACTTGGGAAGTTTAGAATAGTGTGCCTTCAGCTTTTCCAACCAAGAATTGATCATCTGTTGAGCTTTGGTTGGCTCATTCTCATAATATGTTCTAGCCAAGTCCATATTCAGAGCGCACACAGAAGGAAAATCTGGCATGTGAAAGGCCTGGGCAATAGAAACAGGACTGAAATTTGCTAAGACCCTCCCTTCGGTGCTGACAACCGTTTGTGTGTCAAATTCATACTGTCAGGCACACTCTAGTATTAATTCATAGCATTGGATTGCAGGAGGGAACCCTGCCACATGCACCAGTCTGAACTTCATCATTCCCTGTCTCATGACCAACAAATCCTTCTGGGTTGTTCTCTCTTTAAAATCTTCATATCTCCAGGCTCCAACATTGGTGTCAGAAACTTTAGACCACACAGAAGATATCTTTCTTTCAAGGAGTTGACTCTTAGTGTCCAATCTTAACCTTTCTGCCTCTGAAATAGAGGACCCCTCTGTGTCACCCTTAGGTTTTCCTGCTACAGCCCTGCTTGATTGAGACTGCATTCACAAAAGAATGTCATGAGTATCCAATTATCATACATATTCCAATCAAAGGGTTAGCATAAAATCATATAAAGCCATTGAAATCCATCACAAATCATCAGTCCTTGAAAATCTGAAAAAGTAGAGCAATCTGGGAAAACAAAGTAAACCGGGAAAATCCAATCGGGGTGGAATTTCAGAGAAATCCGACCCAGACGGATTCCATCTGCCAAGACACCATGGGCCAAATAGATCATTAGTACGGACAAAAGATTATAAGATTATCATGAAATCCATCCATTAGCAACAAGAAATCAACATTTAGCACCTACTCCATTAATCCTATCTTCGGGAAATCGAAAGAAGTAAAACCAGACAGGAAAACTAGAAAAGTCCAGACAGGAAGGATTTTCGTGGATAGCTCAAATACTCTGAAAATCATTATACTCCGTGGAATTGGCTGAAACCGAGAAAATCCGGGTGCACTGGAATTCCGCGGACACCTCAGAAACCCGATGAATTGCAACACGTGAACCAGCAACTGAATGATCATGCAAACCTCTCTACCTGGACTCTAATAGTCCCAAAATTGATGCCAACCAATCAAGACCTCAAATGTAGATGAATTCAAATTTCCAAAACCTTTAAATGACATCCTCATGGAAAAACAGTGATGCCCTAGTTTTGACAAATAAACCTCCCGCTATGAAAACCAGGGTTAATTCGAGGTTTGGAATACTAAAAGCATTCGAATCTTCACAAGGTAGGGAACTGGTTTAATCTTGGTGCAAGATATAAAACATCATGATAGTTTAACCATTCTTAACAGTTTCAAGCAAAACACCCAAAACCCTAATCTTGCCAAATATAATGAATTATGCATCTAAAACAAAATCCTACCCTGAACGCGCATCAACATTGACCCATCTGACATTTATTGGGAAAACAAAGTGGTGCATAGTGCAAGTGATGAAAAATGGATCAAACCCTAATTCGATAAAACAAAATTGTGACCAAACATAGGCCAACCTGAAATGACCATTAATCAACATAAAACAGTTCAATCATCATGCAAACAGATGAAAGGGCCAATGATAACCTACCATGGATTAGTCCAGATGATACTCGAACTCGAGGAAGCAACTAGAAAGTGAATACACCCTAGCAACAAAAATCCAGACATCAGCACCAAAGCAATCCACACGCAAGCAGTTCAAGATCACTCCTCAAAGCTTGAATGAAGAACTCTGAATCGCCAAAGCAGCAAGCAAGTGAATGAAATCGAAATGATGCCCAAAAAGACTTTAAGTCCACCCATATACACGTCTGAGCAAAGGTACCTCAGGCATTAATGAGCGACAAGACATGTCTAAAAAATCCAGAAACCCAAGCCCATGACGGAATTTCAGAGAAAACCAAGACACGCGAAAAATCCGGATGAGCATGAATTCCGCGAAAATGGAAAAAACTGGGATTTTAACAAAGTTCGGGATTTTGGCATAGTCCGAGAAAATCCGCTAGAACCGGATAATCCTAGAGTCAAGCAGAAACCTGGATTCAGAAAATTCTGTAGTGGACAGACAATGAACCAGAGCCCTAGAGAATTCGCCGGAGCTGGAAAATCCCGAATTCAGGTCAAAACCCAGATTTTCACCAAAAGCCAAATTTAAAGAATTCAAGCCTCAAGGCAAGACCAAAACTAGTAAGACCAATATCTCAAGACCCTAAAAAGAAAATTTTTATAAAGCCAAAGGTCAAAATACACCATCAAAAGAGGGTCCCTACTTGAAGTGGGGCATGTGTGCAAAACTGCACAACACACCTACAAAATGGTACTATCATTTCTCTTTGATACTAAAATATTACTTATCTGAATCAAGATGCTACTACCATCTATTCAAACATTCTGTTGTTCTTGAATTGCTATGACCCCAAAGACACTATCATAGTTGAGGATCACTGCTTTCTTCTAGCCTATTTGATAATTGTTTTTACTAGATTCTCATACAACGTTGGCATTTGATAGGTTTTGTAACATGAAACCATTGCCATATAGAAGTAAGCTCCTCTAAGAAACAATGCCTTACCTATTTTCATCATGAGGATTCCTTTATTGCAGCATCGTTGGCTCCATGAAAATCATGTACTCTACCATTTTATAAATGCTTGTATATTTCAATAGCTATCCTCATTAGTATGATTATACTATTTGTTGAAACCATCACAAATCTATCCTTCATTCCATGGTGACTTTGATTGTTGTTGTTCCATTATGAGATCATTGTATTTTGAGGAAGTATACCTCCTTGTTTTGTGTTGTCTGGAAATTGACTCGAGATTTCCATTGCCGACTCTGAAAGCTCATTGATAGTAAGTAATCATGAATTTCATATTCTACCATATCCTCATTGTTTGATTCCTTCTACTTTAATCCTATTGGGAAGCCATGTGCCATTTATGGTGGTGACCTAAAATCTCACCATCCTAAGTGATGTGTGCTTGTCCAATAAGGTTGAAGTCAAATGAATTGGACTGTGTCTTTTGTGCAACAATGCATGACTATCCTTGTTCCTTCTTGCTGCCCCATATGACTCATGATGTTTCAGGCATGACTTAATATCTTCTTCTCTATTTTAATAGATGCATAATTGAACTTGATGCATCTCTGAGAAAATTTAATTTTTTAATAAAAAGGATCTTGGATCCACTTAAGATGATTGAAAGACATGTACAACAAAATGTACCTTTCTTTTGACATCATGGAAGCCATATGACTGATTCATTATGAAAAGATGAAGTATGAACTCTTGATAGTTTAAATTATGCGTTGCATATTTTGAATTTGATAATGAAATTTGATCAACTAGTGTGATTCCATATTGATTTATTGCATTAATAGCATGTCTATCATTGATTTGATCAAGTTGCTCAATTTCCTATCCCTCTTAAAACATTAGATGACAACATGTTGAGCTCTACCCTCATTGGAGCCACATTTACCCCACATGTTGTAATTAGCTGAATCAAAATAGTAACAAGACTTGTGCTAAATCTACACAAGGACCAAAAAATTAGATAAACAAAGCATATCATAGGTGTGTTTGATCACTCCATTCTTGTTTTTAGGGACACTTATGGTATGTTGCTATTTTAATGCTTGTAGACATTAGATTACACGTTTATGGATGTTTTGTATATAATTTTGATCATGGATCTTTCATTTCTCTAACAACACCACTTTTTATCCAATGCAGGAAACTTAGGAGTAAGGAGGGTGTCAAACGGAAGAAGAGCAGCATCGAGATGATGTGAGGGAAAGTCAATGGGATTCATCATTCCACCAGGCAATGATGGGTCCCTTTTCATGTTATATGCAATTTACTTTTGTTATCCATATGTGTATGATTTCTTCTTTACTAGCATTAGGATAGCTAGTCCCTTGGCTTGTGAGGAACATTTATACACTCATGATTATCAATAAAGATTACATTTGCAATATATATGGTTCTCTTTCTTATTTGTCTATAATTGCAACACTAGAATAAAATGCAATCAATTTTTTGACAATCTCTTTCATGCATATTGATGAACTTAGTAGAATATAATGTATCTTTTAATGTTTAAATGAAAACACAAAAATAATAAACACTAAGTTACCTAATTTTCAGCTAAAAGCTAAAAATTAGGTAACAATGACATCAACTGGTATACCGACTTTAGGAATCGAGTGTTCCCTCCACCGCTCACCATTGCTCCTGTGGATGTTGCTGCTGGTCCTATTGATAAAGAAATTCTAGACGTTGTTGTTGATGCCTCTCTTGCTCTTGCCTATGACTAGAAAACTTTTATACTTTTAAGAAACCTTCTTTTTATTAATATATTTTTTGTATATATGCCTAGGAAAAAGGCTTTACCATTGATATATATGAAGAAGATACAAAATATATAAATATACTTTTAAGCATATGGCCTTAGAGCCATTTTGACGATGTACTTATCAAAGTATATAAATATAATGAAAATATAGCTTATGTTAACATTTTGTCTCCTTTGCCTTTTGATTTGCAATGTGGCTTCTCTTTTCTTTTCCTGCATATATCTGTGAATTTTTCATATGGGTGTCATTTTTCTTTGCTTTTTTCCTCTACCCTTTGTAATAATGGGTTTCATTTTTTTTTGCTTCCTTGCATTGTGAATGAAAACTATCGAAAGACCGGCCGACAAAAACACCAAAGAAAAATAATTACACTACTCACATATTTACATTGGAGGAACAATTACGAAGCTTAATTGAACAATTTTAGGTGGATTTCGTTAACAAAAATTCCCAATGGTTCTTGCTCCATGTTTTCCAATTCAAATGTGTTGTGTTGCTTGCATTGAATTATTTTGAAAGGGCCTTCCCAGTGTTGGTGTAATTAAATGTCTTGTACCTTGTCCTAGGTCATAATTACACCTTAGTTAAGTTTACTTAGGGACCACATAGGAGGTTGTTGGAGAATCTCCACTTTTGGTGGACTTGACATGTCATTATCTCATCATTTCCACCTTTTGTGGACACATCATGTGATTATCTCTCCATCTTTGGTGGAGTGATAAGTTTTCCTAGTTGTCTCATGTCATAAGATTCTGACACTTGTCATAATCTTATGCCCTTCTATGTTCTCACCTTGGCTATATAACCAAGGGGTCTTTCTCATTTGTAATCAATCATAATCATTATCATATTAATGACATTGAATACAGTTTATTCTTGTCATAATTTCTCTCTCTTTCTTGTGCTTTCCATTTGGTCCATAGATCTTGGGTGGCTGCCATAGCCAATTCTAACATGGTATCAGAGCGTGTTTGGAGCCATTGGAGAGTCTTATTCTGAAGAGAGATCCTAGATCTAAGGAGGTTCTGTTCATGGCTCTTTGTTGCAGGTTCATATCTGAGCTTGCTGGTGCAAATCTGAGCTCACCATTGTGTCCGAAAGGTTCGAGATAGTCAATTTTTCCTTTTGTTTCATCCAAATCGGACATACGAGGCCAAATCTATGAGGGTTTGAAGCTGAAGAGTGGTTGCCAGATCCAGAAGGTAGCTGCAATTTTGGAGCATTTTGGGTCAAATCCGACCCTGTCATCGCGTCCAGAAGGGCAAAAAACCTTAAGATCGACTATCAAATCATCCAATTCGGAGCAAGTCATCCGGTGAAGCAAAATTTTTTTTACCCGAAAACCGTACGGCCCCCAGGTCGCCATTATTGTGTCAACGGTACAATCACAAAAAAATATATTATTATATATTCTGCGATTTATATTTTTCAAAAATCTTTTAAAAAAAATTTCGCAGTTTTTAAATAGAAAAGTTTTGATTTATTAAAATCAAAAATTAAAAAATATACAAAAGTTTTTTTGTCTGCGGATCGTACCCTGCTGCGCAGGGTACCTTGTACACAGCAGGGTGCCGTCACCCGCACGGAGGCCACGTGGCCTTTGGCCGTGGCCCCCGCGGCCCTCACATCCATTCATCAACCGGCTTTGTTTACAGTCCCGGCGGGTCAAGTCTTCACCGGCGGGGTCTCTCCATTCATCCGCGGGCTCCGACCTAATATTTTCGGCGGCCAGCAAAACTCATTACCCCGGCCGACATCTTCAAAATCCAATCAAAGAATATTCCATTTGAAAAAGATTTCGGTACTGTGAAGATTCTAATGGCAAGGGAATATTCTGGGACTAGCTCATTTACTGGTGACGGCTTCTTAACCGTCAATTTTATGCCAAGCCGAAGGCATATTCCGCCAGGGAGAGAATATTCTTTTTTTGACAGTCTGCAAACCGTCAAATTTAATCAGCTTAGTTGCTGACATCAGTATAGCATCAGCGTGATGTCAGTGCTCTTAGGAATTTTTTGCCCCCCTCACAGATTGCATTTTCAATTTTGCTGTCAATCTTTGAAGCTTAATATCTTGCTCATTCTGACTCCTTTTTCAGAGATTTTTTTTTTTATTTGGGCTAGAATTTTGTGCTCTACACACTGGTGCAATCATTTTTTAGTTTTGGTGCCTGTTTTTTTCTAGAAATTGCAGATTCTCACAGGTGTTGCTGTTTCGTCCTCGTTTTAGGAACTTCGGGAGCTCATAACTTGCTCCTACGTTAACATTTTTGTGTGCAGTTTTTTTTAAAAGTCCATGATTTTCTGTGTACTTCTCATTGGTATGATTAGATTGATCTCATTTTGTACCAAAAATTGTACTTGATACTGTGGCCTATTTTGGCATTTGTAAGCACTAAGATCAAGTCTAGCTTGTTGTTTTTGGCATCTAGCAACTGTAAACGCACTAAATATAAAGTGCTAAATCAGAAATTGCTTGGGGGGTTTCTTGATTGAGTGATTTGGGGGGGGTCTCTTGGTGCATTGCTTTGATCTTTTTGCTTTGCTCTTTCATTCTCATGGATCATTCCAAGGTTCCTTTGCTCACATCATATAATTATTCAACATGGAATCAAAATGCATGGAATATACTAATGACAGAAGGTCACTCTCTATATGTTGAAAATAAGGTACCTGAACCTACTGATGATGAGAAAAAGTTAAAATGGATGATCAAACATGCCAAAGCTCTTGGGTGTCTTCGTAGACTAGTTTCTCAAGATTTGTTGTTTTAGATTGAATCATGTAAAAATTCTCATGAAGCTTGGAAAAATTTGAAAACATTGTATGGAACAAAAGATGAAGTAAGAGGCTATCAAATTGATAATGATTTGATGAATCTTGATCCTAAGAACTTTGAAAACATCCAAGACTACATCACTAAGGTCAATGATCTAAAAGAGCAATGTAAAGCATGTGGAATTGATAAGAAGGACATCCAGTTGGTGTACAATACAATGAACAAACTTGGTCCTGATTATGCTTCTTTTGTTTCTAGTTTTCATACTCATAGATTGACTATGGGGTCTGCATACACTACACCTTCATTTGCATCATTTTCTGAGATGTTGATACATGAGCAACAAAATCTTATCTCAATGGGTCTCATCAAGAGATCTAAATCTCAGGCATTGTTGGTTAATTAGGTGAAAGAATCAGAATCAGATAAGAAACAGAAGAAAGCAAAGAATAATCAACATTCAGATCAAGTAAAGGATAATCCACATTCAGATCAATCAAAGAAAAAATCTTCTTCAAAAGGAGAATCATCTAAGAAGGAGAGACCTTTTTGTGCATATTGCAAGAAGGATGGACATGAAGAACACTATTGTTATAAGAAGGATATTGATGAGTTGAAGAATCTTCTCAAAAAAAGAATCATTGATTTTCCTTCTAGAATGGAATCTTCTTCTCCTTCTACTTCAAAAGCAGTCTAAAAGGACAAAGGTCAAACATCAGGATATAAAGGACAAGCTCTTTGTGCTCATTCAAGTCCAGGATCAGGGAGATGGCTTCTAGATTCAGGAGCATCTCATCATATGGCATCTTCACAAACTATCTTCTCTTCATTTCAGCCTTGTTTTATGTCTCCTATCTTGATGGGAAACAATACATATATGAGTGTAACAGGGAAGGGATCTATTAGCATTGGGGAGAACACTTTTCAGGATGTCTTGTGTGTTCCTCATTTGACGAACAATCTACTTTCCATTTATCAGATTACACATGGTGGAGATGGGATAACTGTGGAGTTCACTCCTGATTCTGTTATCATTCGTGACTTGGAGACTAAATATGTCATTGCTACTGGGGTGGTTGATCATTCATCTCGGTTGTATTCCTTTGCACAGTTTGCTTCTGATGATGACTCTGTTCATTCGACTATTGATCATATGAACTATGATTCTGAGGAGACATTTGGATTTTTGAACTTGGGCATACTCACATCAGATCCAGTCCTTGAGCCATGCACTTTATCTCCTCCATCTTCTGTTGTACTTGATGATACTTGTGTTGCTACAGTTTTGGCTCCTAGTGATTCAGTGCAGCAGGATATACATTGTCTTCCAGATATGGCTACTTTGGATGACTTCCTAATAGGTATTTCAGACTTGTTTGTGGAGTCTCATCTTGCAGATTTGGAGGACACTCTTGATAGCATTCATCTTCTCTTTGATGAAGATGCACCTTCTTCAGTTGTTGTGAGGGAACACATTGACCCTCTTGTTCATTCTCTACATGATCATTCTTCACAGATTGGCGTGAGTGTGGATTCTTTTGGACAGCATTTGGAGGAGGCTTCTTTGTCTTCAGAGGGGATACCATTGTCTTTGGATAGTGCTCTACATTCTTCTCTACTAGATGTTGGATTTTCCTCTTCAGCAGTGTGGCCTAGAACGCCTGATTGGAGTGGTTCAGCTTTTGGCATCGACATGGAGACACTTGAGCATATTTTAGAGACATCATCATCCATCATTCATTATCTTGATATCCTACATACATCCTTGGTTTTGTTTCTTCCTAAGGGGAGGAACATTGTTTGGCGAGATTGGATCATCTTCAACATTCAATGTCGAGCTTCTACCATTCTTGCAGGAGACTCAACATTGAGGGGGGGCTACCGTGCTTCTCTTCTACTTCTCTCTTATGGGGGGGTCTTTTTCCTCACATGGGGTTTTTACCTTCTCATGCATCATTGAGAGTATTTCCCTTTTTGTATTTCATCTCTCTTTTGAGGGGGAATTTTGTCCCATGATGTTTTCTCCCTTTCCTCATTTGTGAGAAATTTCATTGCATTGATTGCATTGTTTGTACATGGGTACCTAACATGGCCTCGTAGCTGGGACCCATCTTGCATTGTTTGCATTTGTGTACATTCTCCCTAAGTTGCACTTAAGGGGGGGTGTTGGTGTAATTAAATGTCTTGTACCTTGTCCTAGGTCATAATTACACCTTAGTTAAGTTTACTTAGGGACCACATAGGAGGTTGTTGGAGAATCTCCACTTTTGGTGGACTTGACATGTCATTATCTCATCATTTCCACCTTTTGTGGACACATCATGTGATTATCTCTCCACCTTTGGTGGAGTGATAAGTTTTCCTAGTTGTCTCATGTCATAAGATTCTGACACTTGTCATAATCTTATGCCCTTCTATGTTCTCACCTTGGCTATATAACCAAGGGGTCTTTCTCATTTGTAATCAATCATAATCATTATCATATTAATGACATTGAATACAGTTTATTCTTGTCATAATTTCTCTCTCTTTCTTGTGCTTTCCATTTGGTCCATAGATCTTGGGTGGCTGCCATAGCCAATTCTAACACCCAGAAGTTGTCAAACTTTCTATGTTGGCCTGGCTTTGTAATCTTTCATTGAATTTTAGTACTAGCTTCTCGTACTTTAGACCTTGGTTTGAAGCTTTCTTGTCGAACCATCTCTTAACCACCTGCTAGTGGTTGGACATAGCTATTAAGGCCTTTCCCCTTTTTTCTTGCACGTCTAGCAACTTGGCCAACCATACCTCCATGGCAGCGTTTTGTTCTACCTCAAGAGATTTGAGAAATTATAGTGCCAGAATCTCCATGGAGATAGGAAATAGCATTTCTTTTCCATACACTAATTTGTACAAAAAATTCTTGAGGACTTTCTTGGGAGTTATGCAATCCGCCCACAGTTCTGCCCAAAGGTTTTTATGCCATTCTTGTTGGTGTTCTAACCCGATCCTTTTGATGAGTTGGACTAAGTTTTTGTTAGTCAACTCAGCAAGGCCATTCCCCTACAGGTAGTAATTTGATGATGTTTTCAAGAATATTCCATGCACAAGTGTGAATTGACATATCTGAGAGCCTAGGAAATACTTGGCATTGTTAGAGATGATGGTTTTGGGTGGGTCGAATATCGTCACCAGTTCTTCAAGGAAGTCCACTATCTTTGCCTCCATCGTATTCTTCAAGGGCATGACTTCAGTCCACCTAGTGAAGTAGTCCATCATCATTAGAATCCATTTGTGTCCAGCACTGGAGGTGGGATTGATCATTTCAATGAAACCAAGGCCCCATTGTGAGAAAGGATCATCAACCACTATTGGATTGGGAGGCATTGTGGAGTTTTTTCTTCTTCTTGTGAAGAATTAGCATTCCTTGCAAGATTTTACCAAGGAGTATGAGTTGTTGAATAGCGTAGGCCAGAAGTACCTAGTGCACATGATTTTTATGGTTGTGGTCTTCACAGAGAAGTGTCCACCTGTAGGACTACTATGGAAAGTGTCAATAATCCTCTTCGCTTGCTCCATGGTGACACACCGTAATAAAATGTTGTTGAAGTTCCTTTTGGAAAGGACCCCTTCGATGAGTGCATATCCGTTGTTCTGCAATCAGTAGAATCTCCTCTTTTGAGAAGGAAGGCCCAATGGGTACTTTCCTGTGTGCATGAACCTTACTCTATCCACTAGCCAACAACCTTCAGATTTAGAATCATTCATTAGAACCAGCTCCAGTTGCTCTTCTTCGGCTATCATTTCCTTATCGTGCACCAAATACTCGTATAGTCCTCTTCCTTAGATGGTCTTTGTAGGCTTGAAATCAATGTCAAATTCAAGGATTTTTGTGATCCAATTAGCCCTTTTTTCATTGATTTCTCCTTCTATGATGTATTCGCACACACTGGAATGTGCGACATAAACAATCACCTTATTGCAAGATATTAGGTGTCGGAGCTTCTTGAGTCCCTTAACAATTGTGAACACTTTCCTCTCCACAAAGTTGTAGTTCATCTCATATTCCTTTAGGGTCTTGGAGTGAAGTGCTATCGGATGTTCTCCCTTTCCTTCATCATCTTTTTGAGTTAAGATAGTATTGATGCATGACTTGCTACTAAATACATATATTATGAAGTCCTTCGATAGGTCTGGATTGACCAACATAGGAGCTGAGGAAATATCATCCTTAACCTTCTCGAAGGATTCTCTAGCTTCTTTTTTCCATTTGAATAATTGATCCTTTTTTAGTATCAAGGTGATTGCTTTGATTAATCCTGCAAAATCCGAAATGAATTTGCTCACAAAATTTACCTTCCCCAAGAAAGATTGGGCTCCTTTCTTTTTGACTAATAGGGGAAGTTATTTGATTGCTTTCACCTATTTGGGATCAATTGAAATTCCTTCTTTGGACACTACATGTCCCAATACCTTTCCTTATGGTACTCCAAAGACACATTTTTTTGGGTTCAAGGATACCCCAAAATCTTGGCTTTTTTTGAAAACCATCTCAAGGTGATCAAACTGATCAGCCTTATGTTTGGAGAATACAATCAGATCATCTAAATAGATTAGGATAATCTTGTTAATCAATTCCCTGAAGTGATATCCATGGCTCACTAGAAAGTGGCTCCCGCATTTGAAAGGTTGAAAGGAATTTTAGCATATGCAAACATTCCCCACTTGGTAGTGAACATTGCTTTGTGTTGGTCCTCTTCTTTGATCTAGATCAAATTGTAACCAGAGAATCCATCTAGTAGAGAAAACATTTCCAATCTTGCCATTTTCTGCAAGATTGACTCCATAGAAGGCAACAGGTAATGGTCTTTTAGGGATGCTTTGTTCAGGTCCTGAAAGTCAACACATAAATGGATATCTCCATTTTTCTTTTGGACTAGAACCAGGTTAGATACCCATGTGATGTGCTTGATTGAGAAGATGATCTGAGACTGAATTAGCTTTGTTAGCTCTTGTGCCATCAAGGCTTTGATCTTCAGATTCATTGGCCTCTATTTTTGGTGGACAGGTTTTGCACCTTCCATTAGCTCTATTGTATGCAGGATGATGTCAAGGTCATATCCCTTAAGGTCATCATATGACCAGGCCACTACTCCTTGATACTTCTCATAGAAGTTGATGAGCCTTTCCTTATCATAATACGGATCATCTTTCCTGACTTTGAGCTTTCTTCCATCTCTGACCTGAAGGTCTACATAGTTGCTTTTGTCCACTACAAACTTTCTCTTATCATTTTTTGCATCGTCACAATCAAAAAGGTTTTGGAGAGTGACCAGTCCCTTCAGAAGCTTATTAGACCTTAGCTAAATGAATTTTCAATCGTAGGCCTCAACAATCTTTGGTTGGAGTTGTTCAAAAAATTCTCTTGATTGTTGGATGAATGAGGCGATGTGTTTAGCATTTTCAAATACCTGTTAGCTCTAATCATTCTCTAGAATTTTCAGTCGGACTATCACTCGTACAAAGTGTTTGTTATCAATTAGGTCGGAGGTAGGGTCAAATTGAATCTGATTGTGGCCATGCTATCCACATCACTATTTTGTTCTCGTGGCAATGTTTGGATGTTGAAGGCTTCAAAACCTTCGATCAGGTCCTAGACTCTATGTCTATATGATCACATGCAAACACTCTTTGCAGTAGAGACCCCTCAGAATTAGTTTACTACTAGTTCAAAATCTCCAAACACCATTAATTGCTTCATTCCCATCTGCTTTACAAGGCTTAGACCTTGTACTAGGCCTTCATATTCAGCTTCTTTTTTTGAACAAGCAAACTAGAAGCGGAAAGACCGAAGTGTCTTTTCATTGTGTATGGATATCAAACATATCCTAACCCCTATGCCCACTTTTCATCTTGCTCCATCAAAGTGAAGCGTCCATATCTCTAAAGTTTGGTCACTCTCAGTTTCCTTTATAACCTTCAGAAGTACTTGATCTTCATCATATATGACATAGGTGCCCAGCCCAGTAGCATGACAGTTTCCAAAAGGGTCAACATCTATGTATTCTCTCAAGAGAACTTCTTTATTAGTCTTATCCCCAGTCACTTTTTCATCTTCTAGCAACTCAGTGAAATGTGTTTCCTCCTTGATGAAAGAGGTATGAGCAGCCTCAAAGTTGATCATAGCTTCATTGGCCACATGTTCTGAATGCAGAGCTTCAAAAACTATTTTCAACTTAGCTCCATGCTTGGTCCTTAGGATTAAGTGTGACTAGTCCAGAGAAATATATCCACCTATCTTTGAAGTGAATTCTTGGGATAGGTAGAGGCCAAACATGGGGGGAACATTTATGCCCATATTATCTTGCAGGACTATGATGCTAGGGTAGGAGAGCAGAGTCAAGGGGAGATTTTTGATGACACCTATGGTTTTGAATTAGTTCCCATCAAGCTGCATAACCCCCCTCTTTAAAGGTTCATAGCTAAGTCCTAGTGCTTTAGCTATCTACTTGGGCATGACTGTAGTGATAGCATCAGAGTCAATCGTGACATTGTGCAATAATTTCTCTCCTACAATAAGAGTTAGGAAGAAGGGTTTCAATTTTGGCTTATCTCTTATTTTAGCAGAGACTTCCTCTATGCTATTCATGAGAACTTTGGTAGGAGGTGATGGATCAATAGACTTTCCTTTGAGCGACTACCCTATTTTCTTAATGACTGGATACTCTTGGAGGGCCTTCTGTAGTACTATCTTATGCTCCAGAATAGCTAAGATATCCCACAAAGACACATTAGTAGATGATTTTTTCAATTGTTCCACCACATTAAATGGTGGAAAATTTGGAGGCTTTTGCTCCTTACCTCTGGTTACAAAAATTTCCCTTCTTGGCAGACAATGTTGTGTCACTACGAAGTTATTGGGTGTCTGGTCGGAAGCACTTTTGGGCTATGGAATGACTAGTTGTACGATGATTGGTTTTCCTATGAATTTTCTCTTTGGGTGAGTGTTGTAATCAAACTATACTTGCAGGGTTTTTGATGTGGATGTATTGTTGGAAAACATCGCATCTTCTTCTTCCATCCATGAAAAGAGTGCGTGATTGGGAGCAATATCCATTTCTTTCTCCAAGCACATCCCTTGCATTTGTGTGGTAAGTACCACATTTTCCATTTGTGGAGAGGCATATACATAACCTCCATGGTCCAATGTTGCAACTTGACTATGTTGCTCTACCACCTTTTGTCGTAAATTGCTACGCTGGTAGTTTAGGGCATATGTGGGTCGCCACAGGGGAAGCACCAAGGGTTGATGTCATCAACTAAATTGTTTTTTCCCCACCATCAGTTCTCTGCTCGAGCTTGGGTTAGCACTTTGCAGTAGAGTGGGTACCAACACTATTTGATTAGTTGTTTGAGTCTATGGATTTGTGCGAGCACATCCTTGGAACTATTTTTGTCGGTAAGAAGACCTTCCACCTTCATAATTTTGATAGTTTGGATTTAGAGGCATGGATTGGTGTCACTTGATGATATTTATTTCATTGGTCATATCCCACAACATCTCCTTGGCATCGCTTATATCATCCTTTGAAGATCTAGATGTAGAAGCGATGTTCTATGGGGCACTCAAATATGTGTACATAGACTGAGAAGGGGCCAATGTGCTGGTAGATGCTACTTCCTGAGCGAGAATTGATATCTTGGGAAATATAGGCATGATGGGCTGAGGTGGAAACTTTCTAGTATCTATCAGATTGTTCTCTGCTTTGACTGCGATGTTGTATGCATTTGGTAGAGTGGTTCTACTAAGAGACTAGATCACATTGAGATGTCCGCATTGATAGATTTCAAGTAGAACATGAATGCTAGCTCCGCTGACAGGTGGATAGTAGCCTGGATTCTCTACCAAGTTATGTGGAATCAAGAATTGAAGTCGGTCATGGCTTCATTTGGGTCTCGCTTTATGATTTCCAACTAATGATATTGTGAAGACCTTTCTCCATCATTAGAGAATCTTTCATAGAAAGGGTATCTGAGTTGGTCCCAGGTACCGATAGTATTAGCCTACAGAGTGTGGTACCAATCTAGCACTTTTACCCTAAAATAGGTTGCAAGCAACCTTAGCACTACATTTTGGGTGGTGATTCCATGCGCCAAACACACATCTGCCACATCTTGCAGATGTTTGGATGGTGTTCTTGAGCCATCTTTGGTGAACTTAGGTATAGCTTTTAAAGCAGAGATCAGGATAGGGGACCAAATGACGGGTGCTACTAGTGCTATGAGGGGACTTCTCACATCACATGCCACATAATTTATATTAGCAACTAGAAACATGGCTAGCGGAAGGGGTGGACAAAGTGGAACGTTCACTATTTGGGTCATGACTTGTACTGTTCTTAGCGGTGGCACTAGTAAACTAGGATTATTCACTATTTGGGATCTAGTAATAGGTCGATGACTCATACACCCTCTTAAGATTTAGATTCATTTAATTAGTCCCACTGGGCATGCCAAAAAATAGAAATTGTTGATGCCAAAAATTGGCAAGGTAACAGTCTTTATGGGAAACTCAATTAATGGGGGGACCAATTGCATTAAACTGAGTGACCTCCAGGCTTTTATAGAAGTCAAGTTCTTCTATAATTGGGGTTTTGGAATGGGAAAAGGAAGAAGATATAAAAAATACAGGTCTAACTAAGGTGATGCGCCAAGGAATAGATATATGTATGGTAAATCTATCTTTTGGGATTTGATTTTAGTTCCTGATCAATAATTTGCTATGTTCCAAAATGATAGAAATCAAAGATGAAATCCTGAATATTTTATACAATAACATAAAACAACTCTCATACACATTTACTAAAAAGAAGAGTCAAAGACATGATCTAAACTAACAAATTTGTATTAAAATCATAGAAGTTATGCAAATAAGCAATTCAGGACAATAATGGCATAGTATAATGTTTTATCAAATAGCTTAGTAAAAATAGAAAGGCCAAATAGTGGAACAGTCTGAGAGTCTCACACAATAATTTAAAAGCAATACAAAAGGCCTGGTGTCTTTCCCTAATTTTTCTATATCTTTTGAACTCAATTTTGGAAGGAAGAAACAGTATATATAGCTAACAATCCCACTGCCTAGTGGGCTAGTAACAAAAAATATTTTGTATCTCAAGCAATGATGCCTACAATAATGATTCCCTTGGTTGTTGTAATAGAAAAGATTCAAGCCATTGAACATGGTCACTCCCCATCCAAATGCATCCCCTGTGAATGATGGTAGTGGTCCCAACAAAATCCTGTGCAGACAAGTGTCATTCACCTACGAAGGTAGTTAAGACACACAACAACTTGGTGGGGCACGTAGCTAACTCTTGCCTTCTCTTTGTTGAAGTCCCTACGAAAGAGACGTGGAAGTAGGTCAGATCCCGCTTGTTGATTCCTTCTCCTTGCATTGAAAGATGACACAGTGAAGACATGTGGAGGTGTTCTTTACTATCGGTGCCGACTATGGAGTCTACCAAGAATGTATGTGGATGAAATCTTCATGGCACATAGTTAGGGCACAACTAAAAAGTGAAGGGAAACAACCATGAATAACCCACGACATCAACACATGGAAGCATGGCGAGAGCTGGTAGGAGAGAGAAGGAAGCAATTTTTGTGAAGAGTTCCTAGTGGACAAGTGGCAATAGTGGATGAAACTCTTCAAAAAGGGGCCTGATGATGTTCAAATAATTGAGGTGTTGGCTAGTACTTAGCAAAATATAAAGACCACTTGGAGGGAGCTCGAGGAATTTTACATTCACACTAATTTTAGTGGCCTCTTAGTTTAGAGTTTTATTTCAGTTGTCCAATAGCTAGAAAACTCGAGAGAGATAGTCAAGATGTCTTCTATTATATATAGCCTTCGAACACTACCCAACCAATATATTAATGTATTTATCAACTAAAGTGTTAGGACCTAATGACAACCTATCAAATTGTTTGACAACAAATATGTTTTGATAAACTAGATATACCCTTGATATATTGATTTAAATAACAAGGAAAGATCAAACTGGATGCAACAAGATAACATTCATTAATTCACATCAACAAAAAATTCTAGAATTTTGCCACCAATTATAACTTCATTCTATTGATCTCCAAAAATATTTTACAATACGTTTCAAAATTTTGTCCTGACTGATATGTCAAAAAGTGTCCTTTTAGTTACCCACTTTTAACATAAATAAAAAAGTATTAGTTATCGTTGTTTACATAGGATTACATAAAAGCAATGAAAGATGAGAAATGAAGAGAAATGATCAAATGTTGAATTCTAGAGCACTCACAAGATATCTAAGTTCGTTACTCATCATAAGGTACCCATGATCATTCAAATCTGGCAAGGTACTCTCTCCATGATAGTATCTGCAAGGCTTGGTACTTCACTACAAGGCCTATTCTTCTAGGGGAGCTAGATATGTTTGCTCCCATTGGTACACTATGTAATCATGAGGCCATTTGTACTCCTAGATTTTTTTTTTGTTGGCCAAGTGACTCTTCCATTTTCTTTCTAATAACACTTTTCTATCGGTGAGGAATTTTGAGTATCCAGCATCCAGTGCAATTATTCCATCCAAGGTTAAATTGAGGTGGTGAAGATGTATCTCACCATCCTTCTAGAAATTAGTGAGGTAGTTGGGAACAATTTTGCTAAACTCATCTATCCAATCCTTGGATCCTTTTAGTTGATCATCATCCCTTAGCATCTTAGGCATGAACCACTACTTTATTATGTAAAATGAATCCATTCTTGCCTTGATCTTTTGGTCTTCTGTAGATATGTATTGAAATTCATCTATGACCATTCAAACCATTTTTTTAGTAGGATTTAAAGTTGTGGGGGCCTCAACACTCCTTTGTAAAATTTTGCACAGTCATTGAGGTGTGATGTATAGGCTATCGTTTCTTGAATAAGGGGTCCAATATAGGTACATGGGCCTTTATCTAATCAACTGCTTGTGACAAGGAGACATAACATTCATACACATTTTCTAATTTTTCCACAATTAGTTTAACCCAATGCTCCAAGACATGTTCCAATACCTTGAGGGTTTATCTCTTTGCTCTTTCCTTTGTTTCTTCATTAGTCTTTTCCAACTTCTCAATTTCTTGTTTTAGCACATTTACTTGTTCAATAGTGATTGCACCTGTATCTGTCTAGATGGTAGGGGCTGGTATACTATTAATTTTGTGCTTTGGGAAGGACCTGCTCCCTTCAACTGCTCTTTCAATTTCATATTTTCTATGAATAACCTATTCATTTCATCATTTAGATCAGTTTATGCTTTCTCACATTCTTCCAATCTAAGCTCCATACTTTTAACTGCATCACTAGTAAACATTACTAAGTGCATTCTCATAGTAGCTTCTTCTAATGTTGATGTGTCTTGAAGCATCTTTACCATGGTAGTTCCTCTCATTTCTTTTACAACATCAAACAATCTTGGTTTTTCTATTCATTTTTACTTTGTTCAAAAGGCTAGGGTTTCAATTCTTGGATTGTAAGCTACACCACTCATTCCCTCATCTGAATTGAATTCAGAAATCAGCATGGGATCTTCTTGGCTTCTTATTTGATCCAATAAGAATATATTTTTTAACCCCATCCCAAGAATAATTAGTATATTTCTTTCTAAGACCAATTTTCTTGCTTCTTGGGGGCTAACAATAATTTCATTAATCCTAAGTTCTTCAAAAAGTTTGGGCAACAATCTGGTCATGTTGTGACTCCTCAATGCCCATCTTATTAATTTGGAGTCTCTCCTTATTTTTTTTCATTTTTATCTTAAACCAAAAATCCTTAAACTCGGGAGTTTAAATAAATTCATCATCTTAAATAAATCTAAGGGCAACAATCACCCTTTCATTATCATGCACTTCTTGATCATTGTGCCCATGTACATCCACTCTTTCTTTTGGTTTATGAGCATCATTTGCAAGCTTAGGTGGTGGATGATCAACTTCATCATCTTTAAAATTCAAAAGTACATTGGCTACCTCTTTAGTATCCCCTACTCCTTCACTTATTTCATATGCCACTAAGGGGGCTACTCCATGTGTGCTCTACCTTTTAGGACTTGGTTGCTCAGGGGATGCTTCTAATTGTACTCTGGTAGTATCTAGTATGGGCTTTGTGATTAAAATACCACTTGGTTTGATGGGAATCTTGGAGGGTTTTGAAGATTGACCCTCAAGTTTCTTTTCTGGTTCAACATACAATCTTTCAAAGTTGTCAATTGGGTATGCACAAGATAATGATGGGCCAACAAGTGGCAATATGATGGGTATGTGGATGATGACTTTATTTTTACCCAAAATTGATGAAATGAAAAGGGTTTTTAAAGGAGATTCTTAGCTTTCCACCAATATAAATTATGCTTTACTTTGAATTTAATAACTAATTATTTTTTATTTTCTATTTGAATTAAGACTAAAGTCTTGATTGATAGGTTTATTGAAAAACATCTATAGCTTTCAAATGGTATCACATTTTTTGAATCCAAAACATGTGTCACATTCTATGCTTCACATACTATAGGATTAAAAAAATAAAAATTGAATTTCATGAATTTTTGACCAAGTTAAGGTGGTCAGACATACGAGTTTTTATATTTTTTAAAAGTTGTAATAAAAAATTCATAATTAATTATTTACTTAGAAAAAATTACAAAAAATATATGCATCACATAAAAACATGAGTGTTCTACTTATATCTAAAATCTTATAAAAAATATTATCATTTTATTGTGGTTAGGGTGGTGACACTTATTTTTCCCCTAAATTTAAGTACTGCATTGAAATTTCAAATTTTTAACAAATAGTTTTTTTTTTTTAAATAAACCTAGTAATTTAGAAACTACATTCAATTTTCTATAGATTCTATTCTTACAGTTTTTTGAAATAATATAGATAACGTATTCAAATTTTTATTTCAAGTTACCTAACTCTGATTTTTCTAAATTTTTTGCCACTTAAGGGCTTGTTTTTTCCATGATGATCCTGCACATACCCAATTATTAAGTTCATCCTTTTGATAGGATCCCCTTCTTCAACATAGAATCCTTGGAATCCAATATCCCTTTTCTTCTTCTCCTCCTCAAGCCTCTTTAAGATTTCCCACTTCCTCTTCCTCTAAAAAACTTCATGAGGTGTAAAGAAATTTCTTATTACATCTTCTTTGTAATCTATTGCATGGGTAATCCTAGCTCTAGTGAGAAGTGTGTGCTTTATAAAATTAATATTCCCTTCAGGATCAAAGACCCTTTCTCCTCGCCTTTCTCCTTGCGACTTCAATGAATACCTCATCTTCAAATAGTTTTGCAATTTTTCAAGAGTGTTAGACCCTACGACTAGCTCCTCACATTTAGTTAGGTCAGGGAGGAATGTCCCCTTTTTCTATCTTTCCATAACATCCTACTCCATCCATAACATTTTCCACATAGAAACAAATTTAGGTAAAATATGTGGGCTTGAGGAAACCCATAAACCCTATAAAAATTTAATTCGAATAGAAACAAATTTAGGTAAAACATGTGGGCTTGAGGAAACCCATAAACCTTTATTACTATTTGGTTTGCTAAGAATAACTAGTCATTGAAATGGTGAGTGTGTCCCTGCTCTGGATTTAATGCTAAAGGTCTTAATACTTGCATGATTTTATTAGGAAATCTTGGTGAAATATTTCCAAGACTGGCCATGACCTTTATTACGAAATCATCATGAAATATTACATAATCACTATTTTTACATCTACTATCCCAGATGTAACACCAATTTTGTTTAGGAAACCTATTCCCTTCATCATCAGTCATTCCCAAACACATTCTTTTAGTCCATCTATTTTTGTTTTGGTACAATATTAAATGACACATCAAAGAGTATTTCCTGAAAGTGATGGGAGCTAAGTTCTCTCTTACTTGCAAAAATCCCTCATGTAGCCCTTTCTCAATTTCAACAGCAAAGTCACACTCAATGTTGACTTCAAGATTTTGTATCTTCATTGCCATCATCAAGAAATAGGTTATCATCCTATCTTCAACATCTATTCCAAGCACTTGGCACAAAGCAAAATAAGTTTTTTTGAAATATACTTGGAAGTCTTCTATGAAAAATGGCTCAATTTGGGAGGGGGAGATAGGTATCCTCCTATTGTTTACACCCCTTTTCATGTGTAAAGGAAGTTTATCATTCTTGTAGGTTTTTCTCAATCTCTTATAATCCTCCTCACTTCTTTCCAAGTCTATCTTAGTGATAGCTTTCTTGTTTAACATAAAACACTCTATAATTGCTTCTTTAGTCAGCAACACTAATGGTGAACCATCTGTAATTCTTATAGTCCTAGTATTTAGGTGATAATATTGTGCCAATACTTTAATAAACTCAACATCTACAAAGACATTTGGGACTAGCAAGTTTTCCAAATCTAAGGTCCAAGGATTTGAAACTAGAACCTTGTCATCCCTTTTCCATAGAAGTACCAAAACAAATCCCACCCTTAGATAGGGATAATTGGGTCTCTACATCCATGGGTTGTATCTTTAAACACCTTTTTGAATCATTTCTTTACAAAATTAGGTAACACGTCTAAAATGGATTATTGCAGGGACCTCTTCTCTCTTTTAGAAACTGTGGAATCTTCCTTTTTATTCGCAATTTGACTTCTTTTGGGTGGCATGATGAAGAATTTACTCCTACTTTATTTCTTTAAGTGTCTACTTGTAAATGTAAATTCAGTTCTTATACACTTGCTACAGAGGGTTTCTGTGAACTTACCTGGTGAAATAATAGCTATAGATTCTTCCTGCTTGAACTCCCTTGCCTCTAGTATGTTGAGCTATGTGAATGATTGTCAAAATGTTATTGAGTCCCAAGTAATATTTGCTACTGACCTTGGTCACCTCACTATTAATGTCAATTCATGCAAAATATTTCATAATCTTCCCATATTTTGGGTTTGAATGCATGCCTTTGATCTTGGGAAATCAAATGGTGTAATCATTAAATGCTTTGACAACTTGTACCACAATAATGCTCTATCATTTCAAGATCATTGCAGGGTAGTGTTAGTAGTACCACCACCTCGTGCACACCCCTGTGGACTCTTGTGGGATGGAAAGTTAGTTCTAGTGATTGAGTGATTGTTCACTGCCATATTGCTCTGTCAGATCAAGACCATTACAGGGTAGCAATATGGAAGGGTTAGCAATACTGCCACCCTACAAACACCCCTTTGGACTCCCATGGGACAATGGGTTAATTCTAGTGGTTGAGTGATTTTTCACCACCATACTATAGTTCACTATTTACCCCTTGTGGGGCTATAGTTTACTTTAGTTGTTAACATGTTCTCACCGCCACCCCATGCTATTCATATTTGGTTGTCATGATATTGTGGTAAGCATTTGTACATTGACCTATATGTCCCATCATACCACACTACTCATATTTGGTTGTCACAATATTGTGGTAAGCATTTGTACATTGACCTATATGTCCCGCCATACTGCGCTATTCATAGTAGGTTGTTGTGGTATTACGGTAAGCATTTTTACATTGACCTATATGCCCTACCATCCTACGCATACCTCTATTGACTATTGTGGTAGTGCAGTATTAGATTTTATTATGAATGGAGTATTTTAGATATCATTTATTGAAAATATTGAACAATTTTCTAATTTTGTAGTATCTCAGTTTTAGTTTTCAGTGTCAGTCAAACCTAAGAGATCATTTCTCTATTTGTAATGAGGAGGCTTAGTCCACCTAATGTTAAGATATCTATATGTATTATTAAATCATAGATTTTCCTTATATGTTTACATCTAGAAAACATATAGGACATACAAGAAATTATATTCTAACTAAACAAAATTAATTTCAAATTTTCAACCAAAGTAAGAAAACTAAGAAGAATGATTGAACCTAACTTTAAATGCACTTCAAATCAATAGTGAACATCTCAAGTTTTGTATACAATGTACCAGCAGAATAATGATGATTACATTCATAAATGTATCAGTAAAACAACAGTGAATAAGCATACCTATACTCATATATTTATTGCATTCAATAATAAATTACACCATACATATAACCAAAGTTTAGGTGACAAGCTAACCTCTTAAGGTGACAAACATCATCATAATCATCTACATTTCTAGCAAGATCAACATCCTAATCACTCATGTCTGCATCTGCTTGATTTTCTTCCTCATCCTCATCTATGACACGTAATGCATTCTCTCTCCCAATCTCTTCATTGGTAAACAAAATTTCTTCTTCAAACACTTCATCATCGTCTTCATCCACTTCTTTGAATGTTTCTTGTAAATTAACATATTGCCCATTAGGCATTATATCAACAACTTCCATGAATTTTTGTTTTGAACAAGACTTTGTTTGAATGACACGCAACCATCCTTGGCTTCTTACATAATTAATTAGAAATAATAGGTTAATTTTAAGAGGGGAAACATATGACTCATCCATCTTTTATAAAAAATGTCTTGTATTTGCACGTACAAATCCATACTCATTAAATTGTACTACGGGTGGTTGGATCCACTTACATTTTAATAATATAGGACTATTTTCACCATAGTCTACTTGAATAATTTCTTGGATGAATTCAACATAAAATTTCTTCTTAGTTTCATGAAAAAATTCAACACTAACAACACAATCACAATTTTTCTTTCCTTTTCCTTTTTCTTCCACTCTTAAATGACTACCATAGGCCCACATTCCATTGAAACACATAGCCCATAAATTTGGAGATTGTAAAAGCTCACTTTCCTCCATTGTTATATCTTGATCTTCTTGTCTTGCATCACTGACTGCATTAGCAATCCTTTCTTCAAATTTTGGAAAAGAATCACCTCTAATCAAATCAGCATGGCATCTGTGCTTTTGAGGTCAATGTTGCATCCAAGCTTGATTGTCTTCTTCATATTTTATACACAGAATATTAACATACAAATATTAAGATTAATAATATATATGTCTAAATGCAATTGAGTAAATAAATTATTGTGTAATTTTTTTTTTACCTGCACCACTTATCGAACGAAGATGTGTTTTGAAGAATATAGGCATGTATCACACTTCTTTCTTGATGTGATAGCTTGAAGCGACATCCATTGCCTTTTAATACTTCACCTGCAACTATCTCTTCTTCGTCATCATCCCATACATTCCTATTGAAATTTTTAAAATCCTTCATATATTATGTGCAAAATCCCATGGCATCTTCTGTTGAATATCCCTTAGACATGTTGCCTTCCAGTTTTTCCCTAGTACAAACAATTTTTTTCAAAACCTTCATATATCATTCTATAGGATATATCCATCTTATTCTTATCGAGCAACAATGCTTTAGTTCATATTGTAGGTGTATTAAAACATGCATATAAATTTTAAAGATTGTTGGTGGAAATTCTTGTTCCAATATAAAAAGGACTTCAACAACCTCCTCCCTCAAACTATCAAAGTTTGAAGGATCTAATACATGTAAACTCATTATCTTTGATATTAGCCCCAAACTTATAACTACCAATCTTGTGCCCTTTTCCAAACTTAATATATTTACCACAATAGGAATAATATTGTCCATTATGACATGATAGTCATGGGTCTTGAGGCCTCTTAAGCCATTAATGTCAATTTGGCTTCTAATACTACTACTTACATATCCAATCGGAAAGTGAGTCTGAGACATAAATTGTAAGAATTATGCATGTTGTTCCTTTGTCTAGACATAAGGAACACTAGGTTTTCTATATTTTTCATCATCATATTTTCAACCCAAATATTTCAAGGAATCTTTAGTTGTTGAAAGTCTTCACGTGATGAAATACTATCAAAAGCACAAAAAAGAGTTTCTATAATAACATAGGCTACATTTTTCTCATTATGCATAAAGTCAACAGTATGTGTAATGGCTATATCCTTAAAGTATGGGAATTTATAAAATATACACAACCTTTTTACACCGCTTTCATTACATGCATCATATCTACTACCAGCAATCCCATCATTTTCAATAAACGACATTCTTTTTTGTCCATTATCAACAATGTAATCACTTGTTATTAGCAATGGTGCTTCACAATTCTCTTCTTGACCATTGAACTATGTTTTTTTTTTTTTTATGATATGGATGATCCATTTTAAGGTAAGCACAATTTCCACAATAAATAAACTTACACAAACTTCTTGAATGCCTCACAAAATCCTTAAATTTGCAAGTAGGACATCCATGATATCCATGAACACTAAGACCAGACAATGTGCCATATGCAGGAAGATCATGAATCATAAACAATAAGGAAGCTCTTAAAGTGAATTCAATTCCTTTCCACAATTAGATTAACTCATCATATAATGGATTTAGATAAGCATCAATTGTATCTGAAGTCACACTTTTCTTTCTCAGTATAATCAATTATAGCATTAAGAAAAATGGTTTAGTTGCTAACCATGGAAGGAAGTTATAATTTATAATTAAAAACAATAGCCAAGTTGAGCATTTAGTACTTTGATCTGAGAATGGGTTCACCCCATCTGGAGCCAATCCCAACCTTATTTTACGAGGATCTTGAGACATCAATTATCAAATTCCATCCATGTCTTAGAATCAGGCACATTTCGTTGTTTTCCATTAGTGCTCTTATTTTGGGCATGCCATTGCATAAGTTCAACAATTTCTCAACACCTATACATTTGGAGTAATCATGGGATTATCAAAAAGTGGCGAAGAACCTTTCTAGGAAGCACAACTGATTTTAACCCTTGTATATACCTTGCTTCATGACATTTAGGACATTCACTCTCACTTGCAAGATTCTTACAAAATAATACACAACCATTCACACACGTGTGGATGTTTTCATAACCTAATCCTAGCTTAGTAATTTTATTTTTACATTGACTTCATTTTGTTGGAAAAGTGGAGTCAACTGGTAACAACGAACTTAATAATGCCAATAATTGATCTACACTCTCATTTGTCCAACCAAACACCACCTGCAAGTTAAGAATTTGAAGGATTGTTGTTAAACGAATTAACTTGCAATGATCATACACAGGATTTAAAGCATCCTCCATCAACTTGGCCCAATCATTGTTTAGACCCTCATTCAAAATTCTATCAACTCCAAACCCTTCATCTAATATTGATGCCTCTTCATCTATGTCTGATGTCACTTCATCTATGTTTGGTGTCACTTCATCTATGTTTGTTTCCTCTCCATCTCTCACAATCTACAATTCTATCATATCTTCATAATAATTGACATTCCAAGGGCATATACCACTATTCCCATATCTTATCATATGTCAATAAATCAAACTTCTTTTTCTCACCTTTCCACCAAGACAATCATTACGTGGACATGGATATTTGTCCATGTCCCTCTCATCGACTACTCTCTCATCAAATACATGGTATTGATTTGTAGTCAACCTTCAACGTTGATCCATCTATAATGTTCTACACATAGCAACAAAAAATTATAGACTAAGAGACAAAAAATATTTTTTAATTTAAAGGCATTTCCATAGCAATAGAGTTATAGAGAGCAAATAAAATAGAGTTGAACTAATGAATTGTAAAAAATATATTTTTGTAGTTTATATTCAAATTTCTGATTACATTGCATTGCACATCTTTCAAACTCAAAACATTAATTTACATTGTATAACTAATAACTAGATCTTGATAGATGACAAAATGTAAATAATTGTAGAATAAGAGAAAAACTATTTTTTTTAATTGATAGGTATTTCCATAGCAATAGAGTTATACAGAGAAAATAAAATAGAGAGTTTAACTAATGAATTGTAAAACATAGATTTTTATAGTTTATATTCAAATTGTTAATTACATTGCATTGCACATCTTTCAAACTCAAAACATTACTTCACATTGCATAACTCTGTAACTAGATGTTGATAGATGACAAAATTTCAATTATAATATAGTTTTTACAAAGTCAACCTAAGAAGTTGTAATTACTTCACATTGCATAACTAATAACTAGGAGCAGCTACCAATTGCATTTGCATATCATGGCATTCCATGAGACCACATTTCTTTGAGGCATTTTTTCAAAAAGTTCACTGGCTTATTTATGCTACTGCATTTTTCATACATGTCTACCAAAGCATTTTATCAAACAGTTCACTGCCTTGTTGCTATGGCTAAAAGCATAAAACAAGTGCTTTCAAACAAGCTATGGATGCTTGGAAAAAATATATCAAAGCATAATATTAAGCAATAGCATAGGCGTATGTGTAGGATCATCATGGAAAAAATAGGCCCTTAAGTGGCAAAAAATTCAGAAAAATTAGAGGTAGGTAACTTGATGTAAATATTTGAATAAGTTATCTATATTATTTCAAAAATATGTAAGAATAGAATCTGTAGCAAATTTAATTTAGTTTCTAAACTACTAGGTCTATTTAAAAAAAAAACTATTTGGTGAAAATTTGAAATTTCAATGGAGTAGTACTTAAATTTCAAGGAAAAAATAAGAAGTAGGTGTTTGTCTAACCACCCTAACCACAATAAAATGATAATATTTTTTATATGATTTTAGATATAAGTATAGGACTCATGTCTCGATGTGATGCTTATTTTTTGTAATTTTTTCCAAGTAAATAATTAATTATGAATTTTTATTACAACTTTTTAAAAATATAAAACTCGTAATGTCGACCACCTTAACTTGGTCAAAACTTCATGAAATTCATTATTTTTAATCCTATAGTATGTGAAGCATAGAATGTGACACATGTTTTGGATTCAAAAAATGTGATACCATTTGAAAGCTATAGATTTTTTTCAATCAGCCTATCAATCAGGACTTTAGTCATAATTCAAATAGAAAATGAATAATAATTATTTATTAAATTCAAAGTAAAGCATAATTTATATATTGGTGGAAAGTTGAGAATATCCTTTAAAAACCCTTTTGTTTCATTAATTTTGGGTACAAAAAAAGTCGTCGGCCACATACCCTACACATACCCATCATATCACCACTTTTTGGCCCATCATGATCCCTAACATACCCATAGATAGGGCAATGAACGGGTTGAAAAAATGCCTCAAAGAAATGTGGTCTCATGGTGGTGGAATTCCATGACAATACATAACGATTTGTTTGTCATGGCATTCCATCACCGTGAGATCACATTTCTTTGAGGTATTTTTTCCAAAGCTCATTAGCTTGTCTATGCTACCACATTTTTCATACATGTCTACCAAAGAATCTTATCAAATAGTTCATGCCTTGCTGCTATGGCTAAAGCCTAAAACAAGAAATTTCAAAAAAGATATGGATGCTTGGAAAAAATATATCAAATCATAATAGTAAGCAACAAGATATGGTCTCATGGTTTTTTGTTTTTTGGTGCGAAAATCATTGTGATTTTATTTGTAGGTTTTAAATGTATTTTTTGGCAATTTTGTTGTTTGAAATGGGGAAAAATATCTATGGTCAATTTTTTTTAATTGTAGGATTCTCATAGTTGGTGAAAAAGGTAGTGTTCATGAAGGAATAGAAAATATTTTGAATTATACCTGTACTATGCAATGGCATTGAATCATTTAGCAAACCATTTTTTATTCACAGGGCAGCATTTTCTTGTGGAGCAGTTGACTAAGACAACTCTTGTTTCAACTGACCACTAGCTCATGAAATCTCATTCATATTATAATATTGCATGATCTTATCATAATAAAGGTGATTATGACATAACTGGCCGCTACTACATGACATTAGCCAAGGAAAGCCAAAGGCCAAAGGAATTTGTGGATACGTTCAATTGAAGTTGAGAGATCTTAAGAGTTCTCTTTCAAATTTTGAAAAGGTTATGGAGGTCCACCTTGAGAATTGTGAGAGCTTAAAAGGTGTAGGACATATATATGCTTAGCAAGGGAAGGTAGAGAAGGCTTTGGAAATTTTAAGAAAGAAAACTCGCATAGATCCACATGATGCCTATGCATTTATTAAGATGGGTGCATTATTAATATCATCAGACCCTAGTGCAACCTTAGATTCTCTTAAGATGCCAAAGTCTCTTCTAAAGAAGAGTAGAGAATAAGTACCCATTCAATTGTTAAACAAAATTGGGGTTCTTCATTTTGAGCATGATGAACTAGGGTTAGCTCAACAAACTTCTATGGTGGCATTGGGAAATGATGTTTTGCCTCTACATAAATATATGTGGTCAATTTTGTGCATTTTTTAGTTTTAGGATTCTCATAGTTAGTGAAAAAGGTAGTGTTCATGAAGGAATGGAAAATATGCATAGAGCCTTTGAATTATACTGGTACTATGCAATGGCATTAAATCATTTAGCAAACCATTTTTTCTTCACTCCAAAGCAACATTTTCTTGTGGAACAATTGACCACCCTCTCATGAAATCTCATTCATATTATAATCTTTCATGATCTTACCATAGTAAAGGTGATTATGACACCATCAGATGCTACTACATGGCATCAGTCAAGGAAAGCCAAAGGCCACATGATTTTGTGGATGGGTTCAATTGAAGCTAGGAGATCTTAAGAGTTCTCTCTCAAATTTTGAAAAGGTTCTAAAGGTCCACCTTGAGAATTGTGAGAGCTTAAAAGCTATAGGCAATATATATGCTCAGTGAGGGTAGGCAGAGAAGGCTTTGGAAATTTTAAGAAAGGAAACTCACATAGATCCACATGATTCCCATGCATTTATCAAGATGGGTGAGTTATTAATATTGTCAGACCCCAATGCAACCTTAGATTCTCTTCAGACAACAAAGTCTCTTCTAAAGAAGAGTAGAGAAGAAGTACCCATTAAATTGTTAAACAATAATGGGGTTCTTCATTTTGAGGGTGATGAATGAGAGTTGGCTCAACAAACTTTTATGGAGGCATTAGGAAATGAAATTTGGGCTGAATTCACAAATAAAAGCCCCAGTGCCAATTCTATAATTTTTCCTATGCTCTTTAAGGATATGAAATTCTCCCATTGACTAGAAGAAGGTGGTGTTTCACTTAAGTTACAATGGGATAAATTCACAATGCTATTAAATATTGCTAGGTTGTTTTGAACAACTACATGGTACTGAAAAATAAAATATTTTATACAAACTAATATTGTTCGAGTTTCTTGATTATGTAGATTCACATCTATGTCGTGCAACCTTGGCGCGGGCTTGAAATGAGATCCAATTAAGCCTAGAATTGATTGGGGATGCACTTAAGGTGGATAAAAAAACATCATATGCTTTATCTATGCTAGGAAAAAAGGAACTAAAAACATATGACTGGCTTAAAGAAAAATAAACAATTAAAGCTGCATAAAGTGAATCAGATGCAAAGAATTCTTATGTTGACATTTCACTTGGAAATTGGAATTATTTTACAATTTTTTGCAATAAGAGGAGGGATCCAGAGGTAGAGGCACAACATCTTGAGAAGGCTAGGGAACTATATTGTAAAGTGTTGGCATAATGACCAAGAAATGTTTATGTTGCAAATGGGGCAGCCATTGTGCTAGCTAAAAGGGGTCAATTTGATATTGCAAAGGAAATTTTTACACAGGTACAAGAAGTTGCAATAGGAAACATCTTTATTCAGATGCCTGATGTATGGGTAAGTCTAGCACATGTTTACTTTGTGCAAGGACAGTTTGTGCTTGTAGTGAGAATGTATCAAAATTGTTTGAGGAAATTCTATTTTGGCACTGACACCCAGATTTTATTATATTTAGCTCAAACACATTATTAAGCAGAACAATGGCAAGATTGTAAAAGAACATTATGAAGATTGTAACTATTGTAAGTTTCCAATCAAAAAGCTATAAATTTTGTGTTTAATGTAATGAGGGTTTCAAATTACCTCTAAATTTGCTACAAAGGGTGTCTCCAAATCTGACTTCGATAAAAAGGGCCTCACCAACTTCAAATTCATTGTAGAAAACTTTGAGTTCCTTGCCCTTTCCCACCTTTTCAGAAGTATCAAGGTCCCTCCAAACAATATTGATCACCCAATATGCAATACCTATGCCAATGTAGTTGTCAAAGGAATAATGAATCAGGCCAAACAATCTTTATCTCCAAACATTAGTTATCTTTGAATTAGATGAACTACTGCTATAACTCAAAATGCCTCAAGCTAAATGAAAAATGAATTGCGCACATGCAATACACTCCCACCATATGTTTCCCGAAATATTTTTAAATATTTTTGTCTTATTTGTATCTGTGTGACTAACTATTTAGTCATTTTTATTTGTATGGCTAAATATTTTTTTAGTCCATGACCAAATTAGTCATTTATTTACTCATTTATAGCTGAGTTGAAAAAAAATAGAACTTAGTCATTTTTAGTTGTTGTGAATAAAACTTTTAGTCACCTAGTCATTTATTTTCCAAATTCTACTAGTGTTATGTGTGAAATCTTTGGCCCCATTTCCCCATGGTATCATGACATATTCACCTACCTAAATAGAGGTATATTTCCCACTGACATCACTTCCAACCTTAAGAAAACATTCATCAAGAAAGCCTCTTGATTAGTTATCCTAGGAGATACCTTATACCGTCAAAGCATCGAGGGGACATTGTTATGATGTATTAACCAAGAGGAAGCCTTAACCACATTAATGAAAGTACACGAAGGAATTTGTGGTTCACATTCTAGTAGTATGACATTATCCAAGAAACTATTGAGGATGGGGTATTACTGGCCAACCATGGAAATAGATACTCATCAATTCATGAAGAAGTGTATACATTGTCAACAACATGCAGAACTTATCCATGCTCCAACTTAGGAGCTCCAACCAATTGTTACACCTTGTCCTTTCTTGTAGTGGGGACTCAACCTCATATGAAATATTATGGGTCTACCTCATCCAATAGTCACAAGTTCATCATCACAACCACTGAGTACTTTATGAAGTGGGTGGAAGCTATACCTATGACTTATATCATGGGGAAACAAATCTCCAAATTCATCCTAAACTACCTTATTTATCAATATGACCTATTCCATTAGCCCTTATCTCAAATAATAGAACACCTTTCAAAAATTAGGATGCAAGAGAGTTATGCCAACAATTCAACATCCAACACCAGTTCTCTACTCCCTATTACCCCTAGGGTAATGGTCAAGCTGAGGCATGACTGAAATTTTCAAATAAATCTTGCCATGACGAGAATTTGCAACTAAATCCCACCTTATGGGCCTATAGAACTAGTATCTACACACCTATAGGTACAATCCCCTTTTCCCTAGTTTGTGGATCTAAAGCCATCCTACCCATTGAGGTTGAGCTCCCCTCACTAAGAGTGTCACTCAAAATATAATCACTGATGAAGAATATAGGATGTCTCAGTTGAATAAGTTAGAGTTCCTAGATCATCATCGTCTTGATGCCTTGAATCATTTGTAAGCATACCAAAACTGACTGAAAATGAGCTATAACAAGAAAATCAAGAGTTGGTCCTTCCAGGAGGGAGATCTTGTCCTCAAGCAGAATAATGAGAACATGCCAGATTAGGATAGCAAAGGGAAGTTTGAGCCTAATTAGTTAGGACCATTTGTCATCACAACAAGCTACTGTGTGTATGAAATATGTGATCAATCTAAATCAATAACAACACAATCAATAAAACATTAAATCAAAGAAGCTAAAAGAAAAATAGAAATAAGCAAACTGTTTTATGGCAGCCTCTTTGAAGTCGTCTTATTGCTCTCTATCTCCAGTGTTTAGTCTTTGCTCAAGTTTCTCTCAGATTCGGAATGCCAAGCTCAACGAAGTAGGCTACTAAAGAATGAGATTAAAAATGCATACTATGCTAAATGCAAGATTATGCTATGATGAGGAATATTGCTGAAGTGCTAAAAAATGCAAGAATGCAAGCGTAGGTTGTGTTCATTCTGTGTTGTAACCAATGCTTGGATTTGCATGTACATTTATAGAGTTTTTTGAAGATTTCGATTGGCTGGGTTAGTCAACGGCTGTGATAATTCCTGATAGATCAAACAGTTGAAGATAGATGAGATTGAAGAGAGAATAGAAGAAAACGAATAAAGCAAGATTTTTCCATTTTAATGGAAGATATAAGATGAGATGATTTAAAAATCATCTTTTTAGAAGAAAAATAGAAAGATTATGATAAAATAAATAATGAATTATCTAATTCAATTATTTATTTATGAGTTCCTGTTGATTTTTCTTAACTAAATAAATATTTATTTAAGATTTTGAGAAAATCAGAAGATTTCATAATTAAACAGAATATCTAATTATGATTTGAAGAAACTAGAAGATCTTTAATTAAATAAAATATTTAATTAAATTTGAAAGAATGACATTAATTAAATAAAAGTATTTAATTAATTAGAGGAAAGTTTTAAAATAGAAAGAAAAGAGATATTTAAATTTAATTAAAAATATTTAATTAAATTCAAAAGATGATAATTAACTTAAATAAATAAAATGTATTTATTTAATTTAATCAAGTAGATATGTGGAATAATTAAATAAAATAGATTTATTTAATTATGGTGGGAGAATAAAATGAATGAATACTATAATTAAATTGATTAAATTTAATTACGTGTAGAAGACTTTTAGAATAATTAATTAAATAATAAATATTTAATTAAATGTTAGGAATAATTAAACATGACCAATTTTATGCATATACATTTTGCCCCTCTTTGAAGTGATGTGTGAAACACATTGCTTCAAAGAAAAATAAATTTTTTTGTTGCCCCTGATATGTTTTTGATGTTGATGCTGATGATGCCCACTCAGGAGGTAAATCATGGATGATGAGAGTCTATTGGGGAGTTAGTGATTTAGCTCCTGATAAGTGATGTAAAAGATGCCCCAATTTAAAGTGAAAAGAAAAAATGCCACGAAAATCCCACCTTAATTGACCTATGTAAGGTAAAAGGGATGAAAATGGAAGTCATTTTGACTCTTTTGCTACAGTGAATTTGATGCTTTGACAGTGACATAGTGAGATACCGATTCCATATCACACTCACAAATTAGAGCGGGCACAACGATTTCAGAGACCAGTAGCATATGGACCATCGGTAAGTCAGTTAAACCTCTTTGTGATTCAAATTTTTATGAATTTGATCCATTTTTGCAAGTTTTAATGTGGATTTAGGATTAGAAATGCCGTTTTAGCGCATCCGCGGGCCTATTTTAGCACTTTCGAAGTATCCGTTAGCACATCTAGGGTGTTCTATAATGCTTTTAGGTGCAGTGTAAAACTGGGCAGTCTAGCACATATGAAGTATAAAGTAGCGCTTCTAGGGTAGTAGGCTGGGTAGGTTACTTTAGAGCATACAAAGCACATAGTCGCACATCTAGGAATTGGCTAGAATAAAGGTAGATTAGCGCTTCTAGGGTGCAAAGTAGCACATATGCGGAGTAGTTGAGCGTATTTAGTGTTTTAGCACATTTAGGTGATGAAATAGCGCATTAGTTGCTTAGATTAGCACATCTAGGTTTTTAGCACTTATAGGGGAAACTTTAGCACTTTTGAGTTTTAGCACATTAGAGGCGCATAGTAGTGCATCTAGGAAAAATTTTGGCAGAATGCCATGATGAAAATTTTGATGGTCTATATTGCATCCTTGGTCAATAGATAAAGAAAGTGTTTTTCCATCATGCTAATAGTTGATGATTAATTGATAACTTTTCTTCCTCGATTAAAAGACAAAGAGTAAATGCCTGATAGGACTTTTGATAAATGTGTTTCCTGCGATAGAAAGCAAGTAGTAAATGATTGATATGACTCCTGATAGATTTGCTTTCTGCGATAGAAAATAAATAGTAAATGATTGATGTGAAAACATATTTGCATTTATGTTCAAAATACAAATAGAATGATGTTTGGATTGTGTGATATGGGTCACTTGATATGGGGCATTCACATGATATGGGTCACTTGATATGGGTCACTTGATAGGAGTTGTTGGTATGAGTCTGATTAGTTTTCTTTGTGATTACAATAGGAGGTGTTTGACAACCTCCAGATTAGAGAGCATTTTCTGATATGTTGGGATCGAATAGGAGAGCTGACTCCTATAGAGGTATAGTGGATAGGGGACTACAGCTTAGGACCATTATTGACTATCCCATGAGGGATTCAAGCCAACATAGGGCTATTGACCACATTGGCCAAGAGGTGGCATTCAGATCATAACACCTTTCATTTGTCAACTGGTGAGATGACCGTGACACCAGAGGATGTATACAAGATTCTAGGGATTCCTGTGGTAGGTGCTCTTGTGGTTTATGATCACAAGGAGATAGATGGGATAGAGGCATTGAGGAGGATCTATGGTGATGTGTCCATATCTGGATATTGGGTGCCATGTGTGGATTTCAGCAGGTATCCCGCCTTAGTTGCGGTGTTGGCGACATTTATTAGAGGCTTCCTTGGACCAGACCATCGGTCGAAGGGATTTTTAGTTGGGTGGGGGAGGATGCTAGAGTGGATAGTGACTCAGCCATGAAGGTATTCTTGGGGGAGCTACATTTTAGCGCATCTATATCATGATCTACATCAGGTGGTCTACCGAGGGTCGATGAGTTTGGCTAGTGGTGTGAATTTGCTCCAAATCTGGGTGTGGGAGCATATTGCGGTGACGAGGATAGAGTGTGCTAGGGCGAGGCCACCAGGAAAGCCATACGTATATGCATATTTAGGTCCACTTGTCCAACCCAAGTTGGGCAAGTTGGAGTACTGGCAACGTGTGCTCGATGATGTGGACTCAGTGATATGGAGACAATATACAGACTATGAGCCTTGGGACGTGGATCACTTGGAGATGTCGTTTGTTTGTATACACCGGTATCTGATAGGATGGACCCTATTTATTATTAAGAGATTTTTGGCCTTGCGGGTGTAGAGATAGTATGGGTTCACGCAAGGGATGCCACAGGGCGTTGCTCATTATGGGCGGCACAAGGATGATCTTGGATGGGGACACTATATTACTTACTAGGTGGCGTACACAGAGTATGTGAGTTTGCAGCCAGAGGTATGGGCATACAGGTTGGAGGTTACAGATGCAGGCATGTTAGATGAGTACTTAGTGTACTTCCATACTCATCAATTTCCACGGTTTACCTATCTAGATGAGCTAGGGCCCATTGCAGTGGTACAATAGCCAGTGGAAGGGAGACAAGAGGGTGTGGCTGGCAGAGAGCAGGCCATTGGTGGTGGAGAGGAGGGTGTGGCTGGAGATGAGGAGGAGGAGGATGACAGTGAGGAGGGTGACAGTGATGATGACAGCTCAGATGGTAGGGATGACAGGGGAGATGATGGAGGGGAGGAAGAGAGGTTAGTGAAGCAAAGGATGGATAGCTTAGCCAGTGCCCAGGTTGTTCAAAGGGCTAGATCTAGTGGTAGACCATCGACAGTCATCAGGATGTCCTCCTTTTCCCAGCAGACATAGATAGCCACTTTGCAGGCCCAGGTGCAGACTATTTAGGGTCGGTTAGGTTAGGCACAGAGCGTGATAGCACAGTTGCAGTCACAGCTAGCACAGGCTCAGACTCAGGCTCATGCACAGGCACAGGTACTGGTCACTCCACCTACCTTAGACCCACAGATAGTTTAGCTGATCACAAAGAGATGCTTTGAGATGGAGGGCAGTAAAGGCCGAGGGTGTAGCTCAGAGACTAATGGGCACTATAGAGAGTGCATCGTTATGAGACGCCATTGCAAAGGGCATGGAGATGGCGAGGGAGGCCAAGTATTATCGAGTCAGATATGAGGAGTTATGTCCTATTGAGCGCAGAGAGCCATTTCCACGGTCCCACACTAGGAGCAGGAGTAGGTCACGGACACGTACTCAGAGTCTAGGGGTTACTGGGCCTCGGAGAGATCCAGATGTAGGTACTAGTGATAAGCCACCTCCTTCCAAACCAACTCCATCAGGGGCATCGACTAGCTAGCCTTGTGATGTATATCATTTTTGGAGCCTGTATATGCCATTTTATTGATCATATCCTATGTATCTCTCTTTGAACTCTACAGTTTCATTGGACATTTGGACATTTGTATCATTTTTTATGAGTGTTGATATGCAGTGGCGATGATTGTTTTTTATGATGTGATGTGCATTTATGAGATGATTTATGTGATGTCTATCATGATTTGTTGATTATGTGATATGCAATTATGGATTTTGGTATGCATTTCAATGATTTGATGACTAACATGATATGCAGGATGATTTGATATGATGTGTTTATGATGATGATTGATGACAAATGATTGATGATGCATACTAATGATGTCATGCAGGTGGATGATGAATGTATACCATGGAATATGTGATATGTAATGTTATGCAGGTTTTCAAATGTAAGATGATAATAAAGATGAATGTTGTGTTTATGATATGCATTATGAATTTGTGATGTAATATGCCATGAAGATAGGATGATGGGAATGTAATGTGATAAATGATATGAAAATGATGAAATGTAAATGATGATGAAATGCAATAATAAGTAAATATGAAATGATAATGAAATGATACTATGAAAGTGATATGTAAATAAACATGAAAATCAAATAAAAATGAAAATGAAATGGTAATGATAGTGAAATGAAAAGGTAATGAAATAAATGAGATGAAAAGATAGTGATAATAAAATGAGATGATATGAATGAAATGAACAATAAGGCAATGAGTGATAATGATAAATGAAATGATGAGATGAATGATAATGGAATGAAATGATAATAATAAGAAAATGAAATGATAAGATAATGCAATGAGATGAATGGTAATGGAATGAAATGATAATGATAATGAGATATATGATAAGATGATAAATGTTATGTTGTGAAATGTAATGATAATGTGATGAAACGATAAATGATAATGAGTGAAAATGACAATGTAATGATATGTTAATGAAATGATAATGAAATGATGAATGATAAGGATAATGAAATGATAATGGAAAATGATATGAAATGAGATGATAAAATGATAAATGATAAATGAAATGGTAAAATGATAATGGATATGATAATGATATGAAGATGATAGATGATATGAGATGATTATGAAACGATACTGGAAAATGATATAAAATGATAAATGATAAATGGTAAAATGATAATGGATATGATAATAAATAAATAATTTTGAATAATGGATCTCAAATGATATGTAAATGAATGGAAAATGATAGATGATAGGACCTAGATGAAATGATAAAGAAGATGAAATGATAACGAAATGAGAGGTGATAATGAAACAAATGTCCGAATGTCCTCCACAAATAGTCCAAAGAGACATGACAGCCGTTGATGTTATTATTAGCCCTTTAAAAACTCTGATGCAAATCCGATATGCAGATATATGTACACTGATCTAAAATGAAATGCAACTAAATGAAGCAAACCACTCATTGAGCCTTTTGGTAGCTTTCTTGGATCATCATAGAGTGTTAAAATGTTGGAAGTATGTACAGGCATTAGAGGGAAAATTAGCACCAATGATGACCTGAGTACAACTTTCATGATTTTTAATATAGCAAGTGAACACAAGCATCAAAGTATATTTGAACCGAGATGACCTGAGCATTTCTTGCATAAATAGTCAAAGATTAACCACTTTCTGATGCAAATGTGGAACTGTCATTGATGATATTGCTTTGGAGATCATGTCTCGCGACATATTTGCAACAAATAGATAGTTAACCTCAAGACAATAGACAAAGAAAAATCATCCTCTTTCCTTGCCACTCTAGTTCAGTACATCATCGAGTGTACTCCAGAGAGATGATATCAAAATTTAAACAACCATTGTTCAAAATGAAAAACTATTATTCCAAAAATTATTCAGATTTTAGATCATCCAGATATGAGTCATGATATGGTACTTGCTGAAAACTGTTGTGACACGGATCGATGATTGGATAGTTTGTTCATGTGATTTGATTTGGTTGTTTGTTTGCATGATTGGATTTTATGTCCTTGTCCAGTTGTTTTCTGAAAGTTGATTGCCCCGAGTATGTCAACGTTTTCCCCCAGTATTGACACAACTTGCTAGAATGAATATGTACAATAATCAAGCCATGGCAAGACATTATCGTTCTAGGAAAATGATGATAGCATGATGCTGGTATGGACCTAAGATGATGGGAAGATACACAGAAACAAAAGCTGAAAAGCCAAGTGCAGAATATGAAATAATAGATGGAGAGCTACAAATAGCGTCTATTTGCCAGATTTTCACTATTTATTTTTATTGCATTTTTCATGTCAATAGACTGCCTATTGTTAGGTTTTCACCCTATGACATTTTTTTTTGACGCTACCGAGATGCCTGTTTGCCAAGTTTTCATCCCTGGGTAACCATTTTTTTAGGAATTTTTCTACTATTTTTGGATTGTTTTTAAGGACTTTTTCTACTGTTTTTGGATTGTTTTAGGACTTTTTCTACTATTTTTTGGATTTCTTCAGACTTTTTCTGCTATTTTTGGATTTCTTCAAGACTTTTTCTACTGTTTTTGGATTTCTTTAGGACTTTTTCTGCCAATGATAACTACTTCATACATAATACTTTTTTAGGTGCATGCTGTTGATGGGTTCATCAAACAGGTCCCCTTCTTGCGTTGATAGTTTGTATGCTTCCGAACCATAGACAGCAATAACCACATAAGGACCTAGCCAATTTGGTTCAAATTTTCCTTTCTTTTCTTTGTCTTACTGATTTCATGGGTTTTCTTTCAAAACCAGATCACCCACCTAAAAGGTACATGGCTTTACTTTGTGGTTGTAGCTGTAAGACATCATCTGTTGGTATGTTTTCAAATGGTCGGCTGCTCTTTGTCTCTTTTCATCTAGGAGTTCTAGTTCTTGGAGTCGGGAAACTCTGTATTCATCATCTGTTGTGAGACCTTACAGTGATACTCTAAGTGATGGGATTTCAACTTCTAGAGGTACGATGGCTTCTATTCCATAGACAAGAGAAAATGGTGTTGCTCCTGTTGGTGTGCAGACACTAGTTTTGTAAGCCCATAAGGCGAGATTGAGTTGAACATGCCAATATTTCCCTACATCATTCACAATCTTCTTCAAGATTTTCAAGATTATTTTATTTGAGGCCTCTGCTTGGCCATTTCCTTGTGGATAGTAAGGTGTTTAATATTTGTGTTGAATGTGAAATCTCTCACAAAGTTCATCCACATCCTGATTCTTAAAAGGTCATCCATTATCTGTAATAATAGAGTTGGGAATGCCATACCGACAAATGATATAGTTTAGTATAAACGATGATATTTGTTTGCTGGTATCTTTAGTTAGAGGTACTGCCTCAATCCATTTGGTAAAATATTTTGTGGCTGTGATGATGAACTTATGCCCATTCGATGATGAAAGATGTATCTTACCTACTAGATCTAACCCCCATTGGGAAAATGGCCAGGTTGGCATGAATAGTTATAGTTCTTGTGCAGGAGCATGAATGAGATTCCCATGAATTTGGCATTTTGAGCATGTTTTCACAAAAGTGAATGATTCCCTTTCCATTGTAGGCCAATAGTAACCCATTCTAATCAATTTCTTAGATAAGGTCAGTCCCCTCGAATGAGTACCACAAATTCCACCATGAACTTCTTGTAAAGCTTTGTCAAATTTGTCACGTTCAAGACATCGAACCAAAGTACCATCAAGACCACGACAATAAAGGGTTTCGGTGATAAGGGTGTAGCAAGAAGATTGGAAAACAAAATTTTTCTTTTGGTTACGGGATAAGTCAGGTGGTAAAATGTCATCTTTTAGGTAGGCATAAATCTTTCCATACTAAGGTGAATCGGATCCTACCAAGTGGCAAATGATTTGTTTTTCAGGTGTGTCATAGGCAGGTGTAAATGATTGTTCCACCATAAATTCATAGCGAGTCTGAGTTTCTCAGAGCTGCAACAATGATGCAATCGTAGCCATGGCATCAGCTGCTTTGTTATCAAGCCTTGGAATTTGTGTGAATTTGATGTCCACAAAGTACTTCTTGAAGTCATCGATCATCTTTTTATATGGCAACAGTTTATCATCTTTGGTCTGATATTCGTCATTGATCTGATAAATGACCAACTGTGAGTCGTCATACACTTGTAGTTCTGTAATCCTCCATTCCAATGCAATCTTCAGTCCCGTGATTAATGCTTCATATTTAGCTATGTTGTTGGTGCATGGAAACATCAGCCTATATGATCGAGGAATGGTATTCCCTTGAGGGGTGACGAAAAGTATGCCTAACCCCGATCCATGTTGAGTGAAAGAACCATCAAAATATAAGGACCATGGTTGTTTGGATTCGACACTAAAGACATTAGAATCTGGAAATTCAATGTGTAGAGGATGATCTATTTGCAGTGGTGCTTTAGCTAGTTGATCAGTGATAACTTGTCCTTTGATTACTTTGCAATTAATATAATGGATGTCAAACTCACTCAAAATCATTACCCATTTTGATAACCTTCTTGTCAATTATGCTTTGCTTAACAAATATTTGAGTGGATCAATCTTTGAAACCAAATTGATCGTATGAGTTAACATGTAATGCCGAAATTTCTGTGAAGCAAAGACTACTACTAGACAAGCCTTCTCGACTGTAGTGTAGCTGAGCTCATGACTTGTGAGTGTTCTACTAATATAATAAATTGCACGTTCTTTTCCTGTGGAGTCTTCTTATGCTAGTAATGTACCCAAAGATGTTTCTACTGCTGTAATATATAAGATCAATGGTTTGTCCAGATTCGGTGGTACTAGAACTGGTGGAGTCATTAAGTATTGTTTGATTTATTGAAAATCCAATTCACACTTGTCATCCCACTTGAAAGGAACATTCTTATGCAGTAGATGGGTGAATAGTAGACTCTTGTCAGCTAGTTGTGCAATGAATCTGTGGATAGACTGAAGCTGTCCCTGTAATGATCTTAATTGACTAATGTTGTTTGGGGGAGGCATTTCCATGATCACCTGAACTTTAGTAGGGTCTACTTCAATTCCTTTTTCTGACATGATATACCCTAAGAGCTTTCCAGATGTGACCCGAAAGACACATTTCTTGGGATTGAGATGAACTTTGAATTTCTCCAATCTTGCAAATATCTTGGACAATATTTCCAGATGTCCTTCTCTGGTGTATGATTTTGCCAAGATATCATCTACATAATCTTCCATGAATGTGTGCATCATGTCGTGAAAGATTGTATTCATGGCTCTTTGGTAAGTGGCCCCATCATTTTTGAGACCAAAAGGCATGACATTCCAACAGTATGTTCCCCATGGACATGTGAAAGCTATTTTCTTCTGGTCTTCGGGTGCAATCTTGATTTGGTTGTAACCAGAAAAACCATCCATTAATGAATACATGGCATGGCTAGCTATCAAATCAACTATAGTGTCAATGTTTGGCAGTGGGAAGTCATCCTTAGGGCATGCTTTATTGAGATCTCTGAAATCGGTGCACACTCTAACACTCTTATCTGGCTTGGACACAGGAACAATATTAGAGATCCATTCTGCATAGTCAATTGATCTTATGAAGCCCACATCAAGGAGTTTCCTTAGTTCTTCCTTAACCAATAATGCAACACGAGGGTGCATCTTTCTAAGCTTTTGTTTCATAGGCTTAACCCATGGTTTGATAGACAAGTGATGCATGATAAGGTCGGGATCAAGATTGGGCATGTTTGCGTAAGACCAAGCAAAGTTGACTTGATTTGTTTTTAGAAATTCCATGAACTCTAGTATTTCTTTTTCTGTCATTGATGCAGCTAGCTGTAAAATTCTTGGTTTGTCTAAAGTTTCAAGATTGACAGTATTTGTAGGCTCAATCAAAATAGGAAATTGCTCATGATAATGCTTGGGAGAGTGTCAAGATTCCCATCATCTGGTGCCTTAAAAAGGTTTTCACCATTCGATACGCTCTTTATTTTATCTTTTGTTTAATCTAATACTGCCAGATTCTAGTTTTCACCATTAGATCTTTTGTTTTTAATTATATTTTTGTAGCTGGGAGAATTGACACCCTCCTGGTCAAAGACTTTATGCTAAAAATCTCTAGTGGAACAATCATTTACATCCTCTGCAAAAAGGAAGTTTACAATAGCTTCATCACTTGGAAACATTGGTATGTTGATAGGTTCGGATGAATCCCAATCAATGAGATTAGGATAAATCAAAGGTATAGGGTCATTGGATTGTGTGAAATCAGCTATGGTTATGGTCATAATGGAGTTGATCATAGGATCTGAGGTATGAGGTAGGTCAATGATGGTACTATCCTCATGATAATCTTGTTCATTTAGATCTGACTTAGTATCACTAGAATCATAGTGACTTTGTAGTTCAGACTCTCGTGTTTGGGTCTCTGAACCTTGAGCTTTGATTAGAGTTGGGGCATACTGGTGTATGACATCAACCTCTTTATCCCTCCAGAACTCATCATTGTAAATGGTATCCCATTCATATTCAGTAGAGTCTGTGTTAGAATTGTTATCCAAGAAGTTCTGAACCATTGCCAAACATGCTTCTCGTGAATCTAAGCCTTCTTGCAATGCGAAGACAGTTCCATGCAGTTGTTTGGATGTGCTTTCTTTGGAGTGAGTATCATAACCTAATCTAGTTTTCTCTTTTATGGCGAGTCCGCGGAGATGAATAGGTTCAACTACTCCTTCTTTCCTTTTTTCGATAGGACCTTTATCATAACCCATCTTCTGCATGATTGGATACCCTTTTCCATATTTGTCTATGGGTAATTTGACATTACAAACTACTTCATCTTCATCTTTATAGAGCTAGTTTATAATTTTTGTATCCTCAGGATCTTCCATGGGGAATTTCTCTTTGATGAATTGTCCATTAAATTTTTTGATTGGCTCTGTTGGTGATTGCTTTGATGTTGATGCTGCTGATATTTGATGTTCTGTGATAGATGGTTGTCCATGTGATCGAGGTGACATAGGTAAATTGGCAAGACAAAGAGAATATTCTCTGACTCCATGGTCTTTGAATATCAATTTCTTATCAAAACTATTGGTTAATTGACTAACTTGCGTGTCAATCTTCAGAGAAGTACTAGCATGAGCTTCTCGATTGTTAGGAACCAAAGTATCTTGACTGGCTTTTATGTTGGCACAAGTTTGAATGTTGGAATTATCAGTTGATATTGTGATTTCCTGTCCATCATAAGGGAACTTTAAACATTGATGATAGGTTGATGAGACAACTTGCATTTCGTGGATCTAAGGATGACCCAACAAGATGTTGTATGCTAGATCACGATCCAATACTTGGCAGAAAGTATTTTTGATAACAGGACCCACTCTGATTGGTAGCATGATTAGACCCTTGGATGCTCTTTCTTCATCATCATAAGCTTTAATGGTGATCTTTCTTCTAAAATCAATGGATTTCTCAAAAAATCCTAAGGCTTTAACCAATTTCATGGTACAGATATTGAGACCAGCACCTTCATCTATTAGAACCCGTCTAACACGAAACTTATGGACCATGACTTCTAAGTACAATGATGAGTTGTGGGTATGAGTTATGGAAACGTCATCTTTTCAGAGAATGAGAGGCAAGTGGGTGAGGAAAAGTGTCCTACCATGGCTTGAAATTGGTCCACATCCAAATCAGTGGATATAGTTGTTTCAAAGAGGGCTTTTTCAAGAATTTCCTTATGCACTGGGGAAATTTTTAAGAGTTCAAAGATAGAGATTTGAGCAAGAGTTTTCTAAAGTTGGTTGACCAAATCATATGAATGTTGAGGTGGAGGTTCAGTGGATTTTGAATAGGTTCCCTTTAACACAACCTTAGCTTGCACCCTCATTGTTGCATTAACTTCTCTATATTCCATCTTCTTGTTGACTTTGATGACATTTACCTACTCATCGTCTGTGTAGAGATGGTTGATTATATGATCATCATTGACATGATTCACATTTTTTTCAGAAAAATCACCCTTTTGATAGTTGGGAAAAGGGTTGCGAAATGCTTGGTGGTCTGCGTTTGATTGTTGATGTCCTTCTACTGTAATGATGTCATTGTCGATTAAGTCTTGAATGGTATTCTTCAATGCTTGATAGTTATTTGTGCGATGACCTTTACAGTGATGATAATCACAATAGTATGCCTCATTCCATGATGGAGGTTTTACACTGGGTTCATAGTTTCGTTGAGGTGGTAGAGTAATGACATTTTTGGCCATCAACTCTTTGAACACAGATTCCAAAGATTGACCCAATGAAGTGTAAGTTCTTCTATTCGAGAAGAATGAAAATCATTGTGGAGTTGTATTTGAGGTATTCCCTAAGGAGTTGTTATTGTTATCGGTTCCTCGGTAACCTTGATTTTTGGTAGTCCCTTGATTGGGAGTAGAGTTTTGATTCACATTGTTTCTCAAAGGAGGATTGTTTCCTTGATTTTCTATCAAGTTGACATTGTTGTTGCACTGAGTATCTAGAATACTAAGGACAAATGGCTTGGTCGAGACCTAATTTGCATCAACAACACCATCATTCACCACATTTTTGTTGCGAGTCCAGAATTTAGACTTGTCCTGATTATTGTGATGATTGTATGAGCTAGGATTGTCTTTGCCAAGTTTTATTGTTCCTCTTTTGACCAATGCACTTTCAATGGTTATAGCATCTTCGATTAGTTTCTCAAAAGAGGTAGGACAATGTAAATTCAAATGATAGCTCATCTTTGAATTCAAATTGTTAATGAAGGTGACCATCTTTTCTTTTTCAGGAACAGGATGTGGATATTTGGTGAACATTCTTCTCCATCTCTGAAGAAAAGTAATAAAAGATTCACTAGGTTTTTGTGCAACTTTGCAGAGATCTATCATGGTGATCTGATGTTGTATGTTGTAGGCATATTGTGATATGAATAAGTTGATTAATTCTTCAAATGTCTTGACAGGAGGTGTAATCTTAGATAGCCATTCCATAGAGTGAACTCCAAGGCTCCTAGGAAACAATCGCATCAAGTAAGGGTCTTCGTGAGCGAATTCCAATGTCATGTTTCAGAAGTCTCTAACATGATCGATTGGATCTGATTTCCCATTATAGCGATCAAATTTTGGAATTTCACAATGTTTGGGAAATGGAATCATGTTGAGACTTCAATCAAAAGGATAAGGACAAATGTCCTCAAGAGTATATTTCTTTGTGGTGGTTCCCCCTTGTAACTCTTTAACTTGTCCTTGAAGTGCTTTGATTTGTTGAGTCAAAGCACTAAGATCAGATGGGGTTTTTTCTTCAGGTTTGTTCTTCAAAATCTCAATATTAAAGTCATGTGGAAATTTAGCTCCTTGGTCAGCTAGATAGAGGAAATATTTTTCTTTATCACATTGCAAGATATTTTCTATGGCCTTGTAAAATTTGGGATCTTGCTCAGCTTCTCTAAGGTGGCGTTCATCCTCATGTTCATCATCACTATCGACAGGAGTATTGTTTATGGCTTTGTACTTATGGAAGGGATTTTCTTTTGTGTTATCCATGTCATTGTTAAAAAGTGGATTACGACTCATACTGTAGAGAGGATTATTGGTTTCACCTTCTGCTTGAGTGTTTTGAGTATGACCTTGTTGGATTTCCTCCCTCGATTTGATGTATTGAGATCTTGTGAAGATAGGCATGTGATTTTGAAGAAATCTTCTAAACTTAGATCACAGTTTTGATGAGTGTGACAATGATGATATTTTGATCTAATAAGATGAGAATCTTATGATATGATCAAGGATGTTTCCTGATTCTTGATTATGGCTTCTGATGATGAAGGATGTCAGAATCCTGTTGGGGAAGTTAAATCAATAATCAAAAAATTTGTTTTGGAAGATGCACTCTTAAATATTTGATCTTTGTTTTCGAAGGAAGAAATCAAGATCACTGGAGGATTTGACTAGGATGTGAGGGATACTCAATAGAAGGTTGAGGTATATTTTCAAACTCAAGAGGTTGATTAAGATTATGCCATTGAGATAGAGCTAATCTTTGATAATAAGCTCGAGAATCCAAGGGATATACAACATACTCGTTAGTGAACCCCCTAATGAAGTCTTGGTATCTATGAAGAAATCCATGGAAATGAAGCAAGATGTGGCAAATTTTGTACAAAAATTTTCTTCTTTGCAATGACTTCTTGTACCGTAATTGTTTCTTGGGTTTCTTGATTCTAGTGGAAATTGATTTCTTGACAAACTTTGTTGATTTCCACTTCCTAAGCATGAGAAAAAAAAATTGAGAATGTTACTGGACCAAAGATGTGAATGGATTTTGAAATATTTCAATTGTTGTTCTTCACGTTCATTTCGGATGATCTTTTATCTAAGTTAATGTAATGGAAGACACAACAAACATTTTGAAAAATAGTTGTTTTTAAATCCCTATACTAACATCAAGTGTATGATCAAGAAAATGTTTTTCAGCAAGTGTTTTCATAGGTTTAGCACATGAAAGACAATTCAAGCAGACTCACTCTTAGTACTCAAGTAGGTCATACTAGTAATCAATAGCCCACATCTTAGAACTGCGTCGACTCACACAGCCGTGTCACCCCCAAAAGGGCACCCATGTTTTTGTATTTTCTAGGTGCGTACTTAGAGTGACGAAAGTGGATACCAGATCCCCTAAGCAAACAATATTTTGTAGTTATATGGTGAGTGTCTTGGGGGTAGATTCTTCCCTCCCCTTGCATTGTGATTATTAGTATGTTTAGAAACTGACTTCGGCTGGCTACTACACTAGGTTCGTAGTAAGGATTTTCATTCGGTGTGGAAATAATAAACTCCCTCAGGACACCTCCCAACCTTTAGAACAAAGGCTTTGGGGATGGTTATCTTGCACACTACTAGTAAAAGAGGGTTTCCCTAGATTTACTTTAAATTTTATAGTGGGGTGGAATAGACTGGCTTTGGCTTGAACCCACATGAGTCGTTCTCGTAGGGTGAGTACTTTTTCCCACTACGACAGGCTCTTCTAAAGGATGTACTCAAAGCAGTAAATTTACATGAAATTGAAAAGGCAAGTCTGGTATTTTGATCACCCAGTTAAGGGGAGAGCATAGACCTATTGCCATAGACAAAGCAAACAAATGTTCTTTTTAAAATCCCAAATCATGATGATCTAATCTAAGTGAAGATATTGCTTCACAAAAACAAGTTTCTCCAATTTTAACTGTAAGATCATTGTGTGGTGACTATCCTAGATTGTTTCTTTTTAAATGCCATGTCTATCCTAGGATTGATCAATTTTATCTAGATGTGACTATCCTAGGGTTGCTTCTTTTTAACCAGAGAAAATTCTATCTGTGGAATGCGTTAGACTCATAATTTTCTTTTTGTTTTTTTTGTGTTACAACCAGATGCACAGAAACAGACCTTAGATGCGCCAAAACAGACAGTATATGCATAGAAATAGACCTTAGATATGCCAAAACAGATAGTATATGCGCAGAAACAGACCTTAGATGCACAAAAACATAACTCAAAAGCATAGAAATAGAATTCAAAAGCACATAAATAGACCTCAGATGTGCTACTTTAACTAAGTGCTGATATGAGTCTGTAAATATGTAGCATGAATGCTCTAAAATCTACCTTAAATGCACAAAAACAGACCCTAAAAGCACTAAAATAGTTCTTAAATGCACTACTATAATTAAATATAGATTTAATTCTAAATGAAGTGAGACCAAATGTGCTATTCTGTCCCTCGAATGCACTAAAATAACTCTCAGAAGCGCCGAAACAGTCCCCAAATGCGCTAGAGTACCTATGAAAACAAAAAAATAATAAAAATCCCAAAAGCACCGCAGAAAGTCTCAGATGCACAAAAACACATAATTTTTCTGAATGTCGAACTCAGAACGTGGAAACCTTCCAAAAAACTCTGCAAGAAAATATTAAAATTGGGGCATAGGCACCACGGTGGGCACCAAAATGTAGATAGGAATACTATCAAAGGTTTAAATGCATTGAAGACAATAAACACATTAAATCCTATCAAGCACCATGAAGTACAAACTAGAATGAAAATAAAAATAGTAAACAAAGAAGTTCTGCAAACCGATTTTCAAACTAGTGTTATTCCTATACGACATAGTCTTTGGAGATCACATCTTTTCTCTCTTATGATGCATACATCCATACCATCCATCTATATATCATGAGAATTTTTCCCATCACCCACCCCTTCATCCATCAATCCCATTTATCTCCTTGCATGTAGACTTGGTTTTCCCCTTTTCATTGGTATCTAACACAAAGTCTACTCAAATTTTCATACTTTGACACTTCCAAACATCTCAAAAATCCAAAAAAAAATAAAAAATCAAAACATCTCAAAAAATCCAAAAATAAATAAATCAAAACATTTCAAAAGTCCAAAACAATCAAAACATTTTAGAAAGCCAAAAAAATCATACAATGTCAAAAATCCAAAAAAATCAAATAACCGACAAAAATCCAAGCAATAATCCAAATGTAAGTCAATCCTTAATCCATACCAATCAAGTTGATCAATCTTGTCAAATTATCCAATCACATCCTTTGGTCTTGATCCTAATCTTGTCATAAACCAAATCAACCAATCAATCAATCAATTATCATCATCCTTGTGTTGCTCTAGGGATATATCACTTCCCAACAATGACAACACTATTATCATCATCAATCAATTAATCAATCAATGGTTTACAGCTTGACAGGGGTAATACCTTGTTTGTTTTTGTATCATTTGTGCATGCTTGCTTGCTTGCTTGTGTGTGTTATCATTTTATCTTGCACTTGTATCAAATCCATATCATTCTATCTAATATTCATATCTTGTGTGTGTTGGAATATCTTTTTGCATTATCCTTTGCATCTAAGGTCACATAATACCTTTTGTGCATTAGGACTTTAATGCTCTAAGTTTACTTCCTCATATGTCTAGACAAGGTTGTATTACGCTGGGGCACGAGACACATCATCACCTTGGTTCTTATATCTTGGTGCATAATGTCTAGTGCTATATCAAACATCATGGTTGCTCACTTTGATTGCAGCATAATTTACCATTCCTCTCCTTCATCCACTTTCTATCTTGCATCATTCGTCTTATCCCTCCCTTTATCATTTCATTTCGAGAGCTTATTGGTGTTTGTTCAACCCGCCTATCCTCTCGAGGGGGCATCATCATTCCATCATCCTATCTTTCTATCATTATCCATTTTCTTCTATCCATACTTTAACTTCTTTGAAATGATGTTACTCGACACAAATCTCATCATCTCGAACATCACTTCAAAGAGGGGCAAAATGTAGACATCAAAAAATTGTCCTCTTACAACACTTATATTGGCATTACATCATTTAGACATCTTGTAGCATGCTTTTCCCTAGGTACTCATGTCATCATCTATTTAATTAAATTCATAATCATTTATATCCCTTCCTCTAATGTTAATTAAATAATTTATATTATTTAATTAATTAAATCATTTATATCCCTTCCTCTAATGTTAATTAAATAATTTATATTATTTAATTAATTAAATCATTTCCATCCATCCCTCTAATGTTAATTAAATAATTTATATTATTTAATTAATAAAATCATAAATCCAACATTAATTAAATAAATCAAATATTTATTTAATTAATAAAATCCTAAAAATATCTTCTCGCTTTCATTCCAAAACTGAACTCATGTGTATCTAATTAATTTATTTAATTAGATAATTAATCAATTATCCTTCTCTTTTTCAGATTTATTTCCTTTAAAACAGGAAATGGAATCCTTTTATCTTTTTACAATCTTATCTTATCTTGTTTTATTTCCTCTTTGATCAAATAAAACAAAAATCAAATCCTTATGAATCTTGTAAAATCTTATCTCTGTCCAAATCGAAAATCTATAAATCAAACCTTTCACAAGCCATTGGGATTGAATCTTCTTCTAGCATCTTCACTCTATCAAAATAATTCTTCAATCGCCATCTATCATCTTCATCAGGTTGTTATGCTATAGAATTGAGCAACCAGCATTCCTCCTCTACAATCAACCTTCGAAATATTGCATCCTTGTGCAAGTGGAGAAGAGCCATGGAGATCAATCAACACTAGTTTGAAAATCGGTTTGCAGTTTCTTTATTTACTATTTTTATTTTCATTCTAGTTTGTACTTCATGGTGCTTGATAGGATTTAATGTGTTTATTGTCTTCAATGCATTTAAACCTTTGATATTATTCCTATCTGTAGCTATAGATTAGGATCCTATCAATTATCAATGCCTAAAGGAGAACCCTTGTAGGAGCCCATCAATATTTTTCATCTCAAAAAGTTTCATGCCTAGGCTTGAAGGGTGTAAATCCAAAAAATACAAAAAATAAAAAATAACAAAAATCCAAATAAATAAGAAAAAGGATTGAAAATAGTAAAGAAAAAAATTGTCCTCTAGTGAAAACCACTTTGGTGGTGCTTTGGGCAAGTACCTTGGTGAAAACTTGGAAAATAGGCACCTTGCGTAAATAAGCACCTCCATCTATCATTGGCTCTTTAGCTTATCTTCCTTTACAATCTATCACATCCAACCATCACATCACTAATCCTATTTATTCCATCATCCATCTGCATTTGTATCATAGATGGATGTTATGCAAGTATCATATTCCCCTTTAGTACAACCTAGCACATTCCTAAGATTAGTTTGTCCTGCCTACATTGAGGTATTCTATCATATCATACTTGTAGAAATTTGTTATGCTTGCATCGTATTGGGTTCTTGTATATCTTAAAGTTATTTGAAATCTCTTATAAAATCCCAAAACATTTGAAAACCTCATCAAAAAATCTAAAAAATATTGCAAAATCTAGAAAATCTAAAGAAAACAAAATCTTGTATAGTGAAAAATCCAAAAACATTCAAAAAGTAGTAAAGTCAAAAATACAAAACATCCAAAACACATAAAAAAACCCTAAACAATTCAAAACATTAGAAAATAAAAAATAATACCATGTCAAACTATGAGTCTTTGAGCTTGAACGTAGGAAAGGCCATCACTGATGTGCCCCCGAGACACTTTAGGTCAGTCTTTAAGAGTCCATCATAATAAATTGGCAATACATCAAGTGTCCATATCTCATCAATAAACGGTTACTATTCAGAGTCAGTCGAACTACATCGTCTTTGCATGTATAATGTAGGAAAGGATAATCTTTGATAAGCCCTCGAGGCCTTAGGTCAATCACTCTTAGGTCTTGGTAAAAAATCATAAAACAAAAAAACATTTGAAAAACTTAGAAAAACCCTAAATAGTCTCATATAACTTGAAAACCTAAACATTCACATAAACATTAAAAAAGACCAAAAACAACCTCAAAACATCACAAAATACCAAAAAACATTGAAATATTTCTAAAAACTCTAGAACCACCCATCCCATTTCATTTTCACACAATAAATCTCCATTCATAATAAAATCAATCGTCATCACCAACCTTTGGTAAAACAAGTAGAAGAGAAGTGTGACAAGTCATGAAGTATGAACATAAATGTCAAAATATAAAGTCTACATCATAAGCAAACAAGTTGGTAATGTTTTTGTTAACAACCTATCAAGCAGTTAGTCATAGTGAAAACATCTGGTAAACATGTCCTAGGATGCATCCTTCCTACAATGGACACCATCGTTAGAAATCACCTTAGCTATATTACTTGGGCAAGAGATATAGATAACATTGTGTGAACCCCAATCCTAGACCTGCACAAACATAGAAATAAAACACAATATTAGATCCAAATGCAAGTTAGAACTAAGATTCCCCATGAAATTCATCTACAATGCTCAAAATAGGAAAGAAATGAAGAACAAAACAAGAAAAGCTATTAAATCTTATTGAAGCATGCAAACTCTCAATCCCATGGGGGAATTGGTGCCATTTTGATGTGGAAATTTTCCCTTTCCCAATCCCTTGTAAGATTTGTAATGACTTGATGAAGATTAGATGCTTCCTTGGAGAAAATCCTACATAACCTAGCTAAGAAATGATAAGAATGGATGAAAATGGATGAACTTGATTCAAAAGATGATAACTTTGGCTCCCATTCTCCTCCAAATGAGCATAATTATTTTACATTTATTTTGGATCCCCAAACAAATAGAGAAGGTCTCTATTTATAAGAGATAAGGATAGAGGATTGAAAGATATGGAGGATGTGGGACTAAAAATGATCCAATGATAAAGCACCACTTGTCAACATGCTTTTGAAGAGAGATGGAGCACATTTTGTAGAATGTACAAAGAGGGGGGAATATGAAATTCAAAATATGGCTTGAAAGATGAGATGAAAGATGAAGTTAATGCCACATGACTCAAGAAAAGGACATGTAAGAGGCCTTTAATGCCTTGTTGGATGGACAAGACATTTTGGAGGGATTTTTCAAATTTGAGGAATATTCCATCCTTGATACCTTTTTGAAAGTAAATAGGGATTTAATAAATCAATTAAAATGATTTTCATGAGCAATTGGCAAAAGCTAGAGGATTTGATGGATTAAGATTAGGATTAATCAAGATTTGATTAATTTAAAAGGAGATTAGATTATTTGACCATTTGATTTAGATTTTTGGATTGAAATAAATCAAAATGAGAGGAAAATGATTTGGACTTAATTAAATAAAGATTTTGATTTATTTAATTAATTTAATGGAATGTCTTTAGAGATTAACTAAATAAAATGAATTATTTAATTAAAAGAGGGACTATAGGATTAATTAAATAAAAATTATTTATTTAATTAATAAAAGAGGATGACTTAATCAAATAAAATTGTGAACCAGATTTCTGGAATAACTGTGTGCAATTTTTTACATCAATGTTTCGGATCAAACTCCATGATCCATCATCAGGATGATAAGCAGGAAGAGCGAGAAGTGAAAATAAGATAGAAGACTTGGGTAGAAATAGGAGAGGGATGGGGAAGAGGGGAGGCACATAACCCCAAAAATGGGGGAGAATAGGTCAGACAAAAAGGAGATGAGAGGATAGGAAAAGTCAAAGATGAAAAACCATTGCAAACACAGGAAAAGAAAAATGAAAGAGATAAATGCCAAGAATACTATAAAACAAACATAAAATAAAGACCCAAGAAAAAGTAGGGAATCAACCTAAATAAATTAAAAACCACTAATAAAAAGCACAAAAAAAACAAGAAAGAGGACAAGTTAAAATAAGGAAACAAATAGGATAAACTAAATGAGGAAAAAGAAAATAAGAAAAGGCAAATAAAAAGAGAAACCGCAATGAACAAATATGTAAAAAAGACAAATAAGCAAAAGAAAAGAAAACTTAAAGCAAAGAACCAAATAATAAAGAAAAAATACAAAGAAACACTAAATAGAAACAAAGGAGTACAAGAAAAAACATCACAAGGAAACTCAAAGAAAACTAATGAAAGGAACCAAATGATAAAGAACAAATACATGAAACACAAAATAAAGATAGAAGCACAAGAAAAATAATAAGCATAACATAAAAGGTGAAATAAGATCTTAAACCAAAAAACCAAGGAAGCAAAAAAATAATCAACCCAAAGGGGAGAGATCAAATAATTAAGTAAAAGCAAGGAACTAAAACAAAAATTAACCAAAAATGATAAGAAGCAAGAGGGAAAAGGATGAAAAGTGAAACAAGGAAAAAAAGAAATAAAATGAGGGTTGAGAAAAGAGAAACCAAAAAGCACCAAGGAAATTATGAGTGAAGAGAAGATAACAAAACTAAAGGAGTTAAACAACCAAACGATTAAAAAGAAGACCAATGATATGATTAAATAAAGATTAAAATAAGAATTAAATTATAATTTAAATTAAAATAAGTCAAAGACGATAATAAAGAATCAAGAAAAGGAAAGAACACACTAAAGAAGAGTTGAGGAAACCAAAGTCATAAAAAAGAAAAATAAAAGAACACCTAGAGACAAAAGGATTGAAAAAAGATGAGAATAAAGAATAGGAGATGAAAGCACATAATTGAAGAGAAAGGAAGAGGGAGAAAATTGGAAAAAAAGGGAGAGGATGGAGAAAACAAAAGGGACAAGAAAGGAGAACAGGAGCTTAGGGACACCAAAGAAGAAACCAAGGGAGAAGAGAGAGGAAGGTGGAGAGAACCTAGAGTTTATTTAGGAGTGGTTTCCCTGAGAAACTTAAAGACCAACCCCCATCATGATTAAGGTTGTAGGGATGATTATGGACTTCAATGGCCTCTTTAAGTTTCCTCTTAAATAAATTGTCTTCTTTGAACAAAATAGAGGTGTTTTCTAAGGCAATGTGATGTTTTGTCTTAGAGGAGTGTTCAGCGAGAGCAGATTTTGAGATCCGGTCATGTCTTATGTCAACACAATGCTCCTTGATTCTTGTGTTGATGGAATGACCTATTTCCCCTATAAGGTAGGCCACAAGAACATAACACTTTATAGACACTGGATTTGAGGAATTGATCTTGGGGGTCTTTGGGAGAGGGGATGTGACTTTTTATTGTGGAGAAGGGTTTGAAAGTGCAATGGATGCCCTTTTTAAGGAGGATCTTGGAAATTTTGTTGGAGATACCCTCTACATAGGGGAGGGTAGCCAGAGGGGGGGAAGGAGAGCAAGAGGTACTAGGCTTGAGGGTGAGTCTATCTTTTTCTAGTTTGAAAGCTCGATTGATGTGCTTCTTTTTGTAACCATTTAATCAGAAGACTTGGGTGAGGTGAGCTAATTCTTGATCAATATGCTCAGTATCACAGATTTTAAAAGCTCTATAGGCTAGGGTTCTGAGGACACCTGATTTTTGGCTCAAGTGATGGTGGGAGGAAGAGTGAAGATAAAGGTCAGTATGGGTTGATTTACGGAAGATGGAGCGAGCGAAAGAACCATCAACTTTTTTGATGAGAAGAATGTCCAAGAAAGGAAGTTGATTGTTGGATTCAATTTCCTTGGTGAAAGAGATGCAAGGAGAAATGTTGTTCAAGTGCAAATGGAATTCTTCAAGCTTCTCTCGACCGTGATACCAACATATATTGGTGTCATCGACATATCATTTCCACCACTTCGGTTTGAGGGGGAATGAATGGAGGGCGACATCTTCAAAGTGTTCCATATAAAGGTTGGCCACAATGGGAGAAAGAGGAGAACCCATAGCCACACCATCCACTTATTCATAAATTACACCTTTGAAGGTGAAAAAAGTGGATCGAAGACATAACTCAACTAAGGAAGCTATTTCACAGCTAGCCTTTTGCTTAATAAGCTCAATTGAGTCATGTAAGGGAACTTTCGTGAAGAGGGAGACGACATCAAAGTTGACAAGAATGTCATTTTCATCTAGTTTCTTGTCTTTGATGAAGTCCACAAAATGGGAGGAGTTCTTAATGAAGGAGCTTGATTTTCCAACAAGGGGAGAAATGAGTTTAGCAAGATGGGATGCCAATCTGTAGGTAGGAGAATTGATCGTATCAACTATGGGTCGCAAAGGGACACCAACTTTATGGATTTTGGGAACCCTGTAGATACGAGGGGTAACCTCTTTGGAGGGGTAGAGCCCTTTTTTGGTAGTATCATCGAAGGACGATCCTGCAATGGAAGATTATGCTTAGTATTTTTCTTGTGCTTCTATGTCTTTATTTTGTGTTTCATGTATTTCTTCTTTATCATTTAGTTCCTTTCAGTAGTTTTCTTTGAGTTTCCTTGTGATGTTTTTTCTTGTACTCCTTTCTTTTTATTTAGTGTTTCTTTTTATTTGTTCTTTATTATTTGGTTCTTTGCTTTAAGTTTTATTTTCTTTTGCTTATTTGTCCTTTTTACGTATTTTTTCATTGTGGTTTCTCTTTTTATTTTCCTTTTCTTCTTTTCTTTTTCCTTATTTAGTTTATCCTATTTGTTTCCTTATTTTAACTTGTCCTCTTTCTTGTTTTTTTTGTGCTTTTTATTAGTGGTTTTTAATTTATTTAGGTTGATTCGCCACTTTTTCTTGGGTCTTTATTTTATGTTTGTTTTATAGTATTCTTGGCATTTATCTCTTTTATTTTTCTTTTCCCATTATACAAATCTACCATTGCAGGATCGTCCTTCGATGATACTACCAAAAAATGGCTCTACCCCTCCAAAGAGGTTACCCCTCATATCTACAGGGTTCCCAAAATCCATAAAGTTGGTGTCCCTTTGCGACCATAGTTGATACGATCAATTCTCCTACCTATAGATTGGCATCCCATCTTGCTAAACTCATTTCTCCCCTTGTTGGAAAATCAGGCTACTTCGTTAAGAACTCCTCCCATTTTGTGGACTTCATCAAAGACAAGAAACTAGATGAAAATGACATTCTTGTCAGCTTTGATGTTGTCTCCCTCTTCATGAAAGTTTCGTTACATGACTCAATTGAGCTTATTAAGCAAACCACTAGCTGTGAAATAGCTTCCTTAGTTGAGTTATGTCTTCGATCCACTTTTTTCACCTTCCAAGGTGTAATTTATGAACAAGTGGATGGTGTGGCTATGGGTTCTCCTCTTTATCCCATTGTGGCCAACCTTTATATGGAACACTTTAAAGATTTTTCCCTCCATTCGCTCCCCCTCAAACCAAAGTGGTGGAAACAATATGTCGATGACACCAATATATGTTGGTATCACAGTTGAGAGAAGCTTGAAGAATTCCATTCGCACTTGAACAACATTTCTCCTTGCATCTCTTTCACCAAGGAAATTGAATCCGACAATCAACTTCCTTTATTGGACATTCTTCTCATCAAAAAAGTTGATGGTTCTTTAGCTCGCTCCATCTTCTGTAAATCAACCCATACTGACCTTTATCTTCACTCTTCCTCCCACCATCACTCGAGCCAAAAAACGGGTGTCCTTAGAACCCTAGCCTATAGAGATTTTGCAATATGTGATACTTAGCATATTGATCAAGAATTAGCTCACCTCACCCAAGTCTTCTCATTAAATGGATACAAAAAGCACATCAATCGAGCTTTCAAACTAACAAAAGCTAGACTCACCCTCAAGCCTAGTACCTCTTGCTCTCCTTCCCCCCCTCTGGCTACCCTCCCCTATGTAGAGGGTATCTCCAACAAAATTGCCAAGATCCTCCTTAAACAGGGCATCCATTGCACTTTCAAACCCTTCTCCACAATAAAAATTTGCATCCCATCTCGCAAAGACCCCCAAGATCAATTCCTCAAATCCGGTGCCTATAAAGTGTTATGTTCTTGTGGCCTACCTTATATAGGGGAAACAGGTTGTTCCATCAACACAAGAATCAAGGAGCATTGTGCCGACATAAGACATGACCGGATCTCAAAATCTGCTCTCGTTGAACACTCCTCTAAGACAAAACATCACATTGCCTTAGGAAACACCTTTATTTTGTTCAAAGAAGACAATTTCTTTAAGAGGAAACTTAAAGAGGCCATTGAAATCCATAATCATCCCTACAACCTTAATCGTGATGGGGGTTGGTCTTTAACCTTCTCATGGAAACCACTCCTAAATAACCTCTAGGTTCTCTCTGCCTTCCTCTCTCTTCCCCCTTGGTTTCTTCTTTGGTGTCCCTAAGCTCCTGTTCTCCTTTCTTGTCCCTTTCGTATTATCTGTCCTCTCCCTTCTTTTTCCCCTTTTCTCCCTTTTCCTTTCTCTTCAATTACGTGCTTTCATCTCCTATTCTTTATTCTCATCTTTTTTCAATCCTTTTGTCTCTAGGTGTTCTTTTATTTTCCTTTTTTATGACTTTTGTTTCCTTGGCTCTTCTTCAGTGTGTTCTTTCCTTTTCTTGATTCTTTATTATTGTCTTTGACTTATTTTAATTTAAATTATAATTTAATTCTTATTTTAATCTTTATTTAATCTTACAGTTGGTCTTCTTTTTAATCATTTGGTTGTTTAACTCCTTTAGCTTTTTTACCTTCTCTTCACTCATAATTTCCTTGGTGCTTTTTGGTTTCTCTTTTCTCGACCCTTATTTTATTTCTTTGTTTCCTTGTTTCACTTTTCATCCTTTTCCCTCTTTCTTCTTATCATTTTTGGTTAATTTTTGTTTTAGTTCCTTGCTTTTACTTATTTATTTGATCTTTTCCCTTTGGATTGATTATTTTTATGCTTCCTTGGTTTTTTGGTTTAAGATCTTATTTCACCTTTTATGTTATGCTTAGTATTTTTCCTTGTGCTTCTATGTCTTTATTTTGTGTTTCATGTATTTGTTCTTTATCATTTGGTTCCTTTAATTAGTTTTCTTTGGGTTTCCTTGTGATGTTTTTTCTTGTACTCCTTTATTTTTATTTAGTGTTTCTTTGTATTTGTTCTTTATTATTTGGTTCTTTGCTTTAAGTTTTCTTTTCTTTTGCTTATTTGTCTTTTTTATGTATTTGTTCATTGCAGTTTCTCTTTTTATTTTCCTTTTCTTATTTTCTTTTTCCTTATTTAGTTTATCCTATTGTTTCCTTATTTTAACTTGTCCTCTTTCTTGTTTTTTTGTGCTTTTTATTAGTGGTTTTTAATTTATTTAGGTTGATTCCCCACTTTTTCTTGGGTCTTTATTTTATGTTTGTTTTATAGTGTTCTTGACATTTATCTCTTTCATTTTTCTTTTCCCGTGTTTGCAATGGTTTTTCATCTTTGACTTTTCCTCTCCTCTCCTCTCCTTTTTGTCTGACCTATTCTCCCCCATTTTTGGGGTTATGTGCCTCCCCTCTTCCCCATCCCTCTCCTATTTCTACCCAAGTCTGCTATCTTATTTTCACTTCTCTCTCTCTTTTTGCTTATCATCCTGATGATGGATCATGGAGTTTGATATGAAACGTTGATGTAAAAAATTGCACACAGTTATTCCAGAAATCTGGTTCACGTCTATCATGGACTATGGAAACAAAATGTTATTAATTGACACCCTTCATTAGATAAAATTGATTTATTTAATTAAGAGATGAAATATGATGAATTTAATTAAATAGAGATTATTTAATTAAATGATTAGCAAAGAGATGATTTAGGATGAGCTCGTGTTAGTAAAATTAGGATCAAGCGAATGTACATTTTACGTGTCTACATTTTTCCCCTCTTTGAAGCAATGTACCTACTGCATTAGTTCAAAGAATAATCTTGCTACAATCAAATTTCAAAAAAATTCTAATTTTTTTAGATGCCCCACTGCTACCCCAATGGAAGAATTATGTTGGTATACTACCCCCTTGAGAGATCAAATGAAAATTTGGATTTTTGGGTGATCTCACGACAAAGAGGTTCAAGATTAGTTCAACTTGAATGTTTGATGTAGACAGACTTGATGATGCATAGACAATCATCGTCCATGGGTAGCCTCATGTATACTTTGATATATTACACACATTTGATACTTGGAAAGAAATGTTAGTAAAGAAAAGAAGAATAAGATGGAATAAGAGATGATGATAAGAGGATCCAACAACCCCATGATCTATGAGACTTTATTAGAGATGATGATGGTGATGATGATGATTTTTTTACCAAGGAGTTGGGATTTTAAAAGGGCTATTTACCTTATGTTTGATAACACACATAGATACGATGCATCAAGGTATAGACAACCAAGATGGCATTGTATCTAGTGAGATGGACTTTGACTCAACAAATAGATAGGAGTATTCTTGTTCTTACCTGAAATACGAAAACTTTGCTAGGATGCACCTAACAAAGCAAGTATTCACCAAGTTATATTACAAGAACACCCAACAAGCACATCAGATAAAAGATAATGATCATTTCCCCATTCCTTTCTCTCTAAATCCCTTCATTTGGGACATCATCAAGAGGTCATTGAAATGAGCGCAAATAAGATAAGTCAAAAGACAAAGATAAAGTAAACAAACAAGCTAATGTTCTTCACATCACTAGACAAGACTAAACTACGGTGATGCCTAATGTTGATGTCCATTATAGGAAGGATGCATCCTAGGAAATGACAATATCAAATGATTGATTTGGCACTAATTGGATGATAAGCTATTGACACAAAGAGTTGACCAACTTGTTTATGTACTGACCTAAACTTGAGACTTTGATGTTTTGAGTTTTAACTTTTGACCTGCTAGACTGGTTTCTGATTGTTTCACCAAAGGTTGAAGATGACAATGATTTATTATAAGTGATGTTTATTTTGGGTGAAAGCGAGATGAGAATGGATGTATTTTTCAAATATTTGGATGTTTTTGATATTTTCAGAATGTTTTGAGGCTATTTTTGGTATTTTTGTGATTTTACAAATGTTTTGATTCAAATTTTCAAATGTTTTTGGGTTTTCTGAGATTTTGACCAAGAGACTAACCTAAAGACCTATCCTAGGGGCCTCGAGGGCTGATAAATAGATTAGCCTTGCCTACGTTATACACGCAAAGACCACGTAGTTTGACTGACATAGACTCGATTATTGATGAAATATGAACAGATGGACTACCAGTTTATTATGATGGACTCCTAAAGGAATGACCTAAGTGTCTCGGGGGAAGATCAAAGATCAACCTTGCCTACATTTAAGCTCAAAGATGACGTAGTTCAGATAACCATGTTTTTTATTTTTTTTTATTTTTTTGATTGTTTTTGGGTTTTGATATGTTTTGAATGTTTTTGGATTTTCTTGGTTTTTTTGGATGTTTTTGGATTTTCTTGGTTTTTTGGATGTTTTATTGGATTTCTTGGTTTTTGGGATTTTTTTTGGATTTTCTTGGTGTTTTGGATGATTTTTTGGATTTTTCGCCTGATTTTAACATTTTGAATATGGACATGTGTGACAATATCGTGCTCTATTGGGTATTTTGTTGAAAACCAAGCTAAGTTTGATTGATCAGACTAATGGATTGATGATGATAACATTGTTGAGTATACACAACAATGCAAGGATAGTGTTAAGCAACATGAGGATTAGGATGGATATCCCAAGATGACAAGGGATTGATTGGATTTGATTGATCAAGATTGATGATGATAACATTGTTGAGGATACACAACAATGCAAGGATAGTGTTAAGCAACACAAGGATTGGGAAGGATATCCCCGAGATGATGATGGATTGATTGGACTTGGTTGCTTAGGATTTTGAAGCTTAATTTTGAACAAAATTTGTTTGAATGATTTGATGTGGCGTTGAAGTGCAAATTAGATGTGACTGATAGTGATTTTTTGGACTAATGTTCGATGAAAGATGAAGCTTGATAAGGAACATTTTCTTGTCAAAATATGCCATGGGCTAGTGATTTGGATTTTTTATCACAAGTGGTTGACCAATTTGATTTCACGTTTTCCAATGTTCGTATCACCACATAAGTGGAAGGATATAGATCAAGATTTATTCCTGAAGCAAGATGTAAATATCAACCCTCAGTGCCTAGCAATGTTTGAAATGTCATGGATGGATTCTTGGATGGATGTATGGATGGAGGGATATGGATTATCTTGTGATAAGATAAGGTGTTCGGACAAAGGATGCTCATTTGGATAATGCTTCATGACTCAGATAATACTGGATAGGATAGGATCAATGAAAATGAATCATGTCAAGATGTTTACCACAAGCAAGTGTAAAGTGTGCACCAAAAATTTTCAAGATCAAGATAATGTGGAAGATGGATGAAAAATGGATGAAAATGGATTGGAAAAAAGGTTCATGGATGAATGAATTTATTATGGATAAGATGGATGGAATGTTGGATTTATTATGGATGGGATGAAATGCTTCCACCTAAATTGGCGAACGTAGATGCTCGATTCTACACATGAAGTATGTTTTCCAAGTTTTCATCATGGTACCTACCCAAAGCGCTGCCATAGTGGTTTTCACTGGAGGATGATTTTTTTTCTTTACTGTTTTCAATCATTTTTTTATTTTTTTGGATTTTCATACTTTTTGATTTTTTGTAATTTTTCTGTGAAATATTTTAAGCTCATGATAAATCACTTGGTGGTGTTGATGTAGATGCTTCTATCATAATGTGTCATCGACATCCTACCTGAAGAAGCTTCTTTGCCAAGATACGTGCACTTGAATACAACTTTTGAGATTCTTGATCTACTTTATTGATACTGAAGTTAACTTTGTCTTTGTGCACACATCACAATAGAGTGCCTTATGAATCCTTATGATGAAGGGTTGCTTCCAATACATGGTCAATGTGAGAATTAGATATCATATGTGGAGGCATGGATGGAGTGTGTTTTAGAATAAAATATGGATTAGTTGATAGTTTGGAACCTTTGACTCTCCAAACTTGGGAAGATGAGCAATGATGGGTGGATATGAAAGTGTGCATGGAATTAGGACCAACCGCTTGATACACTTTGTACATTGCTTGAAAATCCAGCTTTTGCTTTTGTGGACATCTTTGATGGATACTTTTTCCTTTTTTATTTTTCCCCATAGTTTCTTTGACTAATGGAGTTTGATAGGGATAATCTTTCTTTGGTATCCACTTGTATTTTATTTGTCCATTATGCTTCCCAACTTCTTTTTATTTGATGATTTTCTTCTTGCTTTGATTCACATCCTTCTTTCGATGTTGGTCTCAATTCGTGGATGGGGTGATGGGTGGATGAAGATTCAAGATGTGGCTGGTTGTATTATTGGCATTGATTTCATCATAAGGATTCTTGGTGCTCCCTATGTTTATGTTTTCTTGAGATGAATTTTCCCCTAGTGTGGTGGTAGTAGCAACTTTTTTCTTTGATTCTACTTATTTTGAGAGTTCCTGTTTAGAATGCATTCTCTGATAAATGATCACTATAGATGACATTATTTCAATTTGTTGCTCTACTGAATTTGGAATATTTTGTTCTTCCTGACATGTTTCCTTGAGTGGATAATGTTGGATACCTTCATACATGATGTCCTTAGTCTAAATTTTGGATATATCTAATCCAGATGTTGACAACTTAGTTTGACTTTAGGAATCAATAACCTGCTCTTTTTGTGTAATAATGTTAGTAGTAAAGGAATCATGTTCTGAATGAAGATCATCTACGTGTCCATCCAAAGAAAGCATCTCATTGGTAGATGGAAGAGTATGTGCTATGTGGATGTGATCATAATTTGTGACATCTCGTATAGATAAGAGAGTGTCCATAAGATCATTGTAGTAGCTTGGATATACAAATTCTTAATCTCGAATGATTTCAGAATTGCTTTTGACATGCTTTGGATCAAGTTCTTGACATGGGTCAATTTCAAAGGATGGGTTGCTTACAAAAGGTTCTTGGACATCATCATTAGGCATGGGAAATGGCTCAATATCCTCTTGATCTTTGAGTGGATGTGGATCAAATATTGAGTTGAGGATTCCTTCAATATTTGTAACCATGAGGTCAAAGGATGCCATTATGTCTTGGAAAGGACCATTGCTAGACTTTAGTGATAGATGTTAATCATGCTTTGGGATAAATTCTTGAGATATGTCCTCTAACTCATTAGGTGATGTAGAGAAATTTTCAACATGATCATTGGTCAAAGGATCGCCGATTGTAGGATCAAATAATGTTAACACTCCTTTGAATAGATCATTGTTGGATATTGTTGAGGGGTTTTGATCATGACCAAAACGTGACTCTTGATGTATGTTAAGTTGATATTTGGATGAGGTAGAAACATCTTCAAGGTTATCATTGATGGATAGATCTTGATCATTTTTTTCAACAATTGTGGTGGGGAGATTGTCAATGCTATCACTAGTGGTTAAAAATTTATTGTCCCCAATAGTTCTTATTTTTTTATCAATAAGGTCTTGGATGAGATTTTTGAGTCAAATACAATCTGATGTTGTGTTTCCCTTGATTTTATGGAAATCTCAAAGTTGATTTTCATTGTACCATGACAGTTTCACTAAGGGCTTTTGATAATTTTCATAGGTGGGAATTGTGATGAGTTTTTCCTATGCCAACTATTGCATGATCGATTCGATTGGTTTCCCAAGTGGTGTGTATTTCCATTTGTTACCTTGTGAGATTTGTGCTTTAAATTGACCTTGTGGTGATTAATTTTGGACATGTGGTGATTGATCTTTGAGATTTGGTGATTGATCTTTGAGATGTGGGGGTTGGATTTTTTGATGTGGTTGATCTTGATATCTAACTTCTTGACATTGGAGATATTGTTCTTGATGTGGTTGTGGAAACAACTCAATGCTTTGATGACATGGTTTAACCAATGGAATAGTGTATTGATTTTGGGGTGGAGATGTCTCTTGGCGCAATGGATCAACTATTTTGGTAAGTGTAACAATTTTATCTCACAAAATTTTATCTTGATTTTGATCTTGACACCCTTGATATAGTTGATTTGGTTTTTGTTCAAGCATATTTGGAATGCATACTTGTGGTGTTTGTATGGGATCATGGACAAATTGATTTTGAACAATGTTTTGATTTGGGAAGATGTTTATATTTGGCATTATAGGTTGAAATTGAACATTGTTGTGGTTGGGAATCACATTGCCTTGATTTATGTAACTTTGATTTTACATGGTGTTACCCTGACTTGGATCAATACATGGAGTCATTAACATTTTATTTGGACTTTGAAAAAAATTTGTATGATTCACAAACATATCTATCCCAAAGTTTACCAAGTTTGGATTTGAAATTTTCATGTTTGGTAAACTTGTACTTGGTATATTCACATTTGGCATGTATGGATTTGGTGGGATAATGTTGCTTTGTTGAAGGCTCATGCATTGAGTGTTTGGTTGATAGATTTGTAGGTTTGGAATTTGATTTAAATATACCATAGGGAAAGGTGGTCCCACATTTTTGTACTATTGAGGTTTTTAGGAGATAATGATGCCATGTATTGATTGCATAAATGTGAGTTTTGATAATCAATTGGCATTGTAAGGCTTTGATAGTTTGGTTGATTTAGACCACTCATGATGTATGAATCAAGTTTATATTCCATTTTTTTCTTTTTTTTTGACCTTGTTAACCTCCAAGGTATTTAGGACCAATGATGAGATGAAGGATGAAAGGGGTGAATGATATGGGTGTTGAACTTTTAGGACCCTTGGAGGAATACTAGACTTTAGGACTTTTGCATTTTTTATTTTGGAGTTGATTTGGTTTGATTTGGATAATGGACTTGTAAACCCCAAGATTTTGGATGTTATCTTGGAATAAACTTGCTCACAAGGATGATAACTTAACTAGGCATATGGGGAAGGATCCATCCACACACACTTAGCCAAACAAGGAGATTTTGATGTTGATTTGAAGGATTTTACCCAAAGTCTAGTATGAATGATTTTTCCAATCATTCAAAAGTTGTTTGTGAGATGGATATGATAAATGTTTGGATGGATGAAGTGTTTGATTTTGATCCTAAATGAACCTAAGAAGGACTTGTTTACTAGACCAAGATATTGAAGAACATGCTTTTTGCTAAGAGTAGTTCAAACCAAAAGACCAATTTTTGCATGGAAAACCATATGACCAAAAGATACCAAGCACATGTGTGGGGTTCAATTGTTCTTAACTTTTCTTAATGAGTTTTCTTTACCACAAACACTCTCTTTGATTAGCTATTCAAAATAAATTTCTAATGTCCCAATTTATTTTCATCCCACAAAGCCCATTATGTGGAAATCAAGAAAATCAAGGAAATAGTTCCTTAATGTTGACTTTAGTGAGAGAAAATTAAGATGTAAATCAAAATACTTAGAAGCCTCTAAGGATAAAATACCTAGGGAAAACAATAGCACTTGGATTTTTTCCAAGGTATTTGCTTCCTCTAAAGGGTTTGAAATTTGATGATCATGTTGAATGTTTGTTTTTCCAATGTTTAGGATCCAAGAAAAGTGTTTTGATTCCAAGAATATGCACAACCCTATGGATAATGAAGAGACAATATTTGTTGATTTCCCACTTGGATTTCTCCAGCTACACCTACTCTTAGCAGATGATTAGATGCTTGACCACACAGGCTCCCCCTTACAATGCACTTGCTTCTCGAGTCAGCCAAGCATCAGTACCCATGATACTCCCATGGCATACTTCTCATCTCTACTAAGAGCCATAAAAACATGGGATGGCTTCAGAATGACCATTCTTGCACCAAAAAATAGATCAAGGATTTGGTCTTTCTAAAAAAGAGGTTCTAATAAAGGAATTTCGTTCATGGGGGACCATCCATTTAGCAAGAGAACATTGCTGCCATTCTTGTCGAAACAATCCTCATGATACTTGAACTTTCCTCAAGTACCCACACTTATATACTAGTTGGAAGTTGCTTGGCTTTAGTGTGTTCCCAGTTGGGTCATTCCCTTGGGTGATTAATTTTTCCCACAAGGTAGGCCCTCTAAAGATAAACAAAAGTGAGAAAGTACACCCGTAGTTCGATCAATCTTCGTTGAGAAAAAAAGAGAGAACACACGCAATATACTCCACTCACACTCGCAAGATTTTCCCAATTTTAAGAATCCAAATTGAAGTGTGGAGGTAATCACTTACACAACTTAATATCACAAAAATCCTTTTGATTCTCAAGATTGTCATGAGGAACAAGAGAAGCACATACATCTTTTAGATGATATTACTTTGGATAAGTGATTACAAAACATAGAGGCACATGTTCATTTTAATCCTTCAAAGAAAGAATTGGATTCTTTTTAAGCACCAAAAGGAAATGTGAGATTTGTTTGTTCAATTGTTATGCCCAAAACAAAATCTAGTAAGTTTTTCTAAAATTATTTTTAGCTTTTTGTCTTGTTCTTTTTAATCCCAAATTCAAAATTAGTAAGTCCTAAAACTTGAAGATAACAAAGCCTTAAGAATGGGATTATAATTGCTCCTAAAGTGTTTAAAAAAACTTGTTACAATCATGTGATAATGCTTTTTCTTTCATTTCCATCCTCCATGATCCTTTAAAACCTGCAATACAAGCTCCAAATATTAGATGAAATCAAGAAACAAGAAGATATGAGGGTTAGATAAATGATTAAGCATAAAAACCCTAAAATTTAGACCAAGTTTCATTGTGATTTGACATTAGGTGAAAATTTCAAAATTTTAACTCTATCAAAGTTGAAGAAAACCTACACCATTGGATAGATTATAAAATTATAGCCCATTTCAAAAAAAAAGTCTCCAAAAAAGACCAAAAAAAGACCAAGATACAATCATTTTAAGTTTCAGTGAAAAAACAAGAAAGCAAAAGTGACGCCCTTTGCAGCGGTGTTGTTTGGGTCCAAATAGTGATGCTGGAACAAAAGAAGCCTTGTTTGAGGATTTGAGCGGTGCTCTGGTGAAACTAGCGGCATTTTTTGGAAAAATAGAGACCGCAAATACATCGCAATTTCCTCCAGTGGTGCTATTTGACCTGGAAACATAAAAAACATAAAAAACAATAGAATTTGACCAAAAAATGTGTTAATTTTGAAAGATTCACCCTCCTAGCACCAAAATGTGAACCCCAATCCTAGACCTACACAAACATAGCAAACAAACACACTATTAGATCCAAATGCAAGTTAGAACTAAGATTCCCCATGAAATTCATCTACAATGCTCAAAATAGGAAAGAAATGAAGAAAAAAACAAGAAAATCTATTAAATCCTATTGAAGCATGCAAACTCTCAATCCCATGGGGGAATTGGTGCCATTTTGATGTGGAAAATGTCCCTTTCCCAATCCCTTATAAGCTTTGTGATGACTTGATGAAGATTAGATGCTTCCTTGGAGAAAATCCTGCATAACCTAGCTAAGAAATGATAAGAATGGATGAAAATGGATGAATTTGATTCAAAAGATGATAACTTTGGCTCCCATTCTCCTCCAAATGAGCATAATTTTTTTACATTGATTGTGGCTCCCCAAACAAATAGAGAAGTTCTCTATTTATAAGAGATGAGGATAGAGGATTGAAAGATATGGAGGATGTGAGACTAAAAATGATCCAATGATAAAGCGCCACTTGTCAACATGCTATTGAAGAGAGATGGAGCACATTTTGGAGAATATGCAAAAATGGGGAAATTTGAAATTCAAAAGATGGCTTGAAAGATGAGATGAAAGATGAAGTTAATGTCACATGGCTCAAGAAAAGGACATGTAAGAGGCCTTTAATGCCTTGTTGGATGGACAAGACCTTTTAGAGGGATTTTTCAAATTTGAGGAATATTCCATCCTTGATACCTTTTTGAAAGTAAATAGGGATTTAATAAATCAATTAAAATTATTTTCACAAGCAAGTGGCAAAAGCTAGAGGATTTGATGGATTAAGATTAGGATTAATCAGGATTTGATTAATTTAAAAGGAGATTAGCTCATTCAACCATTTGATTTAGATTTTTGGATTGAAATAAATCAAAATGAGAGGAAAATGATTTAGACTTAATTAAATAAAGATTTTGATTTATTTAATTAAAGAAGATAGTGTTAGATTAAATCAAATAAATATTAATTTATTTAATTTAATGGAATCACTTTAGAGATTAATTAAATAAAATGAATTATTTAATTAAAAGAGGGACTATAGGATTAATTAAATAAATATGATTTATTTAATTAATAGAAGAGAAGGACTTAGTCAGATAAAATTGATTTATTTAATTAAGAGATGAAATGTCATGAATTTAATTAAATAGAGATTATTTAATTAAATGATTAGCAGAGAGATGATTTAGGATGAACTGGTGTTAGTAAAATTAGGATTAGGTGCATGTATATTTTATGTGTCTACACATTGACTATTTGTTTTTGATGTTTTCTTGTGATTTATCTTATTGAGCTATTCTGAGGACCTCTCGATGATGTATATCAAAATGATTTAGAGAGAAAGGAATGAGACATCGATCATTATCAATCATTTGTTGTGCTTGTGGGATGTTCTTGTAAAATAAAATTGGCAAATACTTGCTTTGTTGTGTGTAGGGAGGTCATTTTGAATAGATTGTTGACTATTGTGTATGCTTTGGTCTAAAATATTCTAAACTTCTAAACTACATTCCAATGAGGTTTCCCTATGTCAAGGTGCGAATAAGGATTATCCTATCTATTTGTAGAGTTAGAGTCCATCTCATTAGATACAACACCATCCTGGTTATCAATACCTAGATGCATCGTATCTATGTGATATCAAAAATAAGGAATGAAGCACTGAAGTATCCCAACCCTTGGAACAAGCAAATAATCAATCTCGTCACCAAATCTTCAATATCGTCACAAAATCTAATAAAGTCTCGAAGACTCATTGACTTGTTGGACTTTTGAATCAATATTCAAATCAATGGTTAATATCTTTGTCTTATTTTTCTATCTTTCCACACTAACATGGTATCATGGCAGTCAACATAAATCATAATGCATTTATCCTGCATCCACAAACCCTCATCATACATACATCTTGCATATTCATTATCATAATCATCATATCATAAGTATGAAATCATCATCATATGGGAACTAAGCAAAAGAGAAATACATCCATCTCATAGCATGTCATGTAGAAAGATACTAAAAAAGAGAATAACCCATCCATCACATTGCATCCATAACATTTATCATACATTGCATATTAGATAAACATTGCATCATGAATCATACATTATAGCATATTAAATGCATAAATACAGGAAATAATCTGTAACACAAACATCTGCATCCATCCATAGAATGTGCATCCATAAATAAACATAAAGCATGAAATAAATAAAACATCACATCAAAAGTGATTGAACATCATATTGTAATCACACTGGGCCATCTCATATATATATCAAAATCTGAATGTCATGATACAAGGTCAGAGTCAATGTGTCAATATCATCAAAAATAGATATACAAGAGGCTATCTAAAATCAACTAATGAATGTGTATACATATAATAAATCATGGCTATACATCCAAAAAAATGTCTACAAAATGTGAGTCTAGCCTCAGATCTATTTGTCCTGGTCTTGACAACCACCCGATGGCTATCGATGGCTCCCAAAAGGCTTCCCAACTAAGGGACCTCCTAAACCACTTAGTGCTACTCTGCTCCTATGGGAGAAGTATGGTTGTCATCTCTCTAGAGGCATTGCCCTATCATATAGGGTACAGTAGTATGAGGCCTCTGCTATCACATTCCCACACATCTGAGTTCAAACCATCACTTGACCCTATGTGTGGACAATAGTCACCTCTACCTATTATCTCCACCTAGTCTTTTGAGTAAGATGGTCTACCAGCTACTGGACTTGCTGAAAGTCCTACTCTCTCTCACTTGTAACTACCTGCACTTGCATCGTCAATGAATGAACCTATTGTACGAGATGATCTCTCTACACTGTGAATGCTTAAATTTGTGCATCCCTTGGGTCTAGAGCCTAAACCTTCTGCTAATCATACAATGTGGTGGTGGTGGTGGTGGTGGTCCTAATGGTACATGTCCTAGGTGCTGCTCATCATGCCTTGTCTAATGGTTCACAACTTCAGGTACTTCTCCATCATGCTCATCTTGGTGATCATGACCATCATGCCCATTGCTAGGAGGTTGTTGAGGCACCCTCCCATGTCCTCTACCTTTTCCCTATCTCCTCCCCCTACGAGGTGCCTGTATAACTACAAGATCTATAAGGTGGATGGGTTCAAATTGTCTCCACCATGCATCATATGTAGGTGTGGTACCTATGTCATATGGTCCCCCCACATACACCCATGGCTATGCAAAAAGTTGTCAAAAGTCATCCAATGCCACTTGTGGAGGAATCTTTGGTCCCCATTTGGCCCCTCTAATGGTACATGCAAATAATTCCATGTAATCATGAGGAACCACATCCTGCACCACACCAAACTAACAAACAACCCGATTTGAGAGGTATCTCTCTATCATATTATGCTCTTGATCCTACATGTATCAAGTTTTCTTGGCATAGAATAACTACTAAACATCATCAACCTAAGGAGGTGTCTATAACCAAGGCCTCTAGCACAATATTGTCATGTCATCAATCATTCATCTCTAGTACAGGATCCCTGCTGGCCTTGTATGTTGTAAAGTGATCATGCCTCTATATCGGTATATAATGGGGTTGTTTGCATCAACATCTTCCAGTGCAAAAATCGGTCAAAGTAAAACAATGTGCTCCCAGGCCTAGATGTGTAGTAATGTAACCCTAGCCCCTATGCTTCACTCATCCATGTAAATGGTCTGATGCATATCTTGATAAAGAGATCCAAGTACTATGAGGCCCCAAGCAAAAAGAGTCATGCATGCTATCATCCTAGACTAGGAAAGTCCCTAACCTAGGATGAAACCTCAGCTCCACCTATCTAACATGAGCACCTTGCAAATATAAGTGCTAACAACTAACATCAAGTTTGGAGCTCATCCTTTGTAGTCCTCCAGATCAATCTATCCTGACTCTATGTACAAGGTATTATTGCCAAAAACATCATAACAAGCAATTCCCTTGGTACCCACATCATAGATAATACACTCATCATGGATCAACACCCACAAGATGTGCCATAAATGCTCTAAGGTGACTATAGCCTGTCCAATAGGAAAATGAAAGGATGAGGTCTCGCTATGCCACCTCTCTATCAACATTGTCATCATCCTGAGATGGGTCCTAACCATGAGCATCCCAGCCATGAAACCTAACCAGATCGCTCCAAGGTACATCCTCACCTCATCTCTCAACTGGGGAAAAAATGAAAAAATACTAGGTCAACACTCCCTCAAGTGAAGTGGCTGAATGATCTCCTACACAATCAAAGTGAAATGTGTCAAAATTTCAAAAAAACTTGTAAAGTTTCACGCTTCAAATCCTAATTTGAAAAAGTGAATTTTTTTCAGAGCATCACAATATTTTTGAGCCATGCTATACCAAAATGACAAAGGCATCACAATTTGAAAAAGTGTGTCAACTTTTCAATAGCATTTCTAGACCAAAATAACAAAAGTGATGCTCCTCGCAAAAGCAAGTTGGCATTTCAAATGTGTCGCTACACCAATTTAACCCCTAATTTTTCCCGCAATGCTATTTTGCAAAAGCGCATTGGCTTTTCAAACACGTCACTAAACCAATTCAGACAAAAGCGATGCTAAATTCAAAAGCATCACTTGTTGGGGAAAATCATCACCGACTAGTTCAAAAGTGACATAGTACAATGACACCTTTTTGGACTTTTGACCCCTAATAAATGGACTAAAAAACATAAAAAATGAGAAAAGTTTTGATTTGTGTATCAGTGGTCCTACATCTACTATATGTTGTGAGAGCTCACGAGCTGCCATTTTTCTAAGGTGTCAGAGAAAAAATGGCAGAATCTCTCTAAGGTCAAGTGTGCAAATGAATTGAAAGTGACCCTTCAACCTATATTTATGCATGAAAATTAGGGTTTTTTTCCCCTAATTTGAGGGGGGAAATGGCCTATTGATCCTATTTTATAAATTTTTGAGCTATGGGCCATATTTTGAGACGTTTTTCACATTTTTGAGCATTTTTCACATCCCATTATAATCATAACATGACCTAAATCTACTCGATCCATACAAAATAAGCTAGATTAAGTTAGTTAAGCTATAATCCCAATGAAATTATTGAAAGATTCAAACTAAACAACCATTAAACAAAACATGAAGAAAACTATAAATGCATAAAGGAAACCTAATTTAAGACTCCAAACCTCATTCCATTAGGGGATTGGTGTTGCATATGATGTGAAATGACATCCCTTTCCAAGTCCAAAGATGGAAACAAGCTTTTTAATGGATAATAGTGATAAAAGTTGATGAAGATGGATGAAAACCTAAGCTAAACATGATTCTAAAATGGATGTGATAGCTAAATAAGATGATGCTAAAATGATAAAGATTGCTCTAATTTTTCTATAGTAACTTTACTCTAAAAAGTGGATCCCTATTTCATAGAAGTGAGGTCTATTTATAGGTAAAATTGTCAAACCAATGGCCATGCTTGATTAGCTTAATCAAGGGATGAAAATCAATGAGAGGATTAGGCATGGATTGAGGATTCTAATCCATGGTCAAGGTTGAAAGTTGAAAAGGATAAAAATATTTAATCAATAGTACTAATTTTCTCTCAACAGACACACTTCAGGTAAGAATTAGGAAGTGGTTAAGATATTTTCATTTTGAATGAGTGTATATGGAGGAATATTCCATAGGAATATTCCCTTGCAAGTGGGAGGGTGAGGATAATTAGGAATTAGATAATTAAAACTGTTAGTGTGAATGGGGATATTTCCTAACTTGTTATTAGTGAGGACCTATTCACATCATTAATAAGTTTACTTAGGAGATAGTTTCCTAGGTGGCATTCTACAAACTAGTATTTAATGGGACCATATCTAATTAATAGGAATGTAGTTATCTAGGCATTTAATATTGCACTCATGCATTTAAAATTATGCAATAGGAATTTAATGATTACAACTTAGGTGGTTATCCAACTACCCGTCTCCTTTTCTATATAAGGAAGGATCTTGTACATCTGTCAATCATTCTAGATCAATTCATCATAGATCATTATTTCATCAAGTTCTCTTCTTGCACATGTTGCAAAACTTATTTATTCATGTGGATGGTATTCTTCTTGGTGATTCATTGAAGAACTGTAGCTTAAAGTGGGTTATTGCTTCATATTTCCAACATGGTATCAGAGCTTAGGCCATAGGAGATCTGTCTCATATCGAGAAGTTGAGCTAAGGAGATTATTGAAGGTTGAAGGGTTTTCTTGAAGGGCTAGCTGTTCTCATCTAGGAGACAAATAATTTTTGAGGCACTTTGGGTAAGATTTGACTCCACCGTTGTGTTCAGAAGGTCTGAAAACCTAAGGATCACCTACCCATTCGTTGATATTTGACTTTGTCATCTAGAGGCCATAAGAGGTTTTTGTAGCTATTTCAATGGGAAAAGTGTGAATCATGCAAGTGTTGGAGAAAAAAAATCCAACCCCCCATTATAGAAAAAAAATATCCCCCTTTTTTGGCATTATCATCATTTGCAAGTTTTTTCAAAAAAAAAAATTATTTGGGATTTTTTATATGGTTGCAAAAATAAATATTATAGGGGTTTGATTTAGTTCAAGGTAATATAGTTTTGGTGGAATACTTAATTTGAGTGGGATTTTTTAAGCTTTTGGTCAGTTTATTATTGCAAGTTAGCATAAATATTTCATAATAGCAGTGTATTTACTATTGGGTTTATTTTGATATTTGGCGGCACTAGATTTTTTAACATACAATTCCGTGTTTGGCATATTCAAAGTATCAGTGTAAAATGTCTACATATATCATATAAGATATTTTTTAAAATTACCATAGGCAATATTTAAAAAATTGTAATCAACAATTATTGGCTGAGTTTACAAGTTTCGCTGTTAGTTCATACTTGTACACTATCGACCACTTGTCACCACCAAGTTTTCCTTGTTCTATCACCGCCATCCTATCGTTCGACCACTGTTGCTACACTATCTACCAAGTTCCATCATTTTCTTCCACCATTCAAATTTTTTGTAGGTTTAAATTTTTGTTGACTGCTGTGTTTGCCAAACATCAGATTCTCTATCTCTAACTGCCATTTTCTTCAGTCATGTAGTCTATCTCCAAGCAGTGCCACTAGCGGTGCCACCCCATTGCCACTCTGCTACCACTGACACTAGCGAAACCTTATATTTTTTTCCAACACCCAGCCTGAGGTCCTATTGCAAACCAATGGCTAATTTTTTGCCTTGAATCGCTTAACTTTTGTGCCTGGTTAGCCTACACCCTCAGATTGGGTAGTTTTTTTTTGTGAAGTATAACTTTTCACTAGGATATCATATTTTCACAAACAAGATATTGTAAAAAAGTTGGTTTCATGTACTTCATATCAATGTAGATTATTCTTCTAGATTTTAATTTGGGTATGAATTATAACTATTTAAAGTCTGTGCTTCCATTTGGACTTTTGAGCTCGTATCTTTTCACCATTTTGTCAGGTTTTGGAGATTCTAGTGGCATTGCAAAGGTGATTTGGAGCTCTATCATTTCATCCATCCACTTTTTTCAGATTTAGTCCCACGTATATTCTATCAAGTTTTTGCAATTTGTGTAATTTTCTTGATAACCTAGACATACTACAATTTGGGAAAGGTTTGTTTGCATTGGAGGTTTTATTTTTATTGGTACAATATATTTGGAAGTTTCTATTTGATATCGAAGGTCAATGTATTTGTAATATTGGAGATATATCATAGTTTTTTATGGGGTTTGCATATCATCCTTCTGTGATTATGTTACAAAACAGAAACTATAATCAATGGAGAGATGCAATCATAAACCATCTCCAATCACTTTAGTTGTTGCCACATTTGTATGGTTTTGTTCCCCATTTGGGCCAAGGTATTCAAAAAATTTCTTGAAGTTGTAACAGATATAATGTGTTAGAGGTAATTGCAATGCATGTTGATAATGATGTTTTGAAAGATATTGATAATTGTGATTGTCCTCATATTCTTTGGAATAATATTTGGGAGATATATACTCCACCACTCCCCGATGATCATGATTCAAAATGTCATTTGCCTCTTCATTCTTCAAATAGGACACCTTATGATGATAGTGCTATGCAGGAGCTTACAAATTTGGAATGCTTTGAATTTTCAAATGAGGATGTCAAGGGTTCTATAGATGCTTCTTCTCCATTAGAGATAGTTGATGTACCTTCACCTTTAGTGATTCATTGTCCAGATTCATTAATTGAGGCTTCCATCATTCCTATTCATTAGGACATATTCAATTTTCTAGACTTGGGATCATAGGATGGCTTTGTTTCAGGTATTGTAGACTTGGCTACTTTTACAAGTTTGGGGAACATTCTTGAGGGTATATCTCTCCTCTATGCATATTCTACTTTGGAGAGTTTTCTTGAGTCTCTACATTCCATTGTTTCAACCTTGATTGGGGATCTTGATCTTGCTGAGAATACATTGGAGGAACTTGATTCCTTTTCAGAGTTTTCATATATGAGGCATCTTCCCTCTCATTTTATTATGGAGTTGTATTTTCTTCAACATCTACCATTGGATTTGCTTCTTCCTAGAGGGAGATATGTGGTTTTTCATCACTGGACATTTTTTTGGCTTTAGATCTCTTTTAGTGGTTTTGAGGACACTTCATTTTAGGGGGAAATTTAGTATCCAACTATTCCTTCAATGGAGGTATCATTTTCTTGTGTTTGGATCCTGTTCAACATCAGTTTTTGCATAATCTTGGTTTTTCACCTTCTTCATTTATTGGGCATGTACCTAATTTTCTTGTGGCATCTTCATCTACCTTAGGAAAGGAGACACATGAGAAGATTCCAGATACATCATCATCATACACATTCATCCTTACTTCCTTCAATTCCTATCTTGAATGGGAAGCATCCCTACATTTGTACTTGTTTTTGTTTCTTCCAAAAGGGAGACAAGTTGTTTATCGAAATTGGATCATGTTTATTCTTCAGACACTTACCATTTTTACAAGTGACTACATATTATGGGGAGGCTATATAGTCTCTCTATTTCCCTCTTATGGGGGGGCTATTGATTATAGTACTATTGAGATGGATGTAGCTCTTGGGGGTATTGATTTTGAGACCTCCATACATCACTTCCATTACATGTACATGATTAGCGTTAGATTTTGCATTATATCCCTTTTTTGGGAGGAGTTATGTCCCATGAGGTTTTCTCCTTTTCTCCATTTGTAAGAGATTGTGCTTTCATTTGTACATGGGTACCTAACATGGCCTAGTAGCCAAGACCCATCATATTGCATCATGTTGCATCATTTGCATCATAACTACACTCCTAAGTTGCACTTATGGTGGGTTGTTAGTGTGAATGGGAATATTTCCTCACTAGTTATTAGTGAGGACCTATTCACATCATTAATAAGTTTACTTAGGAGTTAGCTTCTTAGGTGGTATCCTACAAACGAGTATTTAATGAGACCATGTTTCATTAATAAGCATGTAGTTATCTAGGAATTTAATATTTCACTCATGGATTTAAAATTATGCATTAGAGATTCAAATATTACAACTAAGGTGGTTATCCAACTACCTCTCTCCTTTCCTATATAAGGAAGGCTCTTGTACATTTGTAAATCATTCTAGATCAATTCATCATAGATCATCATTTGATCAAGTTCTCTTCTTGCTCATGTTGCAACACTTATTTATTCATGTCGATGGTATTTTTCTTGGTGATCCATTGAAGAACTGCAACTTCAAGTGTGTTATTGCTTCATATTTTCAACAAAAACAAAGTTTTAATTGTGTAAATTAGACGTAATTAGGTTTATCATTAAATAATTTATTTATTTAATGAAAATGGGGTTAAGTGAAATTTAATTCAATAATTTAGATTATTTAATTAAATGAGAGGACATAAAGGGGTTTAATTTAAATAATTACATTATCCAATTAAACAAGATGAAATGTTAATGTGAAAGGGGGTTAATTAACCTAATGAAATTAATTGTCAGATTAATAGATGAGAATGATGCATTTAATTAAATAACTAGGATTAATTAAATAAATAGTCAAAAAAGGGTGAATTCATAATGAAATGGTGTTAGTCATCAAATTCAAGTGTGTAATATCAGTCAAGACAATTTTAAGTGTCTATAGGTCTTAAGTGTAGAAGTTGAAAAACCAACTTCACAGTCCCCAAGAATCACCTACAAGCAATCACCTATCACATGCAACAGATATTCAAAATAAAAAAGAAAGATGTCCTGTAAACCCTCAGAGCAAGTTTCTGCAAGCAAAAATTAACATAATTGATTATTGAATGTAATTGTTTTACAAATAATACAAAATCCTTCAAAAAGGAAATGATGCAATAAAGCAAGAAAAAACAACCCTAATCTTATCTTGAGCAAAAAGACAACTCAATAAGATAAGGATAATAATTAAATAATAATTATCCTAGAAAATGAAATATGCCTAAGTAAACTTATTCTAAAGTGTAATTAAATAAGTGCAACTTAGGGAGAAGCAAATTATTATGCAAAGATGAGTCCTGGCAACAAGGCCTGATCAGGTACTCATTTACAAATGCAATGCAAACTAAATCAAATAGGGTAAAGGAGAAAACCAAATGGGAACAAAACTCCTCCCCAAAATAGAATGAAAACTAACTAAGTGATGAAAGATGGGGGACTCCATAAGACCCCCAAAGGACACCATCCATCACAAAGATACATAAAGGAATCCCCCCATAAGAGAGGAAGAAAGAGACCATAGATTCCCCCATAAGTGCAACTTAGGGAGAAGCAAATTATTATGCAAAGATGAGTCCTGGGAACAAGGCCTGATCAGGTACTCATTTACAAATGCAATGCAAACTAAATCAAATAGGGTAAAGGAGAAAACCAAATGGGAACAAAACTCCTCCCCAAAATAGAATGAAAACTAACTAAGTGATGAAAGATGGGGGACTCCATAAGACCCCCAAAGGACACCATCCATCACAAAGATACATAAAGGAATCCCCCCATAAGAGAGGAAGAAAGAGACCATAGATTCCCCCCAGAATGAAGTAACTCCAAAAGTAGTGAAGAAACTACATCTCCTTAAAGAAGTGAGAGAGAAGAGGCTGAATGAAAGAAATATCTGAAGGTGAATAAGGTGCAGCCCAAGATGTCTCCACAGAAGTAGGTGTGACCTCAACAAATGAAGAAGCCGAAGTAGGTGAAGAATCAATAGAAACCTTCATAGATGTATGATCAACTGGATCCTACTGCATTGAAATAGAAGAAGCAATAGGAGGTGGAGGAGATGGAATGGAAGGCTTGAGAACAGGATCCGAAGTGAGAAATCCAATGTTCAAGAATCCAAATCTCTCCTCTGAATGATGATGCAAACTAGAAGTGTGAGGAATAGTTGTAGAAATAGAAGAACCACCAGTAGCAAAATTAGTGAAGGAATACAACCGAGATGAGTGATCCACTATCCCAGTAGCAATAACTGCTCTACTCTCCAAGTCTCTGATGATAATCGAATCAAGTGTGAAATCCATAGATCTCCCAGTGCCTCCATGTGTGATATGATAAATGGAAAGAAGGTTATTTGTCAAGTGAGGGACACACAAGACATCCTGAAAGGAGTGGTCCCAAAAACTAATAGACCCCTTCCTTGTGACACTCATGTAAGTGTTGTTTCCCATCAAAATGGGAGACATAGTGCAAGGCTCAAAGGAAGTGAACATAGTATGTGAAGATGCTATATGATGAGATGCTCTTGAATCTAGAAGCCATCTCCCTGATCCAATACCTAAAGAAGCACAAAGAGCATGTCCCTTCATATCTGATGAAGTATGTAAACCAGCTATGCCTGTGTTATGTTGCTCTGAAGAAGAAGAATGAGGAGAAGAGGATGATGCAGACATCCTAGAAGGAAAATCAATCTGATGTTTCTGAAGAAGATGTTTCAACTCATCAATGTCCCTCTTGTAACAATTATGTTCTACATGTCCTTCCCTCTTGCAATATGCACATGGACCCTTCTCCTTCCTGGATGATTTCCCCTTAGAAGAGGAGGATGAATCTGAGGAATCCTTTTGCTGCTCATGAGATTTGGAATCCTTTTGTTTCTGTTTCTTGCCTTTTCCTGTAGAAGCTTTCTGATCTCTAAGCTCTTGTGATGCAATAAGTGCCTGTGATGAGGAAGAAGGTTTCACTGTGCCCATGCTAGATAACTTAGATTGCTCTTGAGTGAGAGATGAAGCAAAGTCATCAAGAGATGGCATAGTGAATCTCGTACCAAGTGCAACCCTAGTGGCATAAAAAGGTAGATACAAAAACTGAATAATCTAGTCCAAGCTTAGAAAGAATGGACAATATCAACTGAGAGTCTTCTTTCTGAACACCACACTATGACAACTGTAATCTAAGAGACTTGAGTTTGGTTAAAAAATCCTGGATGCTGTCAAAATCCCTAGGATTTAAGCCAATAAGCTCTTTCTCTAACTGAAACCCTCTCATAGTATCCTACTTCCCAAACAAAGACTCTAAAGTAATCCAGATCTCATTGGGTGTAGTGCAAGACTCAATGTGAAAAGAAGGTCAGATGAAAGAGACAAAAATAATGTAGCGTAAGCTTCATCACACCTTTTAAACCATTTTCTCTTTTCAGTAGCACCTGTAGGTTCAATTTATGTACCCATGGTTACCCTATACAACCCTTTGTGTTTCAAGTGAATCTCCATGTGTTTTTTCCAACCAAAATAGTTGAATGGAGTAAGGGGTGCAATGTTATGTAAATCCATGACGGAAAAAAAGTAGTATATACTCTCAAATAAAAAAACATTCCTCTTTGATCTCAAAAAAAACTCTTGATTGCACATTTCCCAAGAAAATAATTCACAAAAAAAAGGTGTATTTCGGATAAAAAAATAAGATACCTAGAGAAAATTTTGCATAAAATAGGTCTAAGATCTGAGAAGAGGAAAACACCAGCTTTCCAATGCCTATTTTTTTTTGAAAAACAGAGCCAGGACGCAAAATTTATGCCTCCCGGAGTGAAAACAACAACTTCTAGCTTTGACAGGAGAAAAAGGCACCAAAATGGAAAAATAAAAAAATCAAACCACCATCATCAGATCCATCGTCGAATCATCTTTCCAGTGACTATTCATTTTCAAAAAAATACCTCTGTTTGCAAAAGTTACGCCAAAATAAAAAAAGGCCTATTTCTAGAACCCCGAACACTAAACAGGCTCAAAAATCCAGCACCTCCGGTTCGGCCCTCGGTCACTCTTGTGACCAGGCACTGCAGGGGTGAAAAAAAAATGCTGGGTCCAATAACTGCTAAAGGTCTAGGCATTCCCGCTCACATGCAGCTGTCAGTGGCCCGTGCAGTCTAGGCTGGCAGTCTAACGTAGGCTCCAGGATGCCAATGTGACCTCAGCGAAGCAGGAAATAGCCCACGGGGGCTAAACACCGGCGGAGCTATGGAGAACCAATGGTGGGTGGTGGCTGCAAGGAGGCCGCTGGGTGGTGGCAGCGTAGAGGAGGATTCCACCAGTGGCTAGTGGAGGAAGGGTGGCCGCCGGGCAGTCAGGCGATGGCGGTCACCATTTAAACTAGAGGCGTAGAAAATAAATTGTGTTTTTGATTTCTTTTAAAAAAATTTGATAAATTTCTGCCTTGAAAACTATGCCCTGGGGCCGTATGGCCTTGGGGCTAATTTTTTTTTCCTTTTTTAAAACTTTCACCTAAATCAACGAAACGAAAGGCATTTCTGGGGTTATTGGATGCTCTGATCGGGATGGCAACATCCATTTGGCCCAAAATTGCATAGAAAAATAGGCTACAAAATCAATCTGACTTGAAACCCTTGCACAGAGAAAGATGCTATGAGAATATCTTTAGATCACGAATAGGCAGCAATAGCTCTAAAGCTCTGATACCATGTAGAAGTTGAAAAACCGACTTCACAGTCCCCAAGAATCACCTGCAAGCAATCAGCTATCACATGCAATAGATATTCAAAACAAAAAGAAAGATGTTTTGTAAACCCTCAAAGCAAGTTTGTGCAAGCAAAAATAATCATAATTGATTATTGAATGTAATTGTTTTACAAATAATACAAAATCCTTCAAAAAGGCAATGATGCAATAAAGCAAGAAAAAACAACCCTAATCTTATCTTGAGCAAAAAGACAGCTCAATAAGATAAGGATAATAATTAAATAATAATTATCCTATAAAATGAAATATGCCTAAGTAAACTTATGCTAAAGTCTAATTAAATAATTAATTACACCAACATTAAGCAAGTTTTTGTATAGAACTAGTCTTGTATAGTTAGGCCTTCCGAAGTTCAGAAAGAGGATGTTGCAAATTTTTTCTATAGTAGCGACAATCACTTCAAAAAATTTGTTTATATAAATACAAGTCACATTATTGGTGCCTCCATATTGTAAAACTATTGAATTTAAGAGTGCACACAAAAATATTATTCTATTTCTTCATTCTCATTCAACACAAATTACACATTTATATAGGATTTTAATCTCCTATATTTTAGGAACCACTTCCTAATAATATGAGTTGTTCTAGAAACTCATATACCTACAATCTCTCGTATATTTTCCTATACATAATATTCTAAAAAACCACACTAACAATAATATTAAATTATTTCTCAACAACTTAATATCTATTACACTTATAATACCAATTTTATAATCCATGTGAACATTATTTACTAACACCCCCCTTAATGTGAACATGGGGAGAAAGAACATCACACAAGTTGGAAAAAGAATTGTATGCCTATGCATACTTTAAGTCTGCATACTGTTATCTAGATCTTTCTAAACATGATCACCTAAGTATGAGAACTTATCCCACTTTCACTTCTAGTGAAATCACCAATGGATCTATCTAAGTCGGCCACAGGAGGCATAGTAAAAACCTTAACCCTTCTTTCAATGTATTTTATATCATCCCTTGACTGCTTTACCATTTTGTCCCAATCTACCTTGCCGGTTTGATATTTATCAATCACTGCAATGTAGGTAGCTGCATCATCCAAATGATGTTCAGTGACAAGGCCCTCATTTACTGGAGCATACACATCTCACCACCATTTCCTCAACTTCTCCAAGCTAAGATTTTTTGGCACAAATTTCTTTCTCCCTGTCATCACCTCAAAGAAGGAAATACACTTATTATAAATTTCAGTCAAGGTGTCTTCAATCTGTCTCCTCTGTTTATATACTTTCTTTAGAACCTTCTACCTAATTTACAAAGCCTCATACCATTCCCAAGGTTATGTAGCTCTGGAGGAAGGAATAATTCCATCACTTATCAATTTTTCTTCAGTGTATTCCATGATGATTTGTCTTCTACAATAGGAGATCCACATCTTCCTTATTCTGGGCTAACACACTCTTCAGCCAATCTACTGATCTCATTGCATTGCCTCCACTTGAAAGAATTTCTATAATAGAATCATCCCCCTTAGCTTGTACTCCTTGTAACCAACCAACTGTAGCATGTGTGGTGCTCTTCATTCTTTCCAAATTTGATATTGTCTCTTGTGGTAGGAAGCTAGCAGCAAATGGTATGGAATTGATGGATTGCAAAGGCTTCATAAAGTCTTGCAAATATATTTTAAGTTTATCATTTTATTTCTTCAACTCTTGTTTAGTCTATGCTTCTTTCCATAATCTTCCAAAAATCATAGCACTAGAGCCCTCATACTCTTCAATCTCCCATTCCATGGAAGTAGGCCCTAGGTTGATGGTCTGCACATTGTAGTCACTTCTAGTTACATCATCTCTATTCTTATTAGGGGCAAGAGTAGCAATGTGGACCACCCTATTATTCGCTTTATCTCTTTCAATCTTGGAAATGACCTTGGCTTTCTTCTTTCCTTTTCCCTTTCCTATGTTTTCCAACAGCTCATCCCAATTGGGAGGAGTATCATCTAGCACAATCTTCCTGCTTTTCAATTCCTTATCCAACCAACCTAGAACAACAGACTCTGACTGTGCTTTTCTCTATCCCACTTCATCTTGTTGATCCTTAGGCATATCTTCAATCAAATTATGTTTCTCAGGGACCTCCTTGGCTTTATCTTCCTTTTCTTTAGTATACCCTTCTTCATGCACTGGTGATGGGGTTTTAATTGACATTTCCTCCCTTTGAGGAGGTCTATCTTCTTCACTTATAACAGGTGAGTCCTCATAGGTTACCAGGGGAGATTGTAACACCTTCTCTATTTCTACTTCAACACTATAGATCTCACCCTCTTGGAATTCTTCCTTTGGATCTTGGTGAGTTTTTGCTTCTTTAGATTCACCTAGTTCACCTGGCACATTATTAGCTTCATGAGGAGGAGGAACATTATCATGTTTTTCTATAGTAGGGGTGACTAGAGGAGCATCTTTCTTTGGCACACTGTCCTTAGGAGAAGGAGTTCTTGATTTCCTTGTATACACTTGTGTCCTTTCTCCCAAACTCTCCACATTTATCATAGGTGGGCTAACTTCCTCTGCTACTTTGGAGCTTTCCTTTTCCTTATGTGACATTCTTACTATCCTTCTTCTCTTGGGTATAGAAGCACTAACCTCTTTGTCTTCCTTTTTAGCTTCATCTTTTGCTAGCTTCTTAGTCCTTGAAGTGTGCTCCCTTTTCTTGGCAATAGGTTTTCTTTGTTTTGCTTCCTCCCGTACTTCTACCTAAACATCCTTAATCTTGATTTTGAAAGGAGAGCTCACCTTGCCCTTACCCTTAGGGTCTTGTTCAGCTGAATCCTCAGAAGTAGAATGAGACTCCAAGTCTCCAATTAGATCATAGGTGCATTGCACACCTTCACTTTCTAGTTCCCACATTTTATGCTTGAGCCATAGTTTTGTATACTTAACCACTGGAGCCATGAGCTATTCTAGTTCTGTTTTCTCCTCTTCCAACCAATCTACTTCTCCCACTGGTTTTTCCTTCACTGCCTCATAAGCATGAACCTGAATCAAATCTCCATCATCTTCAACTTGATTTGGAATGGCCTTCACATTATATAGTTAGACCAAGTTAATAGGCAGCTTGGAAAACTTTGTCTTTCTAATCTCAAACTCATCACTGCAATTGGCCCAATAGTCTTCTATATCATCCTTGTGGATATATTCTCTGTTGGCCTTCTTTTGTGCTTTTCCAGTTCTGTCAAACCTAGATCTCTTAGAATGAAAGGATACCCCAAGGGTACTCATTTCTTCTTCAAAAGCATGGGCTAAGTTAATAGAAGGGCATGCCTCACTAGTGCCTATCCTCAGAGGAAAATCTCCACCGAATCCAATCTTATGCTTATCCTTTTTCACAATGGCATCAAAATTATTTTTCTTGTGACTTCCAGAAGTATAATATGATCTATGGGATACCTAGGAAGTCTGTATGGAGCCCTCTGATAGCCATCTATCCTTATGTATGATAAGGTGCGAAACTGTATGAACCAAGCCCCATACCTTTTTATTAGCTCCTTGGAATTTTCAGATATCCTCACATGCTCTGTACCTTGGAGCAACTTGGTGATGTACATGGTGAATGCATCATTCACCCTTCTATAGCTTGAATTACCAAGGTGTAGCTGTGGATAAACCTCATAAATCACATCCTGTCTAAAAACACCCCTTGTACTTAGTCCCTTGTATGGATGAAATCTTGCAGGTGCATAGACCAAGTAGGAGGTCATTGTGAAGGTCTCCGTCTACAAGAAATTACACATCTATTTATGAATCATGGCACTTATAAGACATTCCCAATGATAATTAACATTCTACTCCATCCTCACAATGACATGAAACATCCAGTTCTCAAACACTCCTACACTCTTTGACCTACCACCTTGCTGAGAAGGGTGATAGCTTCATAGTACTCCTTAAATTTAGCTCTGAATAGCTACTTGGGTAGTTTGGAAAAGTGAGATTTTGGTTTCTACAACCAAGAATTGATGACCTGTTGGGCCTTGATGGTATCCTCATAAAAATTATTTGGCATATCCATATCAAAAGCCAACACATGAGATTTGTCAGGCATGTCAAAGGTCTCGACTATAGACACAGGATTTAGATTTTCCACAATTCTCCCTTAGGGACCAACTATCCTTTGTGTGCCTCTGTCATAGTGTCTAGCACACTCAAGCACCAACTCATAACATTGCACAGTAGGAGGGAATCCAGCTACATGAGCCAACCCTGATTCCAATGTCCTTTTGGCCAGCAAAGGAAGGTTCTGTACTGCCATCCTTGCCTTGAATTCCTCATAGTCCCATAGTCCAACATTTGTATCAGTCACTTCTGACCAAATGGAAGTAAGCTTGCTCTTAGGGATTCTACTCTTGATATCCATCTTGATTCTTTTTTCCTCGAAAATAGAAGATCCCTTTACACTTGGATCCATCACTTTACCCTTGGTTCCACTTGTCACTACCTTACTTGATTCAACCAACACTCAACAAAGAAACCACAATAAAAATCACACGAAACCCAAGTTAATTAATCACAAGTGATAAATTCATCCTCAATATGAATCCCAAGATAAGCAACATGCTTAGAAATCTCATAAAAAAATGATCATCTCAAAGTTCGGGTTTTCAGTCATCCCGCAGAATCCAGGCCAGAGAGGAATTTTGAAAAATTCCTAGCCAGGCAGATTCTAGCGAAATAAACATGAAAGCACCAAATAATCACTTAATTAACTGTTATTATCCTAAGAAATGACATGATACATCTTTAAATAATTCAAATCGATCATACAAAGCATAATCATCAACTAATAAATCATGTAATCTCTTAGTCCTTCATTTTTCACAAAGTTTCAGAGAATTCCACCTAGGACAGAATTCTGCGAAAACAACGATAGTCTGCAAATTCCAGAAAAACAAAGGGACAAAGGAATGTTCCGGAAAATCCAGGGGGGACAAAAATTTGCGAAGAAGGCACAACTTTGGATTATTGCAAATTTTGGGATAACAAGGAAAAAATGGAAAGTTGGGGAATTTCGACAAGAGAGGAATTCCGTGAAGACCCTAAAACACCGAATGTAGGCGTTTTCTCATGACTTCACTCAAATTGATTGAACGATCACAAATTTGAGGATCTTGGGCTTGCAACTGATTCAATTTGGACCTCCTATAGATCATCTTTAAACTCAAGGCTCATCCTAGAATAAATCAAAAAGAAATGGTGATGCCTTAAGCATGAAACCCTAAAGATCCACCATGAATGCATAGGGCAAGTTCGAGCTTTGATTACTCAACTGCTAATTTTTCACAAATTTATTTATGGCCACACAAGCAAGCTATCTCAAAATGAAATCAAAAGACGAGCTCAGAAACTCACTTGGGATTATCAATCAAACACAATCGAGCAACCCTAGCTTCAAACATTCAATGCCCATATGCACATAAATTCAGACTCGAAGCACACTCAGAACATTAAGGAGTCAGTCGCATTCAACAAACAAAAGCAAGGGAATACATACATACCATTGTTGAAGTGAACAACAATGACAAACAACAATCCCTAGTGCCCGAGCAACAACAACAGTTATGATGCCCATAAAATCAACACCAAATCAAGAAATTCTCAGATTCAGCATGCCAAATCTAGCCAAGCACTCAAGATCAAAGAGAGCAAATGATAAAACATAATGGCATAAAAATTCCCCAAAAATTGATTAAATACCTTGCTCAGAAGTTGTACAAATGATCATAAATGCAGTCGACAAGACTACCAAGACCAGAATCTGGGAATCCGACAAGACAACAGACAATCATAAAATCCAACCACCAAGGAATTCTATGAGGACCAAGAAATTCTGAACCATAGTGCAACACATACAACATTGGGTTAGGAGAGGATCCGAGAAATTCTGCCAGGAATAGATTTTCCCGAAAGCAGTGAAAAACCCAAAATATGTCCAAAACTTGAGATTTTCAATGAATATCACAGAAGGATCCCCAAAGTAGGTAAGATAAACATTCAAGCTCATGCCAAAGCAAGGTAAATCCTCTAGATCAAAGAGCCAAAACATAAGGAACGAAAGAAAAAGAGGGTCCCTGCTTTTAGCAGGGTGTGTGATAAAAAATTGCACAACAAAACACACTAATTTTTTCACCTCATATGGTTTTATGGATCACCACTAACCTTTTCAAGATCCATGAATTGCATTACACTAGTGTTTTTTTTACTACAATTTTTTCACCATGAGGGGATTCATCACACAAAACTAGAAATGAAAGGAAATGCCACTAATACCAAAAAAGCAACCTCATCATTAAGTGGTTGATGAGAGGCATTATTATCCTCCAACCCTATTGCTTCCTGCCTCTAATTAATTTTCTACTTAGAAAAATTTGTGTTGAAGCTCAATTTTACAATACCCCCTCAAAATGGATGTCATGTACAAGCAGTAATGAATCCAATTACAATTGAGATACTTTTTTATTTTTTATAATTTTTTTTTTCATTTTTTAAAATTTTGATAGAATTTAATTACATATAATATTTTTATAAGACTTAAACTATGACTGTTTCATGCATTCTTGATGAATAACCCAACACATTTTGCATCAAATCATGGATCTTGGGCCTAGATTCTTTTATTGTCTCAGCTTGGGTTTCCACACTCTGCACCTGCTCAATCTCATCTACTCAAATCTCGTTGACAAATCTAGATCATCCTCTAAATTTAGCTGCATCAGTTCCTACGCTTTCTCTTCCATCAAAAGTTCAACATCCTTTATCCTTTCTGGTAGCATGTCACCAAACATAAACATGATAGCATTTGTAGCACTAGAAATCCTAGGCCATAAATCTACATAGTCTTTGTCGATAGGCCTTGTGATATTAGAACCTTTCATTTCTCCCTTTGGCAATCATGCCGACATGTCTTCAAAGTACATGCAAATTCCATCCTTAAAAACAAGAATAGAAGTTTTCTTAAACCTTTCTATCCAGCTCCTCCCCATTTTCTTTTGTAACATGGTATACATTTTCTTTTCTTATAAAAATATAACCATTTATAGCTGCTTGCTTAGAAGATGCATCTATAAATTTGTTACAACCCATTTTTGAATTATAGGTTACTTTTACCTTCATGAGTAAATATGATGATAAATGTAAATAGTGACCTTAATATGTGCAATAGGTAAATGAAATACTAAATTATGTATTAAGATGTTATTGCTTTGGAAGGAATGATTATGTTTTATACCAATGGAAAATGTGATGAATGAATATGTATTGCAATGTGAATAATTTAATGCTTTTATGATGAAAATGAATTTCATGTGAACGACTAACTACCTTTATGATACACCGAGTTAGATGCACAAAGGAGTCGAGCCTCAAGTAACAGAGGGAGAGTATCACTCAGGAGAAAAATTTGGTCTGGTAACCCTAATATGCCTATTTGAGCTATCACACACACTCACACCCTAGTTAAGTTGAGTTGAGCTAGATTGGGAATTGGTAAGTATACCCTTGGTGATAGTTTGGGAATGATTTGAATTGGTCTTGGTTTGTTGGTCTTGATTTCATGATTGTTCTTATGTTTGACCAATGTGACTTAATCTCTATTTTAAGTATAAGTTCTTTATGTATTTATGTTTATATATTGATCGATAAATATATATTTTGTGTATATACCTATTGAATAATATATAAGGGTATGCTTATTATTATATGTTTAAATAATGAAATTATTACATGTGTATATAGGAACATAATGAATAATGTATACAAATATATATACGTATATATTAACTTGCATATAAACATTTGTATTATATATATATATTTAATTGACAAAGAGTTTTTAATATATTGTTATATATACATGTATGAAGATATTGTTTTATATTAAAAGTATTTTGTAATGTTTAAAAGAAAATAAGGGCCCATTTATGGCGCAACCCATATAGATGAGAATGGATTAAATAAAATCCAACATAAATGTGATTATATGTTGCATCCATCACAAGCGCATGAGAAGGAATATAATCCAAAACACATCGTTTATAGAACACCAGGGAAATGATATTTGTTGAAGCATTGATGGCACATATATGGCACTTAAGAAAAGGAGTTAATGCTTAGAGCATATATAACACATGGAAGGAGTATAATACAACATAAAGCACATAAGATAGCTCCTTAATTCAACACTTAAAAGAATGTAAAACCAACACTGTATTAAGTGAATGTTGTTCATTTATAAACCACTATAAGAGTGAGTTTAATGCATGCATAAAGGAAACAATAATATCACCATTGTTAGGAAATGAAAGCTAAGTTAAAAAATTTATGGAGCACCATATGAATAATGCATTCCATAGTGCATAAACTAAATGAATTGAATCGTTTGCAAAGGGTTGGTAAAATACATAACTTACTGACTTTTCCAAACCTCCGCTTGGAGGAGAAGGCATGTATTATGGGTGGCACCATAATAATAAGAATTGATAGGTTAGAAGTCTATTTGCTGCAAATGTTAGACTCATGTACAACATAGGGATGTGTAAATGTGCAGCACCAAAATAGTGGAGTAAGTAATTAGAAGTCTAAATCCAACACATAGCATGAGACTTGGTCTTTAGAACAAGATGGCTGAGGTAGTTGACTTAGATTGCAATAAGGAAACCTGTAAGTTAGATTTTCTATGTTTAGTCTTTGCTATCTATAATATGTAAGAGCGACTCATTCTTAATTGAGAAGCTAGACTATCTATGTGTTTTCAAACTAGTGTTTTAATAAGACACCTCTCACTTCTTGAGCTTAGTTGATAGGAAGGTTGTAGATTTAGAAGCTTATTTGTAGAATTAATATGCTCATATCTTAATATATATAGAGGTATCCTCTCTAACCTTTGTTACAATTATTCATTCTGATTTCTTTATCCATCATTCTATTGTAGTTTTCTATGCAAGTATAATTTGAGAGTTTTTGGTGAGAAAGAGAGTTGTCTTTGTGAGTTTGCAATTGTTGAAATCTTTGTGAAGAGGCTAGAATTTGGAGATGGTTTGGACTTAGAAGAAGTAGCAATCATGATAGTGAAGGTTGAAATTGGAAAATATTATTAGTTGGAGCTGCAAATCCAGGCATGCTGATTTCTATTCAAATATTATTTTATGATTGAAAGGTTATTTGTTTATAAATGCCTTTATTTATAAAAGATTAGTTTTAATACGTGTTAAGCTTGTCTTTCTTTTATGAACTTGATTTATTTCCTAGTTTGGGATAATATTGTGTGATTCATGGTTAAGTCTTGAATTGGTGAAACCCTTTTTAAGGGAATACATATTTATGTTATATTGGAATATGCATGGCTTTAATGCTACTAGATTTATACTTAGTTCATCAAGACTATACGCAAGTTGCATAGGTTGTGAGGTATTGGAATTTAATATTACATTAAAGTGCTATCTTGAAATTGTTAGCTTATGATGCTAAGCAAACCTTTGTGGACAATGAGGTTAGTAATAAAATGGGAATGATTGCATGATAGACATGTCATCATTGATAGGTTGTGATGTTATGAAAACCATGTTGATAGTCTATACTTGATTGATTACTCATATCTCCTTGAAGTAGGAAGAGAGTCTTTTCCCTAGGGTTAGGGAGTATACTTGATTATTATATGAATATTCAACAATAGGTTTGAAAAAAATATTTTTTGGTTATCCTATTTTCTTATTTTTGTTAAAGAGACTATTCCTATTGATGGAACTCTAGAAGATGACTCATATTCTAGAAACCAAAAGTCGTATTGAGAAGAGGACTTGTAGGTGTGGAAACACAATCTTCTCTTAGGCTAGTGTCCTCCAGATTTTATACAAATGTAGTGAACATTGTAAACATGACAATATTTGAGTCATATTGAATGTAGAGGTTTTAAGATTGATTATGATCACTTGATTGTTGATTACACTCTTTAATGGAGTCATTTGTTGATGAGACTTTACTTTGGAATGGAGTAATTTATTGATGAGATTATACTTTTTAATGGAGTCATTTATTGATGAGATCATACTTCTGAAATGAAGAAACTTAATGATGTGATCATATTTTTTAAATGGAGTCATTTAATGTTGTGATGTTATCATTACTCGAGTGGTCAACTAGGTTATTCTTGGGGTTAGAGCAATCCATGGGAAAGGGAGTAACCTAGTTGGTCACTAATATATTCACATGTAGGGTTAGCATGGTTATACCTGGGGTAAGAGTAATCCATGGGAAAGGGTGTAATCTAGTTAATCAATTTATTATAACATTGTTATAATTGGGGTTAGAGAAATCCATGGGAAAGGGTGTAACCTAGATATTTAAGTTTTTCAAGTCTTGGTTATTCCCGAGGTTAGGGTAATCCATGGTAAAGGGAATAACCTTGTTGTCTATTTTTTTATGTCAACACCTTAGATTGAATGAGTGTTATGATTTTGAATGGTCAATACCAAATCAAGCTAAAGAGTGGGTGAATGGATGAAATGCACTCGAAGTACTAGGTGTTGAATTCTTTGGAAAAAGTAGTGTAAGTAGCCACTATTTACACTGTCAGTTCATTGTGATTCATGATTACATTCTAGGCAGGGAATTCATACATGTAGGTTGTGGCCAATGTATGGTAGCTCTAGATATGTAGGACACACCACTATGCTCAGGAAGTCCAAGATTACAGGGTTATCAAACTAGTCTCTTCGTTGAAGGGTAGGGCCATCTTACTAGTTAGGTAGATGTGTGGGGGACCGCAATAAGTTCATGGTTGGTGGAAAAGTGCTTGAATGATGCTCTCTCTCATACAATTTTCCACTGAAATGTGAGGATGTAGCACCGGTTTGGGGACACCTAGAATGTAGCACCACTTAATGGGGACATCTAGGAGGTATACACCAACATTTGGGACATCTAGATAATTATATTATAATTGTATATCTATTTCATTAAGCTCCTGGAAGCTATGTATGTAAAAATAGTATGTATATTCTTATTGAGAAATTATAAATTGGAATTTTTTTATCTCATTACATGGGATTATGTAATAGATAATCATTACTTGGAAATTATGTAATGCACTTTATAAAAATGCAATGTAAATTTGAAAGGGGATTAATTTAGAATATGCATCTTTTATTATTGAAAAGTACTGGGATTTTGGAATGGGTTTATTCCAAATGTGTATCTTATTATTTAATTATAAAAGAAAAATTTTATTGCTATATTTGTTCACATGTGGGTTAAAACATGGTAAAATTTAATGGGTAAAACATTAGGCATGTTACAAAATTCTAGATCAGTTAAAGGCTTACAATCATGACGTGCTCTCTTTCCCCCCTTTACTCTTTCGACTCATTATGCTTGGTACCTCGATCACATCTTCTTCATACCACCATCACTTCATAAAAGTAGATGCAACATGTTGAAGTTTAGAATCCCATCAACACTATAGCCATCAATAAATGTTGCTAAAAATCACAAGTAGGCATGGGGGTAAATGCAATGCATCCCACCATACGAATCTAACTAGAGGGTGCTTCCCTCTAACTAATCATATTCTAGACTTCTACAATCTTCTAACAAAAGACAAAAATAACTTCAAACACCTACATTAATCTAGTCCTATAGCTAGAAGAATTACATTGATCCCATACTCTAGCCCCTCTCGAAAGAGATTCAATGCTTCCCTTGCTCTAATACCCTATTGAATTTCAAAGTTCACACAAAAATATTATTCTATTTCTTCATTCTCATTCAACACATATTACACATTTATGTAGGATTTTAATCTCCTATATTTTAGGAACTATAGTGATGAAAAATGTACCCCTCTATAATTTTGCTCTTGTTTGGGCCCTCCTTGTTAAATTAAGCTTTATGTTGTCTTGATTTAGCGTTGTAATGTGTTTAACACATTCACATTACGTTTTGGGCCCTTGTGAACTACGTGGATCTAGTTGTGCCTTATTTAGGGTGTTGTAAAGTGTACCTATGAAGCATTTTTGCCTTGGAAATTTTCATTTTCAGCTTGTGTAAATGTTTTCAGTTTTGGGTGCACCTGTGGTCAAGGAGAATTATTAGAAAGGTGTGCAATGCTCCACGTGGTGGCTGCACGACTTTCATATCTCATCTTCCTTTTGGGAGAAATTTTGGGACACGTGTTGACTCATCAGGCATTTTCTTGGCCAGGATCTATATTCAAGAGCTTGGAGGTTTCCTCCTAGTTGACATGTCACCTCTTCGCCGTGGGAAAATTGCATCTCCTACAAAGTAATATGTTTTGGGAGTTTGTCGGAGCTAGCTGGCCTTTTTCCTTTTTTGGTTTTTTTGTTGAAAGTTTTAAGTCGGTGCCTTAGGATGATGTGATCGGTCAACAAGACCTCTTCCCAGGTTGTTATTTAAAGGATTTGATCATCTATGAGCCTCTATCTTTGCTAAATATCTAAAATAATTCAATGCAACAATTGGGAATTAATGAGCAAAGATCTTTGTGGCATAACTGAGGTTCTATGATCAGATTGCAAGCTATCAAGTATCGACATCTGGTAGTAATTACTTCTACGCTAAGGTAGTGCTTTCTTTTTTTGGCGGCTATCTAATGAGGACGATGACGCAATGAAGGGTTGGATTCTAAGTTATAGTTTCTTTTGGTTAAGAAAAGTTTCTTTAGTTTTCTTAGGGTTTTTAGAATTATTTTTAGAAGCAAGTTGTGGAACTACTTTACTTTGGCATGCTATATCTATTAAGGTTTAAACTATTGTTGGATTGGCATCCAACCTCTATTTCAAAGTTTATTTGATATTTAAAATCACAAACTATTCAGGAGAATTTGTTGAGACTGTGCGTGTATGGCATTTTTCAAATTTTCTTTCTTTATATTATCATTTTGAATGAAACATTGTGTCTTGCAAGCTAGATCCAGATAGTTTAAGTAGTGTATTTCTATGATGTATGCTTGTATGGTAGAGTAGTAGATTAGGAAAACTGGACTATGTCATTGGACTTCTCTATTTTTTTGAAAATTGTTATTTTAATGTGTTCTGTTGTATTAGGAGGAAGAGTTCATGTGATTTTTGAGATATTGTTTTGTTAATCATAAGAAATATTTATGTTTGATTAGACCCTAATGAACACTACCTGCAGAATGATTTGAAAGTCTGCATTGTGCTTGAAGTTACCCTTTGTTGTTCATTCTATTTCCAACAATGAAGGGTTGTGGCGTTCTCTATCTATTTATATCACTCATAGGAATGATTTGGGTTTGAAATGTTGTAAAATATTTGGTCCATCACCTTTTATATTTTATGTTTACATTTCTTTTTCCCCTTATCTCAAAACCTAAAAGAAGAGTCGGCTTTCTATAAAAATCTTGGAGGTATTCAGTGAGATGCAATTTGTTTCCCACTCACTAAATTTTGCATAAGACTATTAGAGAGGTGCAAGATTTGATGATCAACAGTTCTTTTTCTAGCATGCCCAGTGGGACCGAAGCTTTCCAAACACTTGATTAGAAGTTAGAAATATTTCTTGAATCAGGAAAAGGAAGGAAACTGGAAGTTTCATGCCCAAAGTCTAAACAAGAGCAGCTTCGAGAGGCCACTTCTAGCACTCTCAATTACCTCCCTTGATCCCTAGGAGGACAAGAATTATAGGTTCTATATCACCTGTAAGGAGCAATAGAGTAAGAATTAAGAGCCCATTATCTAGAGCTTTATCTACTCCACCCAGAGGCTTAAATTTCCAAATTAGAATACCTGTATATCTGATTCATAGGAACCTTTTCTCTATGGATCACGTCCCTCCCCCTGCTCCTAGGAACTTTGTAACATGGGATAGTGGTAGTCTACTACAACCACCCACATCCCTAGACGTATGACCTGCCATACCCGCTAACACCCTCAAGGATATTCCAAGATTCTCAGGAGAAGATTTCAAAACCCATTCCAAACACCTTCAAGATATAACAGAGGTATGTAGGGTACATAGCATATTAGAGAACATCGCATTGAGATTGTTGGCTACCTCTTTCAAGGGAAAATTCCAAGATTGATATTGATCTTTGGCTTTGGCATCTATCCTCTCTTGCGAATAGCTTGGATAACACCTATTCAAATGCTTCTCAGAAAAGGGAGACCACTCCTCATTGCTGCAACAACTAATTACCATCAAGAGAGCTTCACATGGGGCAATGTGCGACTTTAACGCTAGATTCCATAAGACCTGGAAATAGATCCCCATGTCTGTTCGACCTTAGACCGCCATGGCATTCATGTTCTATCTGAAGGCCTTCAACTCGAATATTGTAGTCATGATAACCTCTATGGGAGGGGATATCTTGGCCAACACATACAAGGTGGTGATGCACATGGAAAATAGTCTAATACATTCCAGAAAGCTTCTGTCACAACCCCCGATGCTAGTTTTTGTAGAAATATCCAATGGGTCGAAGGGAGAAGCCACTTCAAGCACTCCCATAGTACAGTTAACATTGATCACTCCACAATTCTTGAACGTGCATCCCACTACTCAAGCAAGCATGTTGGGATTTTCATCAATGGTAGAAAATATCAACGACATGAAGGATCTAATGTGGACTTTTGCTAATGAGTTGGTCATTATCAAACGACAACAAACAACTCCCCCAAAGCAAACCACACAAACCTATGGTGGAGGGAAACCATCTTATCAACAAAATCCATATCAAGGATTCTCCAAAGGAGGAGTTCAATAGACAACATCAGTGAGCCAGATAGTTCTAGTCACCATGCCTTTATAGACAATCAAGGATAGCTCAAATAAATAGCTAGTCTTGGGATGAAACAATTTGACAGAAGATAAAAGTGTTTGGTGCTTTTCATGCAGTGATAGTCATATGCCCCAAAATTTCCCAAGGGGGAATATGCAGTTGAGGGTAGCAGAACAAAGAAGCAAGGGCATGCTCCCAAATTCAGACGAGTACAAATCATCTAAAATGGAGAACACATATTTTAGAGCACAAACACAAGGGATTTCCCTGGAGCAGGAGCTAGACATAATGTTGACCAAGATCTATTCTCATGGATAGAAGAGGAAGAGGCTATGTTCACAAATGAAACTCCAACGACTAGTGTTCCACAAGTGCAGTCAGATTACAATATAAGATAAAAAATAAGGCTCCTAGGAGAGTATGTACAACAAGCTTTACCACGTCCTCCACCACCTCAATCATTCTTGCAAGAAAATCCAGCTTCGTCACCCATCATCTGGCCTTTTCCACAGCCACACAACACACCATTGGTGGAGGCTGGGATGACTAAAACACCAATCCCAATCACATCAGAATTATTTCTTCCAAAATCGAGAGAAATACCACCATTTAAGCCCAAGGCCCAAATAGTCGAGACGCTTAATATAGTGGAGAAATTGAAAAAGGCACCAACCCATGTATCATTATGGGACGTCATATCAATTCTCGAACAAAAACATTGCTTCAAGAAGTGTTAAAAGAAGAAGGAAAAATCCCACAGGAGGATGTAGCTCGGCCAAAAAATCAAAGTGGAGATAAGAAATTTGTGCTACCCCCTCAAGCTCTAAAAGAAACAACTTATGCAAATGATGTAGGCAACACAAAAGAGAAAGAGGTAAGCAAAAAAAATCCCACACCTTTATTTTTAACACTTATAGTGGGAGATAAACTGTTACATAATAATATGATTGATTCGGGGCCTAGTACCACTGTTATGCCAAAACAAGTGGTAGATGCTTTGAAGCTTAAGTATGAGCCTCTTGAAAAAGGAATCATGCAACTGGATGGGAAGAAGGTTCCAACCATTGGTCAGATAAAGGAATTTTCTTGAACTCTTTTCTCCTACCCAAGCCAAATAGTCACACAAGAAGTAGTAGTGATAGACATTCCACCAGTCTTCAGAATGTGTCTATCAAGATATTTCACTACCAATCTTGGTGCATACCTAACACTTGACTGGTCCCACCTGATATTGAGAACCAAGCATGGGGCAAAGATGAAGATCCTGTCGGAATCCTTGCACCTTGAACATATTGCGGATGACACAACCCTATGCTTTGGGGATGCATATACCTCTATCCCTCAACAAGAGAGATACTATGTGGAAATATTGGAAGAAGAGGAAGGTACAAGTGGGAAAATTCTTGAAGAAGAGGTGTTGCTCAACCAATTCATCAATTTTGATCCATTTGGTAACTTCCATGCAATAGGATTGGGAACCTATGTAATTTTTAATGGTGATCAAGTTTTTCGAAAATGATCAAGGATCAAGACGAATTTGATGACCCGAATGATTATCGTCTATGGACCTTATATTTTGATGGTGCCAAATGAAAAGTTGGTTTTGGAGTGGGTTTTTTGGTTAGTATCTCCAACATGATCAGAGACCTAAAAATCCTACCATTTTTTAATTCTTATGCTCCAACAACGAGGCTGAATATAAGCTTTGGCTCACAGGTTGATTCTAGTAGAGTAGGTAGGCACGAGGAGGATACAAGCTTTCAAAGATTTAGAACTAGTGATAAGCTAGATCCATGGACAAATCACTACAAAAATACAAGGATGAAATCTTACGCACATAGGATATGGGATCTCATCGAGAGTTTTGAAGCTTTCAACATACAAGTGATTCCATAATCACAAAATAGTATTGTTGATCAAATGGTTTTCGATGTTCCACAATTTGAACCAATTTATGATCTGATGAAGTAGAGTGCAGTCCAAATCATTTTCTGACCCTCAATTCCCAATGATGATCAAATTTGGGTGACAACATTCAAATGACTTCCAACTATCCACCACTAGAGATGGACTTTCCTGAAGATGCAAGGAATGGTAAACAAATATTTTCTAAAGATTCAGGGGGTTATAAAGAACTTGATGTCGGAAGTGATGGAAAACTAAAGGAAGGAAGGAGAGACCCTTCCAAAGACAAGAAAAGGTTGAAGGATCTATGCTTCAGATATGACCTCAAAAGATATGACCCAGGAATATTTTAGTGTACTATTGATATGGTGGAAGGATCCAAACCCACTTGATAAAAAAAGGGTTAGTCAACCCGAAGTTCGAAGCCTCGATGGCACAAGAGCTTGCCAAGTGGGTCAAATCCGAGACCATATGCACTTTTCCATTGATGGAGCATATTTTATGTACTATGACCAGATCAAGGATGTTCTCCCTGTTAGATAATTCCTCAAGATGCAATCAAGACTATGTGAATGAGTCTAACCAATGAAGGATGAAATTTACCACTGAGTCGGGAACTCTTGCATATTCAAAGATGTCATTGGAACTCTCTAATGCTAATGAATCTTTTCAATAGGTAATGAGTATTTCCTTAGAAGGGTTGATAAGCCAGACTATCCTCTTAGTCTGGGTGACCTAATAGTCTTTTCTAGATCAAAAAATGATTATTTCAACAACCTAGGAAAGGTTTTCCAGAAATACCAATAGTTCAAGATTTCTTTAAATCAAAAAAATTGTGTTTTTAGAGTATCCCAAAGAAAGCTTCTTGGCTTCCCAGTATCAAAGGAGGGAATAGTCATAAAGCCCGAAATAGTTCAAGCAACAAAAGGGGTACAATCTTTTCTGGGGAAGATTAATTTTTTCAGTAGGTTTATATCAGATGTCGCAAGAATTGTGTGACTAGGCACCCTGATGTTTAAAGAGAACCTACCTTTTGAATGGACTTCCTAGGACACAGAAGCTTCTGATGAACTAAAGATGGCCCTCTCTAAAACCTCAATGCTGGTTAGCCCAAATTTTTTCAAAGGCTTTCTACTCTACGAGAAAAGTGGCTGACATAATATAGTTCATGTGCTTACTTAGAAGAACAAGGGATACAATGAAGAGCATCCTATTGCATTCCATTCAAGTACCCTAAAAGGTTTCGAAGACATTGTGCGGGGATAAATAATAGAAGGAAAATTTGTTAATTTCCTTAGAGAGCTAATAGTCAGGTTTGGTTGGCTCAAAATTGTTATATTTGACAATGCCCTGGTTGTTATGAAATCAGGAACATCAATTTTTTCTATCGGATGTAGGGTTTTCTTGAAGGGTTCATCAAGTTGCTATCCACAAAGGAATGGGTTAGCAAGATCGACCAACAAAAACCTAATCAAGTTAGACAAGCATATTGGGTCAAAACGACAAAAGGATTGGCATAAATATCTGTGACTTGCTTTTTTGGGTAGACTGAATTACTCCCAATCAGATTTTAAAGACCTCCCCTTATGACTTGGTGTACAGAAAAGAAGTACGACTAGCACAACCCCTCAAACTAAAGGGAGATAGAGAAAAGACTCATGGAGCCATGATCAATTTCCAGCAGATAGCCAAGCAAGGGTTCGACAAGAGGACTTCAAACTAAGAATTCAAAGAAGAGAGATCAGTGCTAAAGTACAAGGAACACATTGAAAATTCAATACAACACATGAAATTTGAAACACTATGGAAAGGACCTTTCTGAATCAACACATGCAAAGGGAAGAATGTGTACAAATTTGAAGATATGAAGGGAAACACTTTAGATATACCGGTGAATGGTACTTATCTGAACATTTTCCATTAAAATGCATAGTTCTTTGAAAATTTTAACAGTTATGTACCATATGTAAAAAAAATTGAAAATATTTTAAAATTTTGAGAATAAAATAGCCAAAAGAACACTAAAGAAATAAAAATTCCATATTATATTATATTCATTGAGATTTTACATATAATGTATGGCTCGAGGCTCAAAACTGAACACGAGTCTCTCTCGAGTGAAACCCAAAAGGAGTAATGAGTAAAAAGAAGCAAAATGGAGGCAATGAGAAAAAATAGTAAAATTAAGCCTCCAACCATTGTATTCAAAGGAAAGGGCTCATCATCGGGTTCTTCTTATTCTTCTTCTTCTTCTTCTTATTTTTAGTGTTTTTATCTATCAAGATGCAAAAAGAGGGTGAACACATAACACACACATGCCACACAATGTAGACCTAGGATCTTCTCTCCATGAATTTGCACCAGAAATTCAAAATGCTTCCTCCAAGCAATCCCTAGACCCTGCACCACACCATAATCCTACAAAAGAAAAGTGGATGTTGGCTGAGAAGAGTAGTGGTGTGTCTCAACGTCGATGGTGTAGAAATCAATTAGGAAGGGAAAATAGGGTACATCTATTCCATAGTCCATGTTCCTATGGAGATCCATAGCATTTAGAATACCAACGTCAGGGATGGCCACTCACACTATCTTTCCAAGCCTCTCCATCAATGAAGTGTTGAACATCTTCTGGCATAGCTCAATTATCATGGGCTTGGACACATTTAGGTCTAGCACTGATGCCACAAATTGGGAAAGCACATTGCAGTTGCTCCGAAGCCGGTTTTTGTCAATAATGAAGTCTACACCGACTACCCACTTCAACGCTGCCATGACGAGAGGGTCACATTTCTTCACCATGCACTTGATTCGGTCACTAGTGCCCTCTCTCGTGAAGTAGTGTTGTCTCCATGGAAGGAGTTGAATAGGGGTACCAAGGCCAGTAGACATTTTGATAAAGTAGTGAATTATGGCAGAATGAGAATAAGTGGAAGGCTAGCTAACTTAAGAGACTATTTGTTTGAATGAATGTTGCAAAAGGTGGTGTAGCTATATATAGAAAAGGTGAACCGACAAACCCAACCAACGAAATGTCTATTTCTGGCCGAACGAAAACATGAAGTTTTTAGACAGAACAAAGCAAGGTAGATAAATCATACAGAGGATTAGATGGAATGCTTTAAGAAATAAATTTGGGCATTGGGAGTAAATTCTCTCATACGCTGATTGTTGACATGTGTCCTTCATCACCATCAATTCCAACCAACTTACTAATGAGAAAAGACATGGATTAATGTGCTAAAAATATGACAAAATAATGGTCACACATTTTCAGGGTTACCTTACATCACCTCAGCATGTTTCGTATGATGAAAAACATGCCTTTCAATGCAATAAATTTATTTGTGAAAGAGGCAGTGAGGAGAATGTACAAATTCCATTCTCATGATGTTCTCAACATTCCCAAGGGATATAGATCTAATGTTCACACATTTTTCCCTGGTGTCAACATTTAATGGAACAACAATAACCATGTAGTCTTAACTACATGCACGGGTAAGAAAATTAATTGCACTCATCTCTAAAGAAGTAAAAAATAAGTGGCCAAGAAAATCTCTCTGCAACTTTCTCATACAATCATAGCAAAAGCATCGACCTCTTGAAGGAAAGCTATGGTTTAAAATAGAAGGCTTGGTTATGTTGATGTTTTTGGGTGTTGCTCAATTGCTACTGCCCCAACATCAGAGGAATGACCATTTGATCACTGAAAAAAGTTCCAACCTACTAAGCACATTCAAAGAGAGGCAGTACAAGACATCACTAACAATGTTTTTGACCATCAGTTTTCCACCAACCCCAGAAATCTTAGGGAAGGTGCATTTCAGAGGATGATGGAACACAAACCATCAAAGGATTTTGTGTTTCAGCTTTGAAATAGTGGTCTACCACAGTTTATGTTGCCTACTGTGCAGGAGCTGGTTGACACATGTGCAAAAAGGTTCAATGAAAATATAAAGACAATTGAGAGTCATGGGATCAAGATTACTATTTATACCAAAGCTATATGGGATATGTTATGCTTCCCTATGAGTTGGGGTACTGAGCTTTCTGATGAGGAGTAGATGGATGCCCTAGGAGAAAACATGTTCTAGAAAATGAATTTCTACAAGGATGAAACAAAGGAAAGGCTATAGAGAGGACATATTTGTTGGCCCCTTTCACATAAGAAATTTTGGAAGGATACACAATCTGTGTTCTCAATGCTGGTCTAGGTTTTTGGCCTTAAAAATGATGAGGAGGTCAACCCTTTCTAGTTTTCCCTAGGCATTGCGCTCAAAAGGGAAAAGGTTAAGAGGTATTATGATTTTGTTGAGATAATAGCTAGGAACATCAAAGAACAATTGAAGAATTACCATATCGAGTCCAAATTCATGTATTCTTTTATTATGGTTCATTTTCTTTTACATCAAAATTTTGAGTGGTTGGGATGGAATGTACTAGTATCTAGACTAGATGAAAGGGGCTATCTCCAACTAGTTTATGTAAGGAGCCCTGTGCTTTCAAAGACAGGAGATTATTATCAATTTGTGGATAGTTTTCTAAGGCTAGTACTCCAGGATTTGTTGCCTCACCCTATTGGTCATTTCTCTTAGGAGGTTATAGGATGGATAGAGAATCCACCTATCCCATTGGATTATTTCTTGGGTGAAGATTTCACATTTGTTAGGTTTCATGGTTTTCCCAGGGGGGGTTTTTGACTCCCTAGATTTCTAACTAATAGGGTCTTTGCACTGGAGGCATGCTACCAAGTATCTTTCGTCGACAGGGTTTATGGCACCAGAAGAAAAAAATAAATATTTATGATCTTCCTCTCATGATTGCTAAGAGCCAAGTAATACTGACTAAGCAAAAGGCTTTGGGTTTAGTCCTCATTTGCGACAAGTGGGATTATAACCCGAATGACTTTTCACTTTAAGACATGAGGTTAGGGAATATTTACAAAGAAGAAACCCAGGTCAAGAAAGCCTAAAGATATACATTGACTTGGCTCACATTCCAGAGGAGCGGCCAAAATGGTTAAGTTTATATGAGCCATAGGAAAAATATCAAAGGAATTTATTGATTGGAAAGTCTTGCAATACAAAATTGAAGAAAAGAGGCTGGTTAGAAAGAAAGAAGTCTAAATTCTGGAGATTCTGATGGGAGATGAGATGTGTAGGTGCCCTGTTTGGAAACTTTCCACTCGATGACGAATTTGAGGATTTATATGACAAGGAGGTTGATTCTGACAACAACAATATTGAGATGAGTCATGAAATTGATGAAGAAAGGTTTCCACCATAGGCTTCTAGACCACGGGAGTCGAAAACTAGAGAAATTCAAGGCAAGCAGGTTCACAAGCTCCATCTACTTATGGCACTCAAAATAAAAGAAAGAGGACCCAATGGTCTCCAAGGTCATCCAACACAGCTGCTAAAGGTCAAGTTTTGAAAGACTCTATAGCCAGAGGATCAAAACTTACTAGTTTTGGTCATACAAAATGAAGAAGGATCCATGACCTAGGTACTCCCAATGTGCTGGTCTAACAAGAAGTGGAGTTCGTCCTACAAAATGTTTCATCCACCACTGCTCAGGTAAGTTTTGCTCCCCCTCTTTTTCTTGTTTCCACATCTCTGGTCAACCCCTTACCTCCTCTCATGAAAGGAATCCTCCATCCTTAACCCCCAAACTGATAATTCTGAATGTGCCCCCTACCATTTTAAATAAATCCACTGGGACCATCTAGCACACTAAAGGAGCGTCATCTACCGAAGTCGATGTTGTGCCATTGATTGCCTTGTCAAGGGCCCCTATTGGATCTACTGAAACCACTGCTTTACCCATTACTCTTTGGCCATCCACTAAAGGGAAGGCACCTGTCTATCAAATTGTTTCTATTTTTAACCCTACTAGTTTTTCCCCTAGTCAATTTGGCATCCCACCCTTTTCCATGATCACGTTTCCTTTTGCATCCCCCCATGCTCACACATCTGAAGTTTCCCCTACCATCACTCTTTTTAGGCTTCCCCCTAGTGTTTCCATCATAACATAGAGTGTGAATATCCCTCAGACCCTTTAGGGTCATTCTGATGCTACCAAATAGGCCCGAAAGGCCAAAAATTAGAAAATATTATCAAAAAATGTTGAGAAGCCCACTACAAAGAAGATCAAAGCTTTTTTCAATGAGGAGCGAAACTCTCTACTTATTACCACCATGAAGCTCCTCGTTTCAAATCCCGAAGGGAAAATGTAGATGGAAAATGATGACATCCATGCTATGGGCTTAGTCATGAGCAAAACTCCCTTGATTGATAAGGTGGTCCTAGCAAAAGCCACACAAAAGGTAGTATATGTTGACCATCAGAGGCTAGACAAGAAATTTAAGAAGAGTGAGGTGGAGTTGGAAAATGTGAAAGAAATAGTAAGCAAACTGCAAAATGAGATCCAAGCTAGAGAAGCTGAAGTGACTTGCGTGAGGAAAATTCAAGGCCAGCAAGAAGATGTGTCTAAGTTTCTTGCAGATGTTTGAAGTGAGCGAGTTCAAATTCACACCAAAATTGAAATTTTAAAAAGAAAGCTAAATTATGTTCAATCTTGAAATTCTGATGATCTTTGGAGAATCCAGGTGGAAGTAGAAGAGCCAAGACAAGAACTCAGAAGATTGAGTTTTGAATTAGCAAATGCTCTTCGGGGAAAGGGCCAAATGGAAGAAAATATAAGAGCAAGGGAGGCTCAGTTTAACCAGGAGTTGGCTATTGTGCAAGGGTCTCGACCCCTCTCTATAATGAAGAGGTTGATAGTTATGCATTGGGAGCATATCACAACTAGTGTTGTTGTTTTGGAACCCATCTTATAGTTTCTAAGGGATGTTCAGGAACTAGATGCGAAGGTCGGGCCAATGGCTGGTCACTTCATGCAAAAATGTTCATCCTGAGTGGCAGATTCCCAAAGTTTCATCTCCAAATTGTGTATTGCCACTAACTAGACCTTGGAAATAGTAGGAATTCCCAATCAATGGACCATCTCCATCAAATCCAATGAGATTATCAATCATCATAGGGTTGCGGCAAAATGTAAAGAGTGGCAGATAGTGTTGAATAAGCAGGTTGTCCAAATCAAGGACTTCGACATCTTAGTTAGTTTCAGTTTTCCTCCTCTTCTTTAGCTAGATGAAGATGCGCTAACAATGGAGCAGGTCAATGATGCAATCTGATGTAAGATCTAGGCCTCAACAAAACTTCCAAGTTTAAGTGCCATGCCCATAGTTGATGATGTTGAGTGAAAGATCTATCCTCTTTCTCAACTCTATTATCACTTGGGTGTGTTTTCTTCTAGATGGGGGTGCATTTCTTTTAAAGAGATTTTCAATCTTGAGCAATCATACAGGAAGATCCAGACCCTGGTCCTACCAACTAATGCAGACTGGGAGGCTCAGCATGTTGCTCTCTTCAAAATCCAAGAACAATAAGAGGCCTAGGTTTGTATCTCTGCAAAGCGAAGACTCCTGTGAAGCGTTTTTACCTTGGCCATTTTCATTTTCAGCTTGTGTAATTTTTTTCAGTTTTAGGTGCACCCGTGCTCAAGGAGAATTATCAGAAAGGTGTGCAATGGACCATGTGGTGGTTGCACAGATTTCATATCTCATCTTCCTTTCAAGAGAAAGTTTGGGACATGCATTGACTCATTGGGCATTTTCTTGGGAGCTATATTATGAGCTCAGAGGTTTCTACCTAGTTGACACATCACCTCTTCGCCATGGGCATATTGCATCTTCTACAAAGTAATATGTCTCTAGAGTTTATCGGAGCTGGCTGGCTTTTTTCCTTTCTTGGTTTTTGTGTTGAAAGTTTTAAGTTGGTGCCTTAGGATGATGTGATTAGTCAACAAGACCTCTTGCCAGGTTGTTATTTCTAGGATTTGATCATCTACAAGCCTCTATCATTACTAAATATCTAAATGACATTAATGTAGTAGCTGAGAATTAATGAGCAAAGATCTTTGCAGCCTAATCAAGGATCTATGATCAAATTGCAAGCTATTGGGTATTGATATCTAGCAGTAATTACTTCTGCACTAAGGCAATGCTTTCTTCTTTTGATGGCTATATAAGAAAGGTGTCGACACAATGAATGGTTGGATTCCAAGTTATAGTTTATTTTGACTAAGAAAAGTTTCTTTAGTTTTCTTAGGGTTTTTAGAATTATTTTTAGAAGCAAGTTGCATAACTAATTTACTTTGGCATGTTATATCTATTAAGGTTTAAACTATTGTTAGATTGGCATCTGACCTCTATTTTAAATTTCATTTGATATTTAAAAGCATAAACTATTGAGGAGAATTTGTTAAGACTATGCATGTATGGCCTTTTTCAAGCTTCCTTTCTTTATATCATCGTATTTAATGAAACACCATGTCTTGCAAGCTAGATCTAGATAGTTTAATTAGCAGATTTCTATGTTGTATGCTTGTATGTAGAGTAGTAGTAGGAAAACTGGACTATGTCATTGGACATCTCTATTTTTTCTGAAAGTTGTTATTTTAACGTGCTATGTTGTAATAGGAGGTAGTGTTCATGTGATTTCTGAGATATTGTTTTGTTAATCATAAGAAATCTTTATGTTTGATCGGACCTTAATGAACATTGTTTGCAAAAAGATTTGAAAGTCTGCAATGTGCTTGAAGTTAGCCTTTGTTGTTCATTCTCTTTCCAACAATGAAGGGTTGTGGCATTATGTGTCTATTTATATCACTCATAGGAATGATTTTGTTTGGAATGTTGTAAAAGTTCTGGTGCAACACCTTTTATGTTTTATGTTTACATTTCCTTTTCCCTTTATCTCAAAACCCCCAAGAAGAGACGACTTTCTATAACAATCCTGGAGGTATTAAGTGAGACACAAGTTTTCCCCCACTCATTGAATTTCCCATAAGACTGTCAGAGAGGCACAAGCTTTGATGATCAATAGTACCTTTACACTTTCACACTAATCTAGGGTTTCATTAATTTATTGGGCTTCTTTATGTCTTATTTGGCCTTATTTTGCATCCAAAATCCTTAATTAATGCATCTTTCTCATATTAATCCTGACATTTACAAACATCCAATCATAATTCATGTGTTTTTGGATTGTATGACCCAAATTTAGTGATTTGGGACTCATATGCCACCTTGGGCATAGAGGTCCCACCTAAGTTTTGGGGCCCCGATCTAGATTTCACATAAAACTAAACCTTTGTTGAAAAATGTGTCCCAAGCTTAGCCTAATGGGACTCATACAACACAACTGGTGTATGAGTCTTGCTTAGCTTATACCTAAATTAAATTAAAATTATTGGTAGGATTTTATTCTCCTAGATCTAATGCTAGCTTGTAGTGTTGTAATTTCAAGAAATTTGGCATAAATAAGTATAAATACAAGGTTAGTTCACATATTTTCTCCTAGAAATTTTATGAGCAAGTGTGACCTAATCATTCAAGCATTATCAAGTATTTTGGAGTGTTATTCAAGAATCGAGCATCGAGTCAATGTCATCACACATTATGTTTTTGTTTTAGCTAACATTTGTGATGTAGGGTTTTATGATTCAAGCAAGCATTCAATTCAAGATTCATATAATTCAAGCAAAGACTCAAGATCCAAATTCATGCTAGCCATTTCATACATGATTGTAGCATCTTGTTCAAGGGTTTGGTGAGTTGCAACATTTCTTATTTGTTCATTCTTCATTCCTCTTTCCTATTTCATTTCATTTCAAGGTTTGATTACCAAAATGAGGTTTGACCAAGGCAAACCCCTTTGTACTAATTTTTTTCCCCCTCTCTTTATTGTGTGATTTGTAGATATAGGTTAAAGACACATTGAAGAGAAAGATTGGAAGAAGTTGTCAAGTTTTCAAAATTTTCAAAGTTGTCACCTTGTTTACAAGATCACTAAAAGACATACACAGAGCAGAATTTAGCATTTCAAATGCAAAAATCAAAACTAGAAGAAAGAGAAGAGGTAAAAGAGGAGATTTAGATCTTGACCTTCTGAAAAAGCTGAGTAGTACTAATATTCCACTTTTGGCATATGAGTTCCAATACAGTTTTTTTCTATATTTTAGTTGTTCTAGAGTGATCACTGCTAGATTTTTGTTCCTGCCCAAAAACCCTAATATGGGATGAAATCACCCAGCTTGGCGTATGAGTCCTAGTGTGCATTAAATTAAACATTTTCAGAATTTTAGACCTTGTTCCAAGCTGCTATAGGTTTCTAGATGTATCTCTCTTATTTTTCAATTTTTTGTTCTAATTTGTATTCATTTCTAGGTCATTCATTTGAGTTTTACATAGCATTAAGTTTATGTTTAGCATGGAGCCTAATCAATCTTCAAGTCATAGATTCTTGGTATGTGGCAACTGGTATGTTAGCTAGGCCCCAGGTGGGGGGTCAAGGGTGACAACCCCTAAAAAATAGGGGTTTTTTTGTGTCGTCACTATAAAAGAAAAAAACTAACTTTGTAGAACCCTAATTCTAGAAGCTTCTAAAAAGATTTTCATAAGTAGTTGGGATGGGAGTTGTAGTAGGGTGCTTATTCACGAGATTGTAATAAGTTTTTCATTGGATAATAAAATCATTGGATGGCTACAGTTTTGTGGATGTAGCCTAGATTGGGTGAACCACGTTAAATTCTCTGTGTTGTCTTATTGCTACTATATTTTTTTTGTGTGTGTTTTATTTATCTATTTTATTGATCAAATCTACATTTAACTTGTTAGATATTTTCCTTCTAACCTTAACAAGTGGTATCAAAGCTAGGTTGTGTTTGGTTATCCTCTACAAGAATGTCTCACAGTTGAGTGGGAGTCTCAAGGTTGAGTGGGAGTAATGGAAAACGAGGGTAAGTTGAAGGTTAAGAAGTTCAATGGGAAGAACTATTAGTTATGGAAGATGCAAATAGAGGACTACCTTTATCAAGAGGATTTCTGACGTCCATTGGAAGGGAAAACCATGAAATCCTCAGCAATGTCTAATGATGACTAGGATATTTTGGATAGAAAGAAACTTGGCAATATTTGTTTATGCCTAGCACAATCGGTAGCATTCAATATTACAACAACAAAGACAAATCAAGAGTTGATGCAAACCCTGGTGAAGTTATATGAAAATCCTTCCACTTCGAATAAGGTATTTCTTATGAAGCATTTATTTAATATGAAAATGGTAGAAGGTGGGTCAGTTGTTGATCATTTAAATGAGTTTAATATGGTTACCAATCAATTAACTTCTATAAATGTAAAAATTGATGAGGAAGTTAGTGATCTTTTGATTCTGTGTTATTTGCTTGAAAGATGGAATAGCTTGGTAATAGCTGTTAACAATTTTGTTTCTGGTTCGAATACATTAAAATTTGATGATGTTGTTGGTATTATTTTGAGTGAGGAAATTCTTAGGAAAAGCTCAGGTGGAACATCCACATCAGGCAATGTTTTGAATGCAGAAAGTAGGGGAAAAACAAAGGAGAGAGGAAACAATTCTGGAAGTCATGGGAAGTCATGAGGAAAATCAAAGGACAAGAGGTGACAATCTAGAGAAAAGAAGGATTGCTAGTATTGTGGTAAGCCTGGTCATTTAAAGAAAGATTGCTAGTCTCAAGAAAATAAAGGAGACAAAAAGGAAGTAAAATGGAAAATGTGGTAAGTAATAAATCTGATGAGGATGCTTTGATTCTTTCCCTTGATAATGTTGATGATTCTTAGGTGTTAGATTCAGGGACTTCATTTCATGCTATGCCCCATAGAAGTTATTTTCTTGATTATGTCCAAGGGGATTTTGGGCTAGTTTATTTGGGAGATAACGAAACTAGTCAGATTGTTGGAAAGGGAAGAAGCAAGATTAAGTTGCAAAATGGGAATCATTGGCTACTGCATGAGGTAAGGTACATTCCAAAGTTAAGCATAAATTTAATTTTAGCAAGACAACTAGATTACAAAGGTTGTGTTGTTACATTTAGTGATAAAAATTAGAAGATTACAAAAGGTGTCTTAGTGGTAGAAAAAGGTGTGAAATTAGGCACCTTATATCTTTGTATAGGTCATACTGTTCCTTCTACTTTAGCTATTGTAGATAAAAATCAATTTTTAGGAACAGATGCTACAGTTTAACAAGCCAAAAATCAAGTAGTTGCTATGGACTCTAAATTAGCACTGTGACATAATAGACTTGGTAATATGAGTACAAAAGGTATGAACGTACTTCACTCAAAGAAAGTTTTACCAAGGCTAAAATGTGTTAATATGGAATTTTGTGAAATTTGTGTGTATGGAAAACAAAAGGGAGTAAGTTTCCTCAAGGATGGGAAGTAACTCAGGTATCTTCTAACTCAGGGAGTGAGCTTGTGCATATGGATGTATGGGGACCAACTCAGGTATCTTCTCTTAGTGGATCTCAATATTATGTTACATTTATTGATGCTACAACTAGGAAGGTATGGATTTATTTCCTTAGGAAAAAATATGATGTATTTGAAACTTTTAAAAAATGGAGAAGCTTGGTTGAGAATGAGATGGGTTAAAAGTTAAAATATCTCAAATCTAATAATGGTGGTGAGTATTTTAGTAAAGAGTTTGAAAATTATTGTTCCTCTAATCATATTCATAGGTAGAAAATGGTTCCAAGGACTCCACAGGAAAATGGAGTGGCTAAGCGCATGAATAAAATAATAATGGAGCATGCACGGGCTATGAGATTGCATGTTGGGCTGCCTTTAAACATGTGGGAAGAGGCTATAAACACTATTTTTTATTTAATTAATAGAGGCCCCTCTAATCCTTTGGGTTGTGGTATTCCATAGGAAGCATGGATAGGTAAGAAGGTGAGTTATTCATTTCTCAAAACCTTCAGTTGTGAAGAATTTGAACATGTAGATACTGAAAATAGAACCATGCTTGATGCAAAATCAAAGAAATGTATATTTTTTAGATATAGCATTGATGAATTTGGTTATAGGCTTTGGGATTTTGAAAATCAAAAAATTTTGAGAAGCAAGGATATCATATTCAATGAGAAAGTGTTGTATAAAGATCAATTGCAACAAAATGAGTGTTGGAGATATGTGCCTCAATCTTGCTGACCTGAACCTCCTGTAAGAGTAAATCGGTGAGACACTTGAGATATCCTACCGATGAGTTGATTAGTCCTGAAGGATTGAAGTGTTTAGATCGGTGTTACATGTGATCAGTCTTGTCGAAGAGAACTATTACAGTGACTTGAACTGTCGACGTGAGTTCTCTGTTTCATATTGATAGTAGTTATCTAGCCGATGAGGTTCGTCGGTGAGACTCTTGCCAATCTGAGGAATGTATGCAAAGTATCCTGGATGAGTTTCGGTATGACTTTGGCTGATGATTAGATTAGAGTGACATTGGGCATTGGGATGACTTGTGAATGTCACTTTGGTGCTTATGGTCAGGCCAAAGAATTCTGTCGGGAAGACTCCTGTCGAAGTGAACTATGTTGGGATTACATTGGTCTTCGAGTAGACCTGCGAATGTTGAACCAACTATGTTAGTCTGGCCGATGGGTCTGATCAGTGTACATCTTTTTGAGAAAAAGATGGTTGGGCTAACACGATACTTCAGAATTCATCATACCGATAGTAGATCTCTGGCTGATGTGATCTGTTTGTTGTGCGTCTGGCCGATGTGTGTGTTTGGTGTGACTCCTGTTGATGAAAGGTTCCAAATTGTAGTGAGTTTTTTTTATTCGAGGTGACTTAAGATCTCAGTGTGACTTTGTCCAATAGTGTTGGTATTGCCAATGGAAGTGGTCGATGTGACTTTGGCTATTGTTGTGAGTTTTCAGTTTTGCTGCCGATAGTGGTTCTCTTGCCGATGGAGTTGCTCCTGATGCATATTGCTGTGAATCCCGCCAATGTCATTTGGTCGGGGTGACATTAAGGCTCAATAAGAATATTAGCGACAAAGCATGTTTGGCCGATGGGGTTTACATTCAGTACAACTCCTGCCAATGAGGTGTTTCGAACTGTAGCTGAGTGTGAGGTCATCAGTGTGACTTGGGACTTCGATGAAACCTTCTTCAATGTAACATTATGAACTCTTTTCGATGGATGTTTTCTTGCCAATGGGCTTGGTCAGGACCTCGAGATGATGGAGACATCAGGGATACTTTGGAGATTAGTGTGTCCTTTGAGACTATGACCGATAGAAAAAATCAAGCTGATGGAAGTGAAGATTAAATTGGTTGAATGAACGATGACTTTGTTGGCATGCCGATGTGTCGATTGTTCATTGGAGGAGCACGATGAGTTGGAGGAGGTTATTCATTTTCCAAGACAAGTTGACGGTTGATCTAACTGAAGAAGATGAACTGAATAATTTTGAATTAGGATAAAGCTCTTATAAAAGATCGTTTAGGGGTTGGTTGGTGAGGGAGAATACTATTATGAAGGAGGTGACTCTGCTCTCTCTCTCTATGGTTCAATTGTGAAACCTCTCTCTCTTTGTGGATCTACTCTATATATTGTGTGAGAATATTGTAACAGTGCAAAGTTTGTAATGGATTGAGAGGTTGATCAGAGAAATGTAAATAAAAAAGGGAGAGGGAATTAGAATAGGGTTGTTGCCAGTATATCTCCAAAATGAAACAAAATGTAACCTCTGTGAAAAGGCTATGAGCCTAAGATTTTATTGTAACTCTGTTTGTTTTTTAATAATACAATAGCTCAGATCTTTTGGAGTGTGGGGTTTTTGATCCGAAACAGTTTTCCCCACGTAAATATGTTTGTTCTAATCTTTTGTACCATCTTTCATGTTTAATGGTTCCATTTGTTGAATTTGTTTATGCAATTTGTTGAAACTAAATCCACACATGCTTCTCTCAAAAGGATTAATATGGGAATTGAAGTGTGTCTGATTCTGCTTTGTGACATAGTTGTACATGTTTTTGAGGAAATCTATTTGAAATTAAAGTTATCAAAGGCACTACTATTCTTGGAAGTTTTTCTGAGATGAGAAACTTTTCCCAACAATGAGAAGAAAGAAAATGATTATGTAGTGTCGGATGATACTCCAAACAATAATGTCCCAGTGGTTCTTCATGCTCTGCAACAACAACAACAAATACCACAAACTCCAATGAATGTTAGATGATCTTCAAGGACGAGTAGACCTCCAAAAATATTTTCTCCCTCTTTGTATTCTATTTTATTAATTGATGCTAGTGAACCTAAATGTTATGATGAAGCTATGTAGGTGGATCCCAAGGTTCAGTGGGAGCATGAAATGGAAGAAGAAATAGACTCCTTGTTGAAAAATCAGACTTGGGAATTATGCAAGTTGCCTACAGGTAAAAAGGATTTACCAAAAAAATGGGTTTATAGGGTAAAAGAGGAGGATGGAGGTAAGAAAATATTTAAAGCCATATTAGTTGTAAAGGGATTTGCATAGAAAATAGATATTGATTTTGATAAAATATTTTCTCTAGTTGTTAAAATGGCTTTTATTTGTATTGTTTTAAGTATTGTGGCTACTGAAGATTTGCATTTAGAAAAAATTGATGTTAAAATAGCCTTTCTCCATGGTAATTTGGAAGAGGAAATATATATGGAATAGCCGCAAGGATTTGAGGTCAAAGGTAAGGAGAAGCTAGTTTGCAGATTGAAGAAAAGTCTATATGGCTTGAAGCAAGCACCTTGGCAATGGTATATTAAATTTGATAGTTTTATGGTTGAGTAAGGCTATAGTTGGTGTAATTCAGACCGTTGTGTTTAATTTAAGAGGTTAGATGATAATAGATACATTATTTTATGTTTATATGTTGATAATATGCTTGGAGCAAGGTCTAATATGGATCACATAAAGGATTTAAAACAACAGTTAGAAAATTCATTTGCTATGAAGGATTTGGGGGAAAAATAAATAAATCCTTGGTATGAAGATTACTAGAAATAGGAAAAATAGAAAATTGTTTTTATCTCGGGTTGATTATGTTGAAAAGGTGTTGTAGAGATTTTATATGGAGCATGCAAAAGTTGTCAGCACACCTTTGCCTAGTCATGTCAAATTGACTAAGGATATGTGTCCAAAGACACAAGAGGAGGAAGAAAAAATGTCCAAGATATCATATGCTTTAGTTGTAGGTAGTTTAATGTACACCATGGTATGCATGAGACTAGATATTTCACATGTCATAGGAGTTGTTAGCAAGTATATGAGTCATCCCAAAGTTGAGTATTGGAATGCAGTAAAATGGATTCTTGGGTACTTGAGAGGTACATTCAATAAATGTTTATGTTTTGGAGGCTCTAATACCGATTTAAAAGGCTATGTTGACTCATATTTGGTAGGGGATATAGATACCATGCAAAGTACCACAGATTATGTATATACAATTGGTGGGACAATAGTGAGTTGGATTTCTCAATTGTAAAAGGTGGTTGCTTTATCCACCATGGATGCAAAGTATGTTGCTACAACAAAGGTGACAAAGGAGATGATATGGCTGCAACTTTTCATGGAAGAGTTGGGAAACAACAGGCTGAAAATCACTTGTTTATAGATAGAAAAAGTGCCATTCATCTTACAAATAATTCTACCTTGCACTGTAAAACCAAACACATACAACTAAGATATCATTTCATTCGGTTGGTGTTGGAAGATGGATAGGTAAAGCTAGAAAAGATACATACAGATGACAATCCAATAGATATGTTTACGAAGGTGATGACAAGGGAGAAGATGAGCTCCTCTTCAGCTTTAGTTGGCCTTCAAGGTTGAATTCAAGTATAACAGACTGGTAGGGTCCAAGGTGTTTATTTCCAATGGGAGTTGTAAGTGCAGTGGTGTTGTCCAAGATTAGTCTCCAAGTGGGAGATTGTTTGGTGTGGAGCTTGATTAGTCACCAAGTGGGATATTGTTGGTATGTCATGATTGATCATGATATACTATATACTCTTTATTTATCCTCATTGGGTTCTAGGGCTAGGTTGAGCCCCAAGTGGGGGTTCAGGGGCAAAAGCCCTTGAAAAGTGGAGGTTTTTCATGTCAACACCGAAAAAGGAAAAAAATGACTTTGTAGAACCCTAATTCTAGAAGCTTCTAAAAAAAATGTTATAAGTAGTTGGGATGGGAGTTGTAGTAGGGAAATTATTCACGAGATTGTAATAAGTTTTGTACTAGATAATAAAATCATTGGATGGCTACGATTTTGTGGATGTAGCCCAGATTGGGTGAACCATGTTAAATTCTCTATGTTGTATTGTTGCTACTATAATTTTTCTGTGTGGGTTTTATTGATCAAATCTACATTTAACTTGTTAGATATCTACCTTCTAACCTTAATATTTTCACAATTAGATCTTACATGTTACTAGTATTTTCAAGCCCTAGCTCAGTGGTGAACCCCATTTTAGTTTTTGATCATACCCTAGGATAACCTTTAGCAGATCTCTGTCTCATTCTATCATTTGATTGAGATATCTAAGGTATCCTTGAGTGAAAATTGAGCAAAAAAGGTCCTAACCCTAGTGTTCCATCTCCTAAAAGGTGGAGCACACTATTTTCATTATTTCATTTTGGTGAACCTTCATTTAGAACACTTTATTTTTGATTTGGAGTGCATCATAATCATAGATCTATCTTGCATTAACTTTACATTAGTTAATTTACATCCAGGGTTTCTAAATATTGCATTAGTGAAAGCGCATATAGGTTGCATTTTTTCATCTTGCATCATTGAATTTCATTTGAAATCCACATTTTCACTTAGTCTAGACATCATCCAAAAAATATTTATATAATGTATTCATATCAAATTTGCTGAAAAATGGTGCAAAAACCTTAATCTAGGACTCATATGCCCCTTTGGGAGATTTAGTCCCAGTACAAGGGGTTTTTCTTGATTTATAGGTATTTTGTGGTGATTGTTGTGCACTATTTGAATCCCTAAAAATTCCTTATTAGGACTCATATGCTCCTCTGGGAAATTTAGTCCCATTTTAGATTTTAAACTGCATTTTCTAGCATTAAAAATTTTCTTTTTGTGTTTTTGTTTGTTGAATTGTTAGTTATTTGTTTCAGTTTGTAGAGTTTTTGTTTCATTAATTTCATTGCATCTAGCTTAATTTTATTTGAATTAGAATTATAGAATAGCATTTATCTTGTGCATCTTGCATTTCATTGATTATCCCTTGCATGATCTTTACAACTTGGTGTTTTATTGCAATACTATAGTGAGATGAAGTTTGAGACTCATGTCATCCCATGATAACACAATCGTCGTGGATCTTGGGTTATCTAGCTCTTTCACTACTAGTGTTGACACTAGTTCACTAGGTATGGACCATACCCTCAACCACTCTTTTCCTTCAAGTAGTTTGACAAGTGTTGAGACAATGGTTGCTAGTATTCCAAAAGAAAACATAATCCTAATTCATGAAGACTTAGAAAACCTACAAAATCAAATAATTACTGAAAACATTTCAATCACCGCTATCCCTACCATAGAGAACATACATCACATGATTAAAAGTACATATGAAGTTGACCTTATGCATAACATAGTTCATATTTTTGTAAAAAATCTTACCTCAACCACTAGTTATGCTTTACCTTTGAAGAATGCCCAAAGCTAAGGAGAAATTCAAATTGCTCCTCCCACAACTATTGCTTCTATTCCTACCTATACCAATCCTCAAGTTACAACAACAATGCAACCTACTAGTAATGTCATTCCTTCCCTGAGTATTTGTGCTAGCATTCCTAGTACCTTTTGGAATCACATGTCATATCTCCTACAACTTTACCTCTAAACTGTAGATTTTTGGGTGTGAGGCTTATAGGCTACTCTCACACTCTTAGGATGTTTCACCTAAAAGGAGAGAGATAAACCTCATGAAAAATAAATGTGGTTCACTCAAATTAAGATGTATATCATATTATTAAGGCTAAATGAGATGATCTAAATGTAACTAAATGAAAATTTTCACTGATTATGAATGCAAAACCTAAGAAACAATTGATGTTTGAAAACACAATGTGATATGAAAGCATGAACTAATGTATGAACAAATGCAAAATAGAAAGGAGGCTGAATCAGAGTGCATATGGGAGTTTGATGAAGATTCTGGAGTGTTCTGAATGCTAACAAAACTCACTGAAAAATCACCAGTGGGACTCATTCGCCACTGATGGTGAATCAATCCTACTTTTGATGAAAACTTTTGGAAACTAGTTTATGAGTGTTGGGATCCAGAATCTGACAAAAACTAACTTTCCAACCTTAAGGTGGGACTCATTCACCACTAATGGAAAATTAGTCCTCTCCCAAAATTATGTTAAATCAAGGACCAATCATGTAGCACTAGATCTAAGGTTGACTACTTGTTGAGTTGACGAAGTTAATTATGTAGAAAATAGACAAAATCTCTTCTCCAAGCTTGAAATAGGTTGTTGTTGACTTGAAACACTTTATTGAATTCTTTTCCACTTTTCAACACCTAATAGCTTGTCAAATCTGCATACACAAGTTTGCAAACACACATGCAAAAGGGGGAAAATGGTTAAGGGTTAGGTTATAGGGATTTTCCTTGGTTAAATCCCACTTTGGTAATCAAACCCTTAATGAAGAAATGGAGTGAAATGAACAAGGAAAGATGAATAAACAACATGAAAATATCCTAAACTCACCAACCTTGTTGAAGAAATTTTAAGATATATCAATGGTTGCTCCAAGATACTTTATTAATGCTTGGTTAAATGATGCAGTGTGCTTGAATGCTTGAATATATGAGTGAATAAGTGAACTTGATGAATGGGGGTTAAAATGAGAAGAAAAACACTTATTTATACATACTTGTGCCTTAGTAACCCAATTATACCTCATCATAGGATGATATAAGGTCATTTTAAATAAAAACCCGAAAGAAAATTTGAAATATTTTGAATTTTGAGCCAAGAGGGACTCATTCACCACCCATGGCAAATGGGTACCACCTTGAACTTGAATGTGGGTGTTGGGAATTATCTTGCATTTAATGTTGTTTGTCAAGTTTACATTCAAAAAAACACTTAATCAAGCCTTATAAGGGCATAAAAGGGTCAAATAAAGCTTAAGAATGGTGTAAATAGTGAAATCTTGTTACAAGACTTTACAACACTTCAAAATAGGACTTGATCAGTGATGAAAAAGTGATTTTTAGGTGAATTGTAATGAATAGAGTCTAGAAAAGTGTAGAAAGGTTTTAAAACACTTCACAACACCTTCACAAGATGCCATATTTTGAATTTTAAGGACCTAATGTGAGTGTTCAAGCCACATTGCAACATCAAATCAAAGAAATATGGATCAAACATCACGAAGAACTGACATGAGTTATGTCGCCCTAGAGTGAGTATGCATTTTATTTCTCAAACAAACAACCTATATCTAATCCACAACTAGTTAGATGATCAAAGCTCAATTCAATTTCCCTTTCACATGTGCATTCCTTTGTTCTTATGTTTATTTTTCCATGGGATCTTCATCCTGGGGGCTTGATCATCCCTCTTGATCATTGTCATTCCATCTTGTTAACGTAAGTGCATTGAGACCTCTCTCTCAATATTCATGGCTACTTTAGTGTGAGTTTGAAGCAAATTCATCCTCTCACTAAAGTGGGGCTAAATGGTCCATGATTTTTGGTCCATTTTTCTTTGATTTGATGTTGTAATGTGGCTTGAACACTCACATAAGGTCCTTAAAATTCAAAATATGGCATCTTGTGAAGGTGTTGTGAAGTGTTGTAAAACATTTCTACACTCTTCTAGACTCTATTCATTACCATTTACCTAAAAATCACCTTTTCATCACTAAAAAAGTCCTATTTTGAAGTGTTATAAAGTCTTGTAACAAGCTTTCATTCTTTTCTAGGCATAATTTCACTATTCATCCCTTTCTCATGCTTTATCTAGCCCCTTTATGCCTTCATATGTCTTAATTAAGTGTAATTTTGAATGTAAGCCCAATAAACAACATTAAATATAACTTAATTAGCCCTATAAAAACATTAAATATAACTTAATTCCTAACACCCATTTTTTAGGTCCTAGGTGGGACCCATTCACTGTGGGTGGCGAATGAGTCCCCCTTGGCTCCAAATTCATTTTTTTTTAAATTTCCTTTTGTGTTTTTATTTAAAAACACTTGATGTTGGCCTGTGATGAGGTATGAAGGGTTAACTAAGGAACAAGTGTGTGTAAATAAGTGATTTTCACCTCATTTTACATCTCCTACAATCTCCTCATTCATTCAAGGATTTCATCTCACATTTCAAGCATTCAATCATTCTACAACATCAATTCAAGCACTTTGAAGCATCCATTAACATTACTTCAGATTTACATTATTAAGGGTTTGGTAAGTTGATAGCTATTGAATGTTAATAGTTTATCTCTCTTTCATTTCATTTTTTCATTAAGGGTTTGATTACCAAAAGTGGGGTTTGACAAGGGAAAACCCCTATTTTCTAACTCTCAACCATTTTTCCCCTATTGCATGTGTGTTTGTAGACCTAGGTCTGAATATTTAACAAAATTTTTGGTGTTGAATATTGGTAAACAAGTCAACTAGGCATTTCAAGTCAACTCATTCATATTTCATGCTTAGAGAAGGTTTTTTATCTATTTTCTATAGAATTGACTTAAGCAACCCGATAATCAGAGATTTTCTGATTTGGTGTTGCAGAGTTGTCTCCTAATTTTTTCAAAATTTTAGGAGAGGACTAATTTTCCATTAGTGGCTAATGATTCCCACCTTAGGACTAATAATCTGAATTTTGTTAGATTCTAGATCCCAACAGTTAGAAACCAGTTTTTGACACTTTTTCACCAGTAGGAGGACTAATTCACCACCCTGGGCGAATGAGTCCCAATGTGAAATTTTAGTAATTTCAGTCAATATCGACAACATTCTAGATTTATCCAGCATTGCCCAGGTGCACTCTATTTCATCCGATTTCTTTATGTTCCGCATTATTTGTTCATTTAGTTCATTATTTGCATATCATAGTGTGTTTTCAAACATAGTTTAAATCTTAGTTTTGCATTCATATTCATTCATTTAATTCACTTAATTACATTTATTTTACTTCATTTATCTAGACAATATTCCACATAACATAATTTGAATGAACCCTTAATAGCATTTTTGGCACTATCTCTCTCCTTTTAGTTGAAAAACCCTAGAAGAGCAAGAGAAGTACATAGGAACCCAAAAATCAGTGGTTCATTTTGGTGAACCTACATTTCAAACACTTTGCATTTATAATTCATTTTCATATTGCATCCTAGATTAATTTTGCATCAAAATTCAATTAGGACATTGTTTTGTTCTTGCATTCTAGGAATTTTCATATTGCATTAGTGAAAATTTCATTTAGATTTCATTTTTGCATTACATCTCATTGAAAAACTTGAAAATCTACATTTTGCATCCTTGATTGCATTCTGTAGAGCATTAATATCATCTTAAAATTTCTGAAAAACAAACAAACACATCATATTTGGACTCATTTTCCACCCTGAGTGAATCAATCGCTCTGCACTTTTTAAACAACATTTATGGAATTTTTCTAGCATTTTCCTACATTTCTATTTTATGTAGTTAGTTCTCTATTATAGTTAGCAAAATTTCTATTATTTGCATTTAGACATATTAGATTACCTTTCATTTTCATTCACCCCTCCTTTGTGGTACTTGTATGAGTGTTTGGTGCCCCTTTGATAATAATTTAGTGAGAAGAAGTTCTAGAATCATGGCCTCCCATGATAGCACTTTCATTGTGGACCTTGGGATCTCACAAGCTCCTACTCCTAGTATGGGAAATGGTGCATTAGGCACTGACAATACCACTTCTATGCCTTCACCTTTCCATCCAATGAATTTTGACACCCAAACCAATTCCCTCCCACAAGAAAAGGTCATAAATATTCATGAGGATTTTGCACATTTACAACAAGATTTGTCACTTGAAAACATTTCCACCACTGCAATACCTGCCAATGACAATCTTCATCGTTTGATTGAAGGTGATGATGGCTTGCAAGTGATGAAGAGAATTTTTGAGATTTACAATAAACATGCCTCTTCTAATACTTAATCCGCAAACATTCTTATAAGCCAGGGAGGACCTCAAGTTCCTCCCCCTTCAACCATAGCATCTAAACCAACTTATACCAATCCACAAGTCCACACAACTATGCACTAGGTTAACTATGCGGCTACTTCTTTCCCAACTCCACCTAGCATTCCTACTTCTTTGTGGCATCACAAGTCCCCTCCACCAGCTTCACACCCTATAGTATTCCTTTCCCTTCCCCTAACATCACCACCCTTTTCCCTTCCATCTCAACCTACATACCTCGACCCTGTTCTTACACAACTCCTTAATACCCTCTCATCTATGGAACATCAACTTTCCACCATTAGCCAAGGTCAAACCGCTTCACCCACATATCATGTCTGTAGCAACCCCTTATCCTTAGAAGTATTACATACCGTAATGCCACAAGGGATAGAAATGCCTTGGTTTGAGAAATACAGAGGTAAAGGAGACCCTATCAACCATGCTAATGCTTATACAACTTTGTGTAGTGATTTTTTCCTTGATGATAAACTGTTAGCCAAATTGTTTCCAAGGACCTTGAAAGATACTGCCTTAGAATGGTTTTCTAACTTGCCTAACAATTCCATCTAATCCTTTAATGAATTGGTGGATGCTTTCATAACTCACTTTCAAGTGCACATGACACCTAAAAAGACAATGGCTAACCTCATGTGATGTAGACAATTTCACAGATGAAAAAGTAATAGATTTTATCTCACGATACCAACCCTTGTATGCTCAAATTGATGTCAAGATTATTGATGCACATCTGCAAAAGATGTTTATTGAAAAATTTCACAAAAACCTTCAAGATAAACTATGTTGAAATTCCCTTCATTCATGCATTTATGCACCACCTTGTGTGAATACCATAACTCAATTTCAAGTTGTGATTCCAAATCCACTTATAACTAAGCTGAAAAACATGAACACAACAATCAAAACCAAAATAACACACAAAACTTTCACAACCCAAATAGAGGCTTTTTACAATTCAATCCACCTCCTCCATCACAACTGCAACCAACCCAACTAGCTCAAAATCAAGTGGCAGTTGTTAAAGCAGCAATGCCTTATACCTATGGAGACTCGAAGATAAAATTTACCCCCTTACTCAATACCCTCCATAACACAATGAACCAATTTTAATTCAACAATGCATGCTCACTTTGCCACCCGTTAGACCGCTTGATCCAAATCAGCCCTTACCACCCACCTTCAAACCTAATGCTTATTGTCATTTTCATCACCAAAATGGGCATGAGACTGAACACTCCAAGCGTCTAAAACATTTAGTTCAAAACCTTATTGATTCAAGCCATTTGTCCATTGTGGGTGTTAATAATCAAGGCAATAAGTCTGTTGCACCCCCCAACCAGAACTTACGATTTTTCACCAATCCTATGCCTAAACACACTACTTCATTTTTGAAGGCTAGTGAACCTTCAAACACTGATGTAATGACTGTTCATACAAATACTGAATAACATGATATACCTCTACTTGTTACTAAAGATAGTCCTATGGATCAACTTGTGGCTACAATAGATGTTATCCCTCATAAGGGCCAAACCACTAAATCTCTTGATATCACTTTTTTTGCTAAATACATACTACAAAAACTTCCTGATGGTCCTCTCTACATAGCTAGCAGAATCTATGATAAGCCCAATAATGGGATATTAATAGATCCTGCTTTTTGTGAGAACATGATCACATAGGAGTTTCTAGTCTTACATGATCTATATCAAGATGATTATAATAAACCAACTGCATGGATTGAGATACATATTGGTTTTGCATGCCCTATGATCAAATCAATCACACTCCCCTTATAGATAAGACCTAAAACTTTGGAGGTAACATTTTCAATTATTCCACAATCTGACCAATTTCGTTTGTGGTTAGGCCACCCTTGGCTTTGCTCAATGAAAGTGGTCCCATCAGTTGTTCACAAGTGTTTGAAGTTTCCACATGACAATGAGATATTCACCATACACCATAGTGGCTTTAATCCCTTATCTTCTAAAGGTAATTTTTCATTAGAACCCTTTTGGCCTGAACCCATGGAACCCATCACCCCTTAAAAGGACTTCTTTTTCATAGCTTATCAAAAGTTCAAAGCCAAAATAATAGCTGAATTTTCTCTTCATAACACATCCCCGTCTACTTCCACACCTCCTATCATAGATGAAACCATGTTTAAACCTGAGTCTGACATTGAGAAAACCATACAACCTCCTAAACAACCACCCCTAGACACTTCCCCACCATTTTTTAAATGACCAAGAGAAAATGAAACAACTCCTGTCATGCCTCCTCACATTAAACAAGTGTATAAAGCAAAAGAGAAAGTGGTTGACCCATCCTCTTTGGTTTCTTCTGTTCTTCCCTCTTCAGAAGTAGAAGAACCTATGATGCCTCAATATTATCTTACACCTCAAGAAATCCAAAAAAGAATTAAATGAAACTGTGGTGCTAGGGAATGTAGGCATCGTCATTGTCTCCTTGCTCGTTAGTCTCACATGGAAGAAAATAAAGAAAATCAACCTCTACCTTTGACACAAGTAATAGATGACCACCCTCCTTCTCCTGACCTACCACAAGATAGTCTAGTGGAACAATCACAATAAAATGAACTAATCCAACAACCACAACTTTTGATACATCCATCCTTAGAAATCACCCTTTGTCCTCTTGTTGTCATTAATCTTGATGATGATGATGATGATGATGTGACAATAGAAAAAATAGATGAAGAAGTGCATAATGACATAAATTCTCTATTTTCATCTACAATGAGCTTAAAAGATAAATCCTCTCCACCAAGTGAAGAACTTGGTATGACTCCTAGTTTGATGCTTGCAATTATTCCTTTGGATAGTCAACCACCCTCGCATTACACTAAACATGATTGGGAGGTAGATGACTTGTTAGATGGTTGAATTCCATTTTCCTAAATAGCTTTTTTTCTTTTCTCTTTTTATTTTTCCTTTTTGTTTTCCTTTCATGTGTTATCATGTTCCCTCGTATTGTATGTTTGATGTTCCCTCTCTTTGTACACTTCTTCTATTAGTACCTCTATTCTTCTATTCGTCGTGCATTGTATTTTTTTCTTTTGTTTTGTGTTTTTATTTTTGGGATGACGCAAAGCATAGAGGCACCCTATGTCTCTTCCATGTTGACCCAAATGGTCCTTTTTATTTTCTTTTGTTTTGTGTTTTCCTTTTGGGGATGACGCAAGGCATCAAGACCAAAATGTCTCCTCCATGTTGACCAAAAGGTTTTTCATTTTTTTCACCTTTTCATTTTCTTTTTTCTTGTTTTTTCCTTTTGGGGATGATTCAAGGCATCGAGACCGCAATGTCTCTTCCATGTTGACCCAAAATAGACTTTTCTTTCCTTGTTTTTTCTCTCTCTTTATGTCATTCTTCTAGTTCTATGTGCTTTGGGGAATGATGAAAGTTTCAAGCTCTTTCATAAACACATTACAACAACGAACATACTGACCCCAAATCCATAGATCCCTTATGTGTTTGGTGTGCTCTTTTCTAGGGAGAAACTCCCTTTATTTGTTTTTCATTTTCCTTGACATGACACAACGTTACTCAGAAACATATGACTTGAATAGGGCTTTCCAAGTTGGATCTCATGTCTTTTTTTCCTTTTTCATTTTATTTTCTTCTCTACTTTAAAGTAATTGCTCACAGAACGATGTGTAGAAATCCCTTTAAAGTAGGGAGCATATATTACCATAATTTATTTGCATTCTTGGTTCCTAGTGTAGCCTTTTCATTTAAGTGATGTGTTCGTCACTTTTTGGATGACATTGGGTGTGATGTCCTTCATAAGCGTGATCTATCTCAGCATATTACATTCCTCTTGGTGGCCTGATGCGACATATTGCATCCCCTAAGTTGTGAATATACTATTCTTTGATTGGTCCTCTCGTGGAGACATTAGACACAATTTCCCCTAAATGACTGACCTTGCATGAACTTAACAAGAATCCTTTGAACATTACATCTTTTACATTTTACATTTTACATTTTTGCCACCTTGCATAACACAACTTGCATGACTATGGTACCTTTATTTTTGTTCATGAAATTTTTCTTTGTGGTGCCTTGTGAAATTTATTAGGAGGCATAAATTTGATATGGTTGACTGGGAAGCCCACCTAGAGGCATGAATTTTCCCCATAGCCACCTTTGTGTTTGTGAGTGCATACCAACTAGTGTATGTATCTTACCTTTTTGGGCTGTCTCACCCCGTAGACACCGAGAAGTTATGTGGCCCCAGAATGAGCACATTTGGGATTTCTCACCCGACGGACCATTATGTGTTATGTCACCCTAGAATGAGTATACATTATCTTCTAGCCTAGATCTAATCCACAACTAGTTGGATAGACGATCAAAGCTTCATCCAATTCTTCTCAACACTTGTGTCTTCCTTTGTTCTTAAGCTTAGTTTTCCATGGGATCTTAATACTATGAGCTTGATCATCCCTCTTGATCATTGCCATTCCATCTTTTTAACATAAGTACATTTGAACCCTCCTCTCTATTTTCATGGCTACTTTAGTGTGAGTTTGAAGACATTTCACCCTCTCACTAAAGTCAGAGCTAAATGTGCCGTAGAAAAATGGCCCCTTGTCATTTTCATGGCCTTTTAGGTCTTGTTTCATGGTGTTTTCTATTTTTCTCCGATTTTATGTTGTAACATGGCTTGAACATGCATATTTAGGTACTAAATTTAAATATTGACATCTTATGAAGGTGTTGTGAAGTGTTGTAAAACATTTCTACACTCTTAGAGACTCTATTCATTACCATTTACCTAAAAATCACCTTTTCATCACTAAACAAGTCCTATTTTAAAGTGTTGTAAAGTCTTGTAACAAGCTTTCACACTTTTCTAGGCATAATTTCACTATTTATCCCTTTCTCATGCTTTTTTAATGTAAGCCTAATAAACAATATTAAATATAACTTAATTCCTGACACCCATTTTCAGGTCCTAAGTGGGATCCATTCACCATGGGTGGCAAATGAGTCCCCCTTGGCTTCAAATTCAATTTTTTTAAAATTTCCTTTCGATTTTTTATTCAAAAACACTTGATGTCGACCTGTGATGAGGTATGAACGATTAACTAGGGAACACATGTGTATAAATAAGTGATTTTCACCTCATTTTACATCTCCTACAATCTCCTCATCATTCATTCAAGCATTTCATCTCACATTTCAAGCATTCAAGCAATATTCAAGCACTTTGAAGCATCCATTGACATCACTTCAGATTTGCGTTATCAAGGGTTTGGTAAGTTGATAGCTATTGCATGTTATTAGTTTATCTTTCTCTTTCATATCATTTTTTCATTAAGGGTTTGATTACCAAAAGTGAGGTTTGACAAAGGCAAACCCCTATTTGCTAACCCTCAACCATTTTTCCCCTATTGCATATGTGTTTGCAGACCTAGGTATGCAAAATTAACATGCTTTTTAGTGTTGAAGATTGGTAAACAAGTCAACTAGGTGTTTCAAGTGAACTCATTCATTTTTCAATCTTGGAAAAGGTTTTCTGTTCGTTTCCTAAAGAATTGACTTTGGCAACCCGATAATCAGATATTTTCAGATCTAGTGTTGTAGAGTTGTCTCCTAATTTTTTTAGAATTTTGGGAGAGGAATAATTCACCACTAGTGGAAAATGAGTCCCACCTTAGGACTAAAAATCTGAATTTTGTCAGATTCTAGATCCCGATAGTCAAAAACCAGTTTCTGACACTTTTTCACTAGTAGGACTAATTCGCCACCCTGGGAAAATGAGTCACACTGTGAAATTTTAGTAATTTCAGTCAACATCCACAACATTCCAAATTCATCTAACATTTCCCAAGTGCACTCTATTTCATCCTATTTCTTTTTGTTCTACATTATTTCTTCATTTAGTTCATTATTTGCATATCATAGTGTGTTTTCAAAAATAGTTTAAATCTTAGTTTTGCATTCATATTCATTCATTTAAATAACTTAATTTCATTTATTTTACTTCATTTAGATTAGAAAATATTCCACATAACATAATTCAATTGAACCCTTAGCATTTTTTTCCCTATCTCTCTCCTTTTAGGCAAAAAACCCTAGAAGAGCAAGAGTACATAGGAACCCAAAAATCAATGGTTCAAGGAGGAACATTGTAACCAATACCATAACAATATTCCAAGTTAGATTAAGGTGTTGTGTGTTTGTCAGAAGGATTAGTTTCTTTACAAGAACACAAATCCTTTTTAATGTTATGTGTTGTTGTTTCATGAGCGATGGGAATTATATTGCCCCCATCACCACCATGGGATGATTTGGTAGAACTAAGTTGAGTGAATGGGACACAAGGTTGTTTGGGTTGAGAGTGGGATATTGTGCACCCTTCCTTAAAGGTAGGTGTGAAATTCCAATCAATACGAGAACTTGTGTGTTAAAATGAATCGTTTGTATATTGACTCTTTTGACCCTGAGGGTGAGATTTTGGAAATGTTATGGAAAGGAGGTGTAGAATTTAATGACCTTCAATTATCATGAAAGAGTTTTTTTGTAGGTAAAGAACTAGTGTTAACTTGTGTAGGTGCAAGTTTTGATCTAGGAATGAAAGGATTAGGGGAGTTGGAAGTGTTGTGATCAATTGATGCATAGCTGCTCTCATCTGCATCAATCATGTATATCTTGTTGTTGTATTCAAATTTCATTACACAGTGAAGGGTAGATGGGACTCCTTTCATAGCATGATATGAATAGAGGTAGACAATACTACAGGTCCAACCTCAATAGGTAATGTGATCATCCCAAGTGGTTTCCTATGAACATTGTCAAAGCCACGAATATGAGCATCATTAAGTTGAATGATATTTTTTTCCATGCCAATTTTTTGTAGGAGGTCCATGCTACAAACATTAATTTCTACTCCATTGTTGATGAGAGTGTGCCTAATTAAAGTTTCATTAATGATCACCTTTATCATCAAGAGATCATTTTTGTTTTGAATGTCAAGTGAGGGTAATTCATGTGTAGGGAATGTAATTTTTGACTAGGTGGCTTGCATGGGATGAGTGGAGGATGTTACATGATTTTATTTTATGTAATATTGGATCTCCTCCTTATGTATTTGCAGCATTTCATGAAAGAGAAGTTCGACTATTGGTGAGAGTTGAATGAGTTCTCATATAGATATATTAGTAGGAGTCTTTTTAAGGTCTTCAACACTAGGCACTTTTGGAGGAAAAGGTAATGGCGTAGGAGTGTTGTGTGTTCCCTAGATGTTTGAGTCACTAAGTTGCAACTTAGCAGCTGCAAAACATTGTTATGAGTAGATTGCATCAAGGATTTCAAGACAATGTTGAAATTTTTGTGTGATTCACTAATGGAAGGTGACTTAGGAAGCTCACTAATTAAAGGAGATCCGACTTGTGTCATCATAACCTCAAATTTTTTTTCTTTATTGGCATGATGTGTTGGTGAAGAGGATTCAAATGTCACTTTATGATTGTATTGCATCACGATAGGTTTTCTAGGAGGAGAGTTTTGAGGAGAACAACAAGCCAATTTTTTTTTACATTTGTAGGTTGGTTCTTCTAAAAGGACTTAATTGCAAGTAGGGGAATGATCAATGATTGAATATTGTTTCTCAAGAGTGGTTTCATGAGGTGAAGGGGGACAACTAATATATTCATGACATTCATTGATTGTGTTGTCTAACATCAAAGTATCTACTTCACAACTAGGAAAAATACTAGAAGAAGAAAAAATTTTGTTGTCATGATTACCTATGGTTGTAGTGGCTTGTTTATCAATGTTGTGTTCACTAGAAGAGAGGTAAGAGGAGAGAAAAAACTAGGATTCTAAAAACTCTCATGATTTGGTTCTTCTACCAAAATATCTTTGTTACCAATAGGAGAGATATTAGGAGAAGAACAAATATGATTGTTAGGAATGTCCAAGGTTGTAGTCTCTTTCAAAAAAACACTCTCATAGGGAGGGGATAGGAAATGTTTCTTAGCATGTCTAAATATGTAAGGTACTAGCATTGTTTGAATAAAAATGAAAAGTACATGTAACCATTTCATGCAATGTTTTAGCAATATTTGCAATGTATATGCAAAGGTACAAAACATTCTTATCCAATAAATATATGCAAGATTTGAAGAATGCAAAAAATGTATATGCAAGAATGAAAAGTACTTTTACCAAAATAATGCAATTTTTTATGAATAGAAACATAGTATATGAAAAAGTGAAAAGTACTTTTATCGATCTTATGTAAAATTTCAGAAATGTAAGCATTTTCAGATGTAAAGATGTTTGCAAATGAAATGATTTGAAGAATGAGTAATCTAAAATGATGTTTTTGAGCTAGATGCATAAAAAAAATGTTCCATAAAATTTCCAAATTTATACTATATGATACTATGAGGCCTTGGAAGCACATAAATGAGGTTTCTGGTGTTGTAATAGACAGTCAAAAATCTAGATAGGGACCGATTCGCCCAGCATGGCGAATGAGTCCCAGTATTGGTTTTTTGCAAAATATTCAAATTTTTTGAATTGTTTGTGATGTGTTAAATGTTGTATGATGTAGACCTAAGATGGAGATGAAAAATTTCAAAAAAAATTAAGGAAATTATATGCAAAAATGTAAGCCAAATGACCTTTTCTCTAATGCAAAAATTTGAAATCCTAGATGCAAATTAACCAATGCAACTCTAATGAAAATTCAATGTAAGCTAGGACTAGGATGAAAATGGACTCCAAATCAGAAAATAAGATGTTCAAAAAGCAGGCTCACCAAAATGAACCATAGATTTTTGGGTGTGAAGCTTATAGGCTACTCATACACTCTTAGGATGTTTCACATAAAAGGAGAGAGATAAACCTAATGAAGAATCAATGTGGTTCACTCAAATTAAGATGTGTATGATGTTGTTAAGGCTAAATGAGATGATCTAAATGAAACTAAATGAAATTTTTGACTGATTATGAATGAAAAACCTAAGAAACAATTGATTTTTGAAAACATTATGTGATTTACAAGGATGAACTAAAGTATGAACAAATGAAAAATAGAAATGAAGGAGGTTGAATCAGAGTGCACCTAGGAATTTGATGAATATTCTAGAGTGTTCTAAATGCTAACAAAAATCACTGAAAATCACCAATGGGACCCATTCACCACTAATGGCGAATCAGTCCTGCTTATGATGAAAACTTCTAGAAACTAGTTTTTGAGTGTCAGGATTTAGAATCTGACAAAAATTAACTTTCCAGCCTTAAGGTGGGACTCATTCACCACTGATGGTGAATCAGTCCTCTCCCAAAATTTTCTTAAATCAGGGACCAATCCTATAACACCAAATCTGAGGTTGACTGCTTGTCGGGTTAATGGAGTTAATTCTGTAGAAAATGGATAGAATGTCTTCTCTAAGCTTGAAATTGGTTGTTGTTGACTTGAAACACTTTATTGGCTTCTTTTTCACTTTTTAACACCTAATAGCTTGTCAAATATGCATACACAAATTTGCAAACACACATGCAAAAGGGGAAAAATGGTTAAGGTTTAGGTTATAGGGATTTGCCTTGGTTAAATCCCACTTTGGTAATCAAACCCTTAATGAAGAAATGGAGTGAAATGAACAAGGAAAGATGAATAAACAACATGAAAATGTCCTAAACTCACCAACCTTGTTGAAGAAATTTTAAGATATATCAATGGTTGCTCCAAGATAGTTGATTAATGCTTGATTAAATGATGCAATGTGCTTGAATGCTTGAATAAATGAGTGAATAAGTGAACTTGATGAATGGGGGTTAAAATGAGAAGAAAAACACTTATTTATACATACTTGTGCCTTAGTAACCTGATGATACTTCATCACAGGCCGACATAAGGTGATTTTAAATAAAAACCCAAAATAAAATTTGAAATATTTTGAGTTTTGAGCCAAGAGGGACTCATTTGCCACCCATGGTGAATGGGTCCCACCTTGAACTTGAATGTGGGTGTTGGGAATTATCTTGCATTTAATGTTGTTTGTCAGGTTTACATTCAAAAAACACTTAATCAAGCCTTATAAGGGTATAAAAGGGTCAAATAAAGCATAAGAAAGGTGTAAATAGTGAAATTAAGCCTAGAAAAGTGTGAAATCTTGTTACAAGACATTACAACACTTCAAAATAGGACTTGATAAGTGATGAAAAGTGATTTTTAGGTGAATTGTAATGAATAGAATTTAGAAAAGTGTAGAAATGTTTTACAGTCCACTTCACAACACCTTCACAAGACACTATATTTTGAATTTTAAGGACCTAATGTGAGTCTTCAAGCCACATTGCAACATCAAATCAAATAAAAATGGACCAAACATCATGAAGAAAGGCCTAAAAGACCATGAAAATCACAAGGAACTATTTTTCTATGGTGCAACCTCCCATAAGAATTTCATTCACTACTTGGACCTCGAACACATATACACCTCCATCTCAAAATAAAACCAATGACACCCTAATAAATCAACTTTTGTAAATATTTTCATCCCTTCAAAAGAAATTTTCCACCATAAACCAAAATTAAAATGGCCAACCTACATACTATGACAAAAACAATCCCTTATCCTTGGAGATATGGAGAACACTGATACCACATGGTCTAGAGATTCCTAGATTTGAAAAATATGAGGGGAAAGGAGATCCTTCTAATCATGATTTTTCTTATACTGTATTATGTAGTGATTTCATCCTTGAGCAAAAGCTCTTGGCTAAGCTTTTCCCTAGATCCTTGAATAATACCACCTTAGAATGGTTTTCCTCAAATACCAAATAACTCAATTTGTTCATTCAATGAACTTTTTCAGGCATTTATAAAAAATTTCCAAGCGCACATGACTCCTAAGATGACCTTAGTCAATTTGATGAGATGTAAGCAAAAGGATGATGAAATTCATTTCATGCTACCAATCACTTTATTCCCAAATCGATGTAAAGATTCTCGATCCTCACCTTCAATGGATGTTTATTGAGAACTTGCAAACCAAGATACAAGATAAGCTTACCATGATGAAATTTCCCCCCTTAATACACTTATGTACTGTCCTCTATGACTATCAAAACTCAATTAGTAGTCGTGAAACAAAACCCACCTCCAACCGACCTAAAAAGTCCAAATCCACAAACCAAAACAATTACCAACCTTTTAGAAAATAGAATAAAGGCTTCCTTCAACTTAATCCCCCTCAACAAATGACTCAACATGTTGATACCCAAGTGGATGCTATAAGGAAGACTTGCTCCTTTCGTATTTGGGGATCCAGCTAGGAAACTCACTCCCTTACCCAATACCCTTCATAACACAATGTCACAAATTTTAGAAAAAAAATGATCACCTTGCCTCCTATTAAAACCCCTAATCCTAATAAACCTTTACCTCCAAACTTTAGATCCAATTCCTATTTCCATTATCATGGAAAAAATGGACACGACACAGAACATTATAAGCATCTTAAACATCTTGTGCAAGACCTCATTGATTCTAGTCAACTTTCAGTTGGAGATGTTAATGATCAAGGAAATAAGTCTGTTGCCCCTCCCAACCAAAACTTGAAAATCTTTACCAAACCTATGCCAAATCATAATATTTCATTTTTTAAAGCTAGTGAAAGTACAAAGAATGATGTGATGAATGTTGACATGAATGATGAGAACATGGATACTACTAAGCAAGGTCCTATGGATACTATTAAAAAAGGTTTGATTGCATTGATCGAAACTCAACCTTGTAAGGGTTGAACTAAGAAGCCTCTTGACATTGCCTTCTCATTTAAAGATATTATTAGAAATGCACCTGATGGTCCTCTTTACATAGCCAACCAAATCAATGATAAGCCCACTAATGGGATATTAATTGATCACATCTATGGTGAGAATGTGATCATTGAGGAATTCTTACTTGTGCATGAACTCTATCAAGAAACATATGACAAACTGAAAGCATGGATAAAGATGCATAACTGTTTTGATTTCCCTACGATGGGATCAATCACCCTTCCTTTACAAATAGGACCAAAAATATTAGATGTCTCATTCTCCATCATCTCGATGTTGGAACAATTCCATATGAAGCTTGGTTACCCATGGCTACACTCCATGGAAGTCATCTCATCGGTTGTGCATAAATGCTTGAAGTTTCCCTTTGACAATGAAATTTTCACTGTACACCATAGTGGATTTAACCCTTTGTCTTCCCATGGAAACTTTTTATTAGATTTCTTTTGGATCAAGCCTATGGAACCTATTAAACCTTGTGAGGACTTCTTTTTCAAATCCTACCAAAATTTTAAGGAAAATGTATAACAAAACTATCCCTTACAAACATGCCTCAACCTATGACTACTTGCCTACCATCCTTGAAAAAACCATGATTGAACCTAAAGACATTTTGGAAACAACCAAGACCAACCTAAGACAAATCCTTTGCCTATTTCCTACAAATGACCAAGAGATAACAAAAATAATCATGTCACACCTCCTAAGATAATTTTTTTTACAAAGCTAAAGAGAAAGTGGTTGAATAGCCTCCTATGGCTCATTTTTTTCCTCCCTTTAGAGAAGAAAAGAAGCCTATGGTTGAAAAACCCACTCCTACACAAACACAACTTGACAATATTACTAAAAGAAACAAAAATTCTAGAGAGTATGGGCATAGACATCGTGCTCTTGCTTGAAAGTTAAATGAAGAAAATAAGAAAGAAAGTAAACATCTAAACTTGACTGAAGAAATATGCGATGACTCTCCCTCTTTACCACAACAACAAATTCCTATACTACAATAGGAGTTAAAGCCTTCTTTATATATGATCATTTGACCATCTATTGTGATTAACTTGGATGACGATGATGAAGTTGCTAAAATTGATGAGGAGGTGCATAAAGGATAATTGAATACATTGTTTTCCTCTTCCATGAGCTTAAACAATAATTTTCATAAGAAGAATGTTAAACTTGGCAATGACCCTAGTTCAACACTTGCTATTGTCCCTTTAGCTAGTTGTCTGTGTTCTGTATACAATGAACATGATTGGGATGTAGATGACCTGCTAGAGGTTGACTCACATGTGCCTTACTAGTATTTTGCATTATTTTCTTTTTCATGTTTTGTGTGTGATTGCATGTGAATAATGTGGTCCCACATACTGTTATATTTGATGTGTCTCCCTCCTTTTGTGATATTTCTCTATTTGTACCTACATTCTTCTCTATGTCGTAAACCTTTCATTGTCTTGTTTTTTCCTTTTGGGGATGACACAAGGTGTCGAGACATTTACGTATCTTCCATTTTGACCAAAAATATTTTCCTTCATCTTTTCATTTATCTTGTGTTTTCCTTTTGGGGATGACACAAGGTGTCGAAGCATTCAGGTCTCTTCCATGTTGATCCAAAATATTTTACTTTATCTTTTCACTATTTGTGCTCTCTTTATGTCATTCTTCTTGCTCCATGCATATTTGGGGAATGATGAGAGTTACAAGCTCTCTTAAAAACATTGTAGCAAGAACATACTGACCCCAAATCCATGGATCCCTCACGTGTTTGGAGTTTTATTTTGGGGGCAACCCCTTCCTTTTTCATGACATAGCTTTCTTTGGAAACATATCACTTGGCATAGGGATTTCCAACTAAGCTCTCATGTCCTCTTTATTGTTAGCATTTACCATTTGCTACTTTAAAGTAATTTCTTACAACATCTTGTTTATCAATTCATTTAAAGTGGGGGCATACATTGGCATTATTCTTTTGCATTTCACGTTTCATTGTGTAGTATTCTTACCTCAGGTGATGTGTCTTTCACTTTGTGGTGACATTGGGTGCAGTGTCCCTCAAGAGCATGATATCTCTTAGCATATTATATTGCTCTTAGTGGCTTGATGTGACACATTACATCCCCTAAGTTGTGAATCTTCTATTCTTATATTGGCCCTCTCTTGGAGACATTAGGAACAATGTTCCCTAAGTTAAGACCTTACATGAACTAAGAAAAACTCCTTTAAACATACCTTACACTATTTTTCATTTACAATATCTATTATATGACCACCTTGCATAACACACTTTTCTTTCCTATGGTGCCATCTTGTTTGTTCATGAGTTTCAAGCATACAAAGCTTTGCTTGCATCATGAAGCTCAAATTTCATTGTTGTGTGGCACCTTATTAAAGTTATTAGGAGGTATAAATTTGGTATGGTTGTATATATGGGAGGAAAACTTAGGTGTGACTTTCCCATAGCCACATGCATATGATTCTCACCCTTTTGGATACTCACCCAATGGATAGCCTAAAGTTTCATTGCCTCAAAGTGAGCATACATTTTTGGACTAATAGTCTAGATCTGATCCACAACGTGTGAGACAAATAGTCGAAGCTTGATCCACCCCTTTTGTTTTATTTTACTTTTCTTTATGACTTTGGAAGTGTATTTTTGTGCCTTTTTGTTTCTCCTTATATCATTCCCATGTGTGTTCTTTTGTGTCTATGTTATTTTTTCATAGGATCTTGATCACCCCTCCTGATCATTGTTGTCCTATCTCACTAGTAGTGATACATTTGAAACCCTCTTGATGTGAGTTTGTTTAATTTAGTGTGAGTTTGAAGCAAGTTCCTCCTCTCACTAAAGTGTGGGCTAAATGTAATGACAAAAAATGTATCCCTCTACATTTTTGCACTTGTTTAGGCCTTCCCTGTTAAATTGAGCTTAATGTTGCCTTGATTTAGTGTTGTAATGTGTTTAACACATTCAAATTAGGTCTTGGTCCATTATGAACTAAGTGGACCTCATTGTGCCTTATTTAGGATGTTCTATTAAAGTGTACCTTTACACTTCACACTAATCTAGGTTTTTATTAATTAATCAAGCTTCTTTATGCCTTATTTGGCCTTATTTTGCATCCACAAGCCTTAATTAATGCATCTTTCCAAGATTAATCCTAAAATTTACCAACATCCAATCATAATTCATGTGATTTTGGATTATATGATCCATATTTAGTGATTTGGGACTCATACACCACCTTGGGCGTATGGGTCCCACCTAAGTTTTGGGGCTCCGATCTAGATTTCACATAAAACTAAACCTTTATAGTTGAAAAATGTGTCCCAAGATTAGCCTAATGGAACTCATACACCACAATTGGATTATGAGTCTCACTTAGCTTAGACCTAAATTAAATTCAAATTCTTGGTGGGATTTTATTCTCCTAGATTTGATGTTGGCTTGTAGTGTTGTAAATTTGGGAAATTTGGCATAAATAAGTATAAATACAAGGTTATTTCACATATTTTCTCCTAGCAATTTTATGAGCAATTTTGACCTAATAATTCAAGCATTCTAGCATTCAAGAGCATTCAAGAGCCTTCAAGAGCTGATTATCAAGTTTTTTGGAGCATTATTCAAGTATCCAGCATCATGTCAAAGTCATCATGCATCATGTTTGTTTTTGAGCTAACATTTGTGATGTAGGGTTTTATGATTCAAGCAAGAATTCAATTCATGATCCATATCATTCAAGAAAAGAGTCAAGATCCACATTCATGCTATCCATTTCATATATGTTTGCAACATCTTGTTCAAGGGTTTGGTGAGTTGCAACATTTCTTATTTGTTCATTCATCATTCCTCCTTCCTATTTCATTTCATTTCAAGGTTTGATTACCAAAATGGGGTTTGACTAAGGAAAACCCTTTTCTACTTTTCTACTAACAAAACAAAAAAAATCCCTCTCTTTAGTGTGTGATTTGCATATCTAGGTTAAAAGAAAAATTGAAGAGCAATATTGGAAGAAGTTGTCAAGTTTGCAAAGCTATCAAATTTGTCACCTTGTGTACAAGATCACTAAAAGACACATACAAAGTAGAATTTATCATTTCAAATCTGACAATCAAGATTGGAATAAAGAGAAGAGGTAGAAGAGAAGATCCATATCTTGACCTTCTGAAAAAGCTGAGTAGGAATGATATACCATTTCTAGCAAATGATTCCTAGTACTATGATTTTTATATTTTTTAGGAGTTCTAGACTAATCATTGTCAGATTTTTGTTCCTTCCCAAAAACCCTAATCTGGGACTAAATCACCTAACCTAGCATATGAGTCCCAGTGTGCATTAGATTCAACTTTTTTTAGCATTTCAGACCTTGTTCCAAGTTGCTATAGGTTTCCAGGTGCACCTCTCTAAATTATCAGTTTTCTATTTTGATTTGCATTCATTTCTAGGTAATTCATTTGAGTTTCACATAGCATTAAGTTTCATAATTAGATCTTACATGTTACTAGTATTTCCAAGTGTTAGCTTGGTGGTGAACCCCCTTTTAGTCTTTGATCATACCCTAGGACAACCTTTAGCATATATCTCTCTCTCTCATTCTATCATTGGATTGAGATCTTTAAGATATCCTTAAGTGAAACTTGAGCAAAATAGGCCCTAAACCTCGTGTTCCATCTCCTAAAAGGTGGAGCACCCTATTTCTATTATTTCAAGAACCACTCCCTAATAATATCATTTGTTCTAACAAACCATAGTAATAATAATATTAACTTGTTTCCCAAAAAATTAATATCTATTACACTTATAATACCAATTTAATAATCCATGTGAACACTAATTCCTAACAAAAATAATATATTTTGAATTTTGATAATCAAAGATCATCAAGGTTCTTGTTGCACATTTTCTATAATGAATGCTTGATTTTTAGATTCTATTCAAGTAATACATTAAATCTGGTTTTAGTTGAATAATTGAAGATAATTTCATTACGATAAGGATTTTAAAGAAGATTGCTAATATTGTCCACTAGCTATTTTTCTTATTGTAAGGCAATAAAATTGTGAAAGACCATTGAATTAGGTTTTATTTTGTTATCGAGAGAAATTTCTTCATTCTTGACTTTGTAATGGATAAGACATTGATCATATTAGTTTGCAAAATCAAAACCTAGGAAAAATTAATATACAATTTGAGATATTATCTTTTACTTTTACTTATTTTTAGTATTCCCATCTCACACTATTGAAGTACATAGCTATAGAGGGTTTTGAAAATGATTTAGCCAATCAATTTCATCCTCCAAAAATTATCTTTGTGAGAATTATAATCTATTTTGATATCATTATTTAACATTTTGTTCTAATTTGAGAATGGTGTTATGTAGCATAATAGCCAAGAATAGCTAATAAATTATATTGGACATGGTACAAATAGTAGGATCAACCTTGGCTAAAAATTCTTAGGTACAAATATTTACATGATATTGATGATGATGTTTTGAGAATCAATATGATTGTGAAAGGTTTCAAGGTTTGGAATACCATAAAGAAAGATGCTTCCTTGTTAAAAAGGATCATTAATTTTGGACTAGCTCTTGGGATCTCCATCCCTCGATTTTCACCTTTTAATGCTATATCCTCTTTGTAAGTGAATTCTTCCTAGAAGATAGTTACCCTATTTTTATTTATTTGAAGAGATCTCAATTTGGGGAATCTCTTAGAGAATATCACATCTATCATTTGAAATATTTGAGTAGTGACTCAAGTTACCCTTTCTTTTATTCTAGAAATTTAACCTTATTGCTACCTAGAGGAGGCAAATGTTCTTTCTTTGGGATATGATTCTAAATGTTTTTAATTTTCTCTTGGATACCATATCTTAGAAAATGAAAAGAGTAAATATAGGGATTTTCGTTGGTGGAAAAATTTGAAACAAATATTGTCGACCTAAATATAATTTATTTGTTTGGTTGCTTTGTTAGAATAAATGTATCACCTAAAATAACATAAGAAAGAGAGGCTTTGGAGCTACTTAAAAATGTGTTCTATATGGTACTAATGAAAACTCAGTGACTCAATTTTTCATTCAATGCTCCTTTTCTATGGGTATTTAGAGGTAGTGGTTATAAATTTGGAACCATCCCCTTGTCTACTACTTATTTACCTATTTTTTGAGCTTACTTGGGACATCCTCTTGCTCTTTCTTCTTTCCTATTGGTGGCCTACTAGTCCCATGTTTATCATTTATGAAATCTGATTGGATTAGAATCCTTTGATCTTCCAAGGTTATTAGAGTCTTATTCAAAATGTCTAAAAAAATATTTTGGATTCAACAATAAAAAATTGGTAGCTAAGTGTCCTTTGGATGAGGTCATATCCCCTTTAAATATTTAGTTCTCAAGACAATTAGATTTTTTATTCTTCGTAGGAAAATTTGGGTAGATTGGTGGGGTTGGGCATGCTAGTTATGGTTCTATCCATTTATTTTTGTCTTTTCCTATGCGGGTTGATGCTAATAATCACATGGAAGCTTAGGATATCCTCTTGACAATTGAGAAATCTTGTGATCTAGGTTGAAAATTGATTATCTATAAGATGGACTCCTTGATATTAGTCTCACTTCTAAATAAATAAATATTTTATGAATCTTCTTGTAGGTTGGAATCACTATGAAGCAAATCCTCTACCTTCTCCAAATTTTTATTTCATTTCTTTTATTTATAATATTATAGAATTGAATGATGTTGTGGATTGCTTGGGAAAATGGCCCTCTGTTGTTAATTGTAATTGGAATGTCATGGAATTAGGGTCTCTATTTATCAATAAATATTCATAGTTTCTTTAGCTTCTTTGTAATGATTTGGCTCGATCTTTCTTGCCTATTTTTCTTTAGGATTGTTTGTTTTGTTGAGTTCTTATTTTTCTCTTAAAGATGGTGGATTATTAGATAACCTTCTTGCACCTTAATTCTTTAAACTCTATTGATAACTATTGTTATTTGAAAATCCCTTTGTTATATCTTTGTATGATTCTCAATTAATGTATTTATCCTCTTTACTAAACAAAAAATATTTAATAATAAATCTAAAAAATATATAATTTTATAAAAAGATCATATAAAACAATATAAATAAACCCTTTTGTATTTACTTCTTGGCATGAGACTTTTATATTCAATATCAATGTATGGCATTTTATTTAACAAGAGAGTTTTGTATCTTGTCCCATTCCAATAAGATCTAGTTTTGTTTCCAAACTAAGGGGACTTTTATATTGGATATGTATGACATTTTATTTAACAAGAGAGTTTGATATTTGTCCCATTTCCAATAAGATCTAGTTCCATACCTTGTCCCATTCCAATAAGATCTAGTTTTGTTTCCAAACTAAGGGGACTTTTATATTGGATATGTATGACATTTTATTTAACAAGAGAGTTCAATTTTTGTTCCATTTCCAATAAGATCTAGTTTTGTTTTCAAACTAAGGAGACTTTTATATATGATAGCAATGCATGACAATTTATTTAACAAGAAAGTTCGGTTTTTGTCCCATTTCCAACAAGATCTAATTTTGTTTTCAAATTAAGAAGGATTTTATATTGAATAGCAATATATGACATTTTATTTAACAAGAAAGTTTGGTTTTTATCCTATTTTCAATAAGATCTATTTTTTACTTTCAAACTCAAGAAACTTTAGTTCCATTTTTGTCCCATTTCCAGAAAAATCTAGTTTTGTTTCTAAATTTAGTTTGGAGCCGCTTCACTATGAGCTGGTTGCCATGCAATTGAGTGAGTGTAGCTTTCAACATACAGGCTGGCTTAATGCTGTGTGATGCACAATTTGCTGGAAGATAAGAAGGTGAAACAGACCAACACTCCCACGGCACCGCCTTCCGTACTCTTGTGTGATTATATTGGCTTGCGCAGTTTGAATAGACTGCAGGCTAAGATTCCTTTTTCTAAAGCCATGTAGAGCAGAAGTAAATCCAAAACCTGATCAATTTGCTTTGAAACGTACGGAAGAGATGCAATAGAAAAATAGATGAAAAAATTATAGTTTCCTTGAAGATCTAGAATGGAATAGAATTATAAAAAAAAAATCTAAGGTTCAAGTTATAATAAAAGTCATATGGAAGGAATATAGTTAAACAATGTAAATAAAATGTTCTTATTGTCTGCTATAAACAATAAAACAAATCAACACAAAAATTAAACATTGATTTTTGTTTTTTCTTAGATGAATTTCTTGATCATTTATATGTTGTGATGTCATTGTAAAGTATTTAAGTGACTAAAAAATGAAAAAAATCCTTCCTCTTATTATTATTTTGATCTAGTATATCTGCTCATTTCATTTCACATGAAAGATGGCGTCACTTAATTCTTGATTGAGATATAAGAATCTTTCTCTCTTTGATATATTTACCCTATATAAGCCTACCCTATATAAGCCTTTTGTTGTTGATATAAGCCTACCCTATATAAGCCTTTTGTCGTTGATATTATAGGGCACATAATTAAAAGGGAAAAAATACTCGTTATTTGAAGGTGTTTTCTTTCAAGTAAATGACAACTACACATGAGATTTCCACAATTCATTCTAAATTAATTACCATGATTTTAGAAAAAAGTACAAAAGATTTTTTAGGTCAATGGTGAGAATCAAGTTGGTATTCAAAATTTGACAAAGAACATTTTATTTGCAATTGCAATAATGAAAGTATGAATAATTATTTCTTTTTTGTTTGATTTTAAGGACTAAGGAGTCTCCACCACATTGTCAAATTTCCTAATGACATAATCTCAACCTCATCCTTTTTGATGTGAAGGGATCTTACATCTAGTAAGACTTAATTCTTGATCAACTTGTTCTAAACCATTAAACTTTACTAACAAACCAAATCCCCTAGAATATTTAACACACTTTGAATGTTCAACAAAACTCATGTCAATTTAAAAAAGTATTGATTTGGATATACTTTAACACTATTAACATATTGAAAATGTAATAATAATATCACAATCAAAAGTTACAAGACAACAAATTAAACTATATATGATTATTAGTAGGGACATGTATTATTCATTTAGTTAATGATAATAAAAGATAAAAAATGGTAAACAAAAATACAAAATAAGTACATGGTGTAAATTAAGAATAAATTTTAAATTAAATCCATCAATATACTATAAATTAGATTACATCAATCTAATATGTATTCTACACAATCTAATTTATACCACTTTTCTCATGACTAGTTACAAATGTATAAAATTCACTTTATAATATGTAGAACAATTCAAAGATATTTAGAAAATATGGAAATATTTTAATTTTTTGAGACTTCTAAACAATTTTACATTTTATAATTCTCTATTAATATTGATTAGGTGTCCAAATTTTATTTATTTTTAATATGGCATTTGTGATTTCCCCTATTAATAACTACTATTATTTCATGGCTTCAAAATTTTGACTTCTATTATATATTTTGTAAATATATTAGTCTTTTTTTCATCATTAAGTTAGCATTATAAATTAATAATTTGAACTTGAACAACATCTTACATATAATGAACATCAATCTCTTTGTGTTTTATTTTATCACAGAAAATCATATTGCTTGCAATATATATGATATTTTGATTATCACAAAATAATGTAGTGATCAAATGGTAAGCAAAATTACATTCAATTAAGAGATTTTGAATCCAAATTAATTTATATAAAATATTTTACTTATTCTTTATGTAATAGGGATTGGCTGAAATACATAACCACTAGTAGATTTCTTGTCATCTATATTACCACCCAAATGTAAATATTTGAACTTAACAAATAAACATGAGATGTATAAGAAAATGGATGCCAAAGTGAATTGTTTCACAAATATATCAAAAAATTTATTTGATTGCAAACCAATGGATTTTTTGGTCTCTTACATGAATCTCAACACTAAATCAACTATAAAATATATGGTTTGTTTAGTGTGTGTTATATGTAAATTAAAATGAAAACCAATTTCTTATATAATGGGGTATCTAGCCTCTTGAATGAATAGTTGTAGTTAATCATACCTCTAGATTGGAATGGGATAATAGTATATTTGCAATCAAGCATTTTAAAGTTTTCCAAGAGATCCAACACATTCTTTTGACTAGGATATGAATAATCTATCATGTAGTCTACAAAATTGTAAACCATGTTCTTACTATTTTTTAAAAACCATAAAAGGACTTCTTCAACTTTTAAACAAGCCTAATATGATTTTTATCTACGAAAGGTCAAGAGGTTGATCTTATAAATTTTTTAATGTATGCCACTTGATACTAGCAACCAAAGAAATAAGAATTCTACTATAATGATTGTAATGACAAGGAAAGTGTTAATTAATAAATAATGTTGATTTTTTTATTGAATCCCTTACAAACCAATCTATCTTGGTATGTGCTTCTCGATATGGAATATTTTTTTTTAAATTTTATCAAAATCAAATTTACATATTTTATCAAAATCTTTTTGAAAACACCTTTATGACAACAAGATAGTTGTTATCTTTTCAACCATGTAATTTTTTTATAATTCAAATAAATTTATATTGTAATTATTTCATTTTATTTTTTATGCTATTAAAACACTTTTTTCTTCATTTTTTATTTTATTTATATATATCAATTTTTTGGGGGATGTTTTTGATAAGGAAAAGCTAGTTTTGAAGGGACCCCAAAACCCTTTACAATGATAAAAAGTTGCAAGAAATACTAAACCAATAAAGCTCATAGCCCAAAAAAACAAAATGTTAACAACAAAAATTAACCATGAGACCCATCAACAACCCTAAAGCAAAACATATCAACAACAAGGCTGGTCAAGCAAAAGAAATGACAAAGCTACAATATTTTTTCCAGAACATTAATCAAGGCCAAATTTTCCTCAATGACCCCCTCGTGCATCTCCATAACATCCTTGGTCTCGTCAAATGAAATAGAAGCCCGCTTCTTGGTCTTGCTCCTTGTTCTCAAACATGGGCCAACATCTTGGATCTCGACCATGTTCCTGGTCATGCTTCTGCACATGGTTGTTTCAAAGGAGAATGGGAAGAAACTCACGCAGATGGTTTTTGTCCATGCCTGGTTGGGAGACATTGATACAGCCTTAGATAATGTGGATGAAAATAATCAAATCCCAATGCCCTAGAATTATTATATTATTAGCATGAATGGAAGGGAATTCATGAAATTCCCTCTAATTTGAACCATTGACCTAGAGGGGTTTGAGAAGTTGTGGGAGGAACGAGAAAGGAACATCTTCTTCTTGCTCAAAGTGGCCAAATTGGTGAAACACCTTCCACAGGGCTAGACAATGAGGTATGTGGAGGATGAAGGGCTTGCGGAAAAAACTATGTCAAGAGATGACAATGACTGAGAATTTGGTATATGAGAGAAGAATGGCACTAGGATGACAACAAAGACCCTGAGTAGAAAGCAAAAGGCCCGACCAATCAGAACTGCAGAGTGGATTGTCTAGTGGTGGCAAACTACATAGGCTACATGAAGAGGACAGAGTCGGATGATGATGAGGTTTGATCATGGTTGGTTGTGCAATGTTTCTTCTATGATACTGCCATAGAAATAGTAGTTAGGGTTTAGTATGCATAATATAGGAGTCAATCTTAGGGTAGATGGTGTTGCCAGTGTTGCCTGTGTTTGTAACCAAGCCTTTTTGTAATGGTACAATATGAATATCCAGTATTACTAGGAGGATTAGGGTAGAGGCTGTGAAGGCAATTTTGTCATAAAAAGTTCTACAAGGAAGTTTTTTGATAACTGAAAATCATGTAATCTCAACTTTTGAGGAAATACATGGTATTGCACCTTAGCATGATTTAACTAGCAAAAAAAATAAAATAATTAACATTATATAATATAATAGTATATATTAATATATGGAAACAATCATGACAACATAATCTTGAAAAATAGAAATAAAAAACAAGAAAGCCTAACAATCGACTCCAACATGTAACATATTTAACATTAATATATTATATTTATTTATTTTTAAAAAAATATTTAATATATAAAAATTAGTAATCTAACATTTGTTAAACATAAAAGTTAGTGATTAAATTAATATTTTAATATGAAACACAAAATCAAATTAATTATAATAATAAAAGAATAATAGTATGTTAGTAATGTATATTAATTAAAATATAATAATATTTTTTATATAAATTAATATCCATATTAATAATAATTTAATATTATGATATTATAATAATATATTATAATATTAAATAAGATTCCATATATATTTTAATTGGTTATTGTAGACATCCAAATTTGGACATATAATTTATCCAAATTTATCACTTTTCATCTAAACATCCTCTTATCCGAGTTAATTAAGTAATATTACTATTATTTAATTAATATCTTTAATTCTGCTAAATCCCTAAGGTATTTAATTAATAATTAAATACCTTACCCTCCTTAATCCTTTTTCATCAAATAAATTAAATAAATATTACATTTATTTAATTCCTCACATGTCATTTTCATCTAATCCTAATCCATTTCTAATTCATTAATGATGTGCACATGCCTAATCCTTGATTAGGATGTGTCACATCCTCCAACTTTTGCAAGTTGGCTTTTATCCTAATTAGCCCCTAATTATCCTTTAATTACTAATTAATTAAGCCTAATCATTCTCCAAGGAATTTTTAATTCCTTTTTATTCTTCCTAGATTCCCCTCTTTTATATGTGAATTTTTAATTCACATTCCATCCTTCCAAGGCTTCTAGAACTTTGGACTTGTCACAATCTCCACATGTGACCAACCTTGGACTTGTCACAATCTTCACATGACTAAGTCCCACCTTTTTGGAGCCCACCTTTTATCCTCTAGGCCATCCTATGAATGTGAATTTTTAATTCACATTTATATCCCCAACCACCTTTCCTTTTCCCATGTAGATTTTTGAGGAATTCTAAAATTCCTCAAATGTCCCTTTCACTCCCACTTGGGGACAAGAAATCCCTTTTTGTGGAAATCCTCTCATCCCCCAAGGTGCATGTCCTTTTCCACCTCATGTACCTTTTTGACAACTCATTTCCACCTCATATCCTCTTGTCCACTTCACCCTCCACATGTCAAGATGTGAGGGCTTGTGGGTTCCCAACCCACCATAGCCCTTCATCTTGGCCTTGTTGGAGCAATCTTGACCCGTTGAATTCTCTAGAGAATTCAAATTCTCTATAAATACCCCCTCCTCAAGGGCATTTTCAACACTTTCATTTGCAACTTTATGTTGCCAATTTGCTTCTCAACACTTAATCAATTTGCAACTACATGCTGCCATTTTATGCACTCATCCAATTTTCAATCACATCCACTTGCATTTTACATTCAAGCATATAGTAGTGATCTTCAATCCACCATCTAAGGAGCACACAATCCATTTTAATCAAGGGCCAATCAAGGAGAAATCAACAGCAAGGAAGGTGATATTGTTTCTATGTTGTTTATCTATTTCCTTTCTTATTCTAACTCTCTTTTGGCTAATCTTGAGGTGTCCTTGATAGTTTGTCATTCATATTCTTGGTTATTTTGCACATTTAGAGTAGCATAAAATATCAAGGTTCACATTTCTGGCACGCCCGGTGGGACCCACAAACGGGTCTTTGCATTTAATCCTTGTTTTAGTTAAGATTTGTGCAGGAAAAGGTCGCAGAAAGGCGGAAGCGCCCCTGCTTCTGCCGCAGAAGGGTGGAAGCGCCCCTGTTTCTGCTGCAGAAAGGCGGAAGCACCCTCTGCCTTGCCGCAGAAGGGCAGAAGTGCCCTCTGCCTTGCCGCAGAAAGGCGGAAGCGCCCTCTGGTCTGTTCCAGAAAGGCGGAAGCGCCCCACGTCTTAAAAGTGTTACTTTCCTCTAACGACTTGGTTGCAAACAGGGATAAATTTAAAAAGATTTTTTCTAACACGTTTCTTGCAGTGGGAGGGGTACAACTCTCTTGTTTTATTGAAAATCTAACAAGTTTGTTGCAAAAAGGTGGCAGCGCCCCGCCTTGTACGCAACGCCCCACTTCTTACGCAGCGCCCCACCTTGTACACAGCGCCCCGCTTCTTACGTAGCGCCCCGCCTTGTACGCAGCGCCCCACCTTGTACGCAGTGCCCCGCTTCTTACGCAGCGCCCCGCCTTGTACGCAGCGCCCCGCTTCCTACGCAGCGCCCTGCCTTGTACGCAGCATCCCGCTTCTTATGCAGCGCCCCCCCTTGTACGCAGCGCCCTCTGCCTTACCGCAGAAAGGTGGAAGCACCCCGATCTTTGCTGCAGAAGGGCGGAAGTGCCACAAAATAACACAGTTTGGAAGGTAAAACAGTCAATTTTGCTTCGTTTTTGCTCCCATTTTTTGCTATTTTCAAGTAGTAACCCTCTAACATTGTTTTGGCAAGGATATTGGTATTTTTTGCTAACGTTTTTGCAGCATTTTGTGGCGAAATTGGACCAAGGACGAAGAAGAAGATAGCTAACATTTGCTTGCAGGGCCATTTACTTGATCAAATCTTTGAAAAAGAAAAAAGAAAAAATTTAATTATCTTTGCTATTTTCAAACATAGTCTAAGTAGGGGGATTGAACTTTGCTGCTTGCTGTGATTGCTTGTTTTTGTGTTACCCAAGGGGGCATTAACTTGTTTTCACTTTCCCCTTGCACTTCGTGTGAGCCTGGGGAGTAGTTGGAGACGGTTAGGTCTTCTTCCTAGTGGGACCTGCTTGGGGATTTCATCACCCCAAGGGACGATTCCAACCACGTGTACCGGCGGGGTATATAAAGGGGGGAGAATGAAAGTTGTACCCCAATCCAGTCGCGTCGTAATTGGTAGAGCGTCGAAGCTAGGGTGATACCTAGATAGATGTGAAGAGTTGGTCCGAGCCTTTCAGTATCTCGCTGGGGTTCCCGACTCACGCTTGTGACGGACTGGTGTTCACGGTTGTGCCTCACGTACCGAGAGTATATCGAGGACTCCCTAGAAGCCTTGTGCATCCTAGATTAAGACTTTGTCTTGCCATACCCTTAATATTAATCATAGGATTGTGCTTGTTTGAAGTGTTTTCTGTGAAAAGCTTGTGAAATCTTTGATATTTTGGCCTTACTTTATCATTTTTCGTCCTTGCCATAGCCTTTTCCATCGAAATCAAGTTCTGTCCCACTACAGAAGGGTGGAAGCGCCCCTGATTTTATTGCAGAAGGGTGGAAACGCCCCTGATTTTGCTGCAGAAGGGTGGAAGCGCCCCTGATTCTGCTGCAGAAGGGTGGAAGCGCCCCTGATTTTGCTGCAGAAGGGTGGAAGCGCCCCTGATTCTGTTGCAGAAGGGTGGAAGCGCCCCTGATTCGCTGCAGAACGTTGCCTATGCCCCTGATTTTGCTGACAACGCCCCGAAACTGCCCCATTTGGATCTGTTTGACCTCTAAATCATCGTTTAATCCTTCACAACCATTACCTCATCATCTTAAGCCTCTATATTGTCATTCTTAACCTCCCAAAATTTCCATTTTATCCACTTAAACCTTCATTCTATCACTCCAAATTTTCGTTAACCATTATAAATCTCCATTCATTCTCCACCAATCATCTTTAATCCACCCTTCTTTCATTTTAATTTGCCATTCACAAGTCCATACCCCCCTCCCACATAACGAACATTGCAACATTACCATTCACACCCTCAAACACCGTCAATAACCAAACCGTCCTAACCTTGTATTACAAAGTGGTTACCTAAATTGACCATAGTGCTTGAATTTGATCACTAGTCTTTAACTTCAATCCCAATCAATTTGCCTCCATCTTGAGGTGAATTCGGTGTTGTAAATTATCATCCTCAGCCCAATCAATCCATTCCTAGCTTAAGGTGGATTCGGTGCCGAAATCATCCTATTAATCAATCAAAGCTCTAGGGTTACTAAGGGTAATCTCACGTGATCAAGCTTAAGTCCTCTTCCAATCCAAATCCAATCAAATTCAAATCCAATCCAAATCCAATCAAATCAAATCCAAATCCAATCAAATCAAATCCAATCCAAACCAATCTGAATCCAATCAAATCCAATCAATCCCATCAAAATCCAATCTTGCCAAATCCAAATCTAAATCCAAATCCCATCAAAATCAAAATCAATCCCATCACATCATCCAATCATCCTAATCTAAGTTTTAATCCGATCCTAATCTGAGCTTAACTTAAATCCTGGTTGGAGCTTTAGTCCATCTCCGTCCAAAATATTTGATCCATTCTATTTATCCTTTCATCATCATGAATCCTCATCCTCCATCAATAGTAGTCAAGGGAAACCTTAATTACGTGGATGACGATAACGAAAGTCTTGTCGATCAAGAAGAATATGACGTAGATCCCCTTGATGCTATTGTCACTAGTAAGATCTCTCCACCCACTTTCCACAATCCAATCACCCCTTCCAGTTATCCTGTTATGCCTTCATCCATGCCTAATCATGCTTCTTATGCCACCTTTGATAATGGATATCCAATATCTTCTTCATATTTGTCATGTCCTTCATCTACATCATCCCCTTACACAACATCTACATCCTCTTATCCTCATCTTCCATCACAACATTCCTATTACAATTCCCCATCCATGTCCCCCTATCCTAATCCTCTTTTCCAATCTTTCCATACTAATCCTACATCCACACCCTTTTACCTTAATCCTACATCCATGTCTCCTCATCCTAATCCACCATCCCAATACCCTTATTATAATCCATCCCCCACATCCTCTTGTCCCACTACACCACCTATATCCTCTTGTCCTAATCCTACAATCCATGTCCCCCTATCTTAATTCACCACTCCAATATCCTTATCTTAACCCTCCACCCAATCCCATTCATCCATCTACTCCTAGACCTCCATCCAATCCTAGTCTTCCATCTACTCCTAGTCCTCCATCCAATCCAAATCCCCCTTTTACTCATAGCCCTACATTCGATCCCACTCCTCCATCTAACCCTAGTCCACCAATCCATAATCCCTCATCCATTTCTACCACCCTAGCCAAGCCAACCATATGCAAGTCTCTCATTTCAGAAGTTCTCCAAGGACTCATGACAAAGAAGCCATCCCCAACTCCACATCTTGAAGTCATGAAACCATGCCATCTAGATCCATCATCCACGGTCGCTAGTGATGAGACCCTTCTCCATACCACACCTATTATTGACGCTACCACCCCTAGCACTGATCAAACCATTGAAACCATTGAACCCACTAAATTCATTGCACCCCCATCTCCTATTATGAGAACCACTGAATCCATCGAAGACACCCAATTCCAATCTACTCCCTCTACTCCTAGATCCACCCAAACCCAATCCACTCCTCCCACTCCTAGTAGCACCAAAGCCCATTCCAATGAACCTCATGGATCTTTCGTCCTTCCATCTTCCCCACTTGAAGAGTCCCAACAAGATTCTGTTACCATGCCTCCAGCACACGATGAGTCACAACAAGAGTCTAATCCAAAGCATGCCAGCGTATCCCCTCCTCCAGATCAAGATCCTACCATCCTATCTAATCCACCTCAAGATCACAATCCCCCATCCATTCCATCCCATGATCCCCTTGTCATTCAAGCTTCCACTACTCCATCTCCATCTCCATCGCATGATCATACTACCACAAATCCAGATCCTGTCATGGCCCCTACTCCCTTTCCTAATGTTGCTATCCCATCATCTCCTTTTCATGATCCCCCATCATCGCCTAAAAATGCTATCCCCACACCACTTGCATATCCCCTTGGTCCTCTCACATTCCTCCATGGTGGTCTCCTCGCAGAAGAAAAACAAAGCATATACACCAACCCTCCTCTTCCACCTAATAATGAACTCGCATCATTCTTCCAGAATAATAAAAATCCTGTCCTAGATCGAATACTCAAGAGAATGAACTATCAAGGAAAAGGTTTAGGCCTTCATGAGCAAGGTATTATAGAGCCCATCCAAGCTAAAGAACATTGGTATCTGCAAGGTCTTGGATGTACTACTCACGACTCACACTCCAAAAATGTTGGTACAACCTCTAGATGTCCTCAACGAGCCCTTTCCAAAAGAAATGTTAGCTCTTCCCATCGCTCCACCAAATCATATGTTGCCATCCCTCCTCCTCTATCGTATCACCTCAAAACAACTGTCCATCTTCCTCCTTCATCTGCTCCATCCATTTTGGGTCCTTACATCCCTCCATCTCCCATCTCCAATCCTCCATCTACCACGCCCTTGTTTCCCCCAGGGCCTACATCTATTTTGGGCCCTTATATCCCAAAATCACCTCCCCCATCTTGTCCTATTTGTCCTTTCATCCATCCATCACCTATCCATGTTTCCCATCATAACTATCCCACTCTCATGTTCCCCAATCAGGATCAACAAAGGCACGTACCTGTACATCATCCATCCACATATCATCCTAAAAATCCTACCTCCATCCCTCCATTCATGTGTCCTCCACATCATCCGTCCATTCACACCCATCCCATTGCTACTAAAAGCACTTTGGCTGTTAAAGAAAAAATGCATAAATCTAAGCATCCACATGAATTTAAAGCTTCCCATGTCCCTTCTAAAAGACATGTTAAAGCAAAGAAAAACCAAATCCAAAATCCAAATCAAATCTATAGGCTGCAAAGGCCCACCAAAGCAAAGATCAAAACCATGTGGATCCCAAAGAAAAAAGAGGCAATGCCATCACATGAAAAATCTGTAAGAACATCCAAAGTTGCTAATCCAAAAGATAGTCATACACCCCTTTCATCTCCTAAGTCTATTTTGGGTCCTTATGTTCCAAAGTTCACTAGTCCATCTCCTCCATTATCCCCCCATTCTCCGTCCCTTAATCCCCTTATCTTTTCACATCCACCACCACATGTGCCAATGTTGGTCCTGAACACATCTCCCCATCACATATCTACCCCATCATTCCATCCCTACCCTTTACAGCATCCCATCCATTATCCCATGTATCTCCCCTCTCAAATCCCCCTAATTCGTCCTCTTGCATAATCCATTTATCCTCATAAGATTGTACCAACATCCAATAGTCGGTTCGAACATGGGCCCTTACTACCTCGTATAGAACTTGATGCTTGAGTCATCCATCCATATCCACATCATGTATCTTCTAAATCCACTTATTCGCCTCCCTATCCTTATCCATCTCCTTCCGCATACTATCCAAAAAGTCAAAAAATCCAGAAAAGTCGAAAAAAAAAAAAGTAAAGAAAAATAATCCATCCAATGGTGAAAACTTGGCAAACAAGCGCCTTGGATAAGTACCATGATGAAAACCTGGCAAACATGCGTCATGTGTAAATCCCCATCTGCACTTGGGGGCAACTTCCTGATATGCGTTCCCTCCATCCGCTAGGCTTCCAGCTATGCACCCATCTTCCTGTTATCCATCCTCTTCATAAATCCCCCCATCCCACCTATCTTCTGCATCCTACCATCATATCCCATTTATCTCCCATTTCCTCCATCCTTCTTGTGATCTTGATCAGAATAAGGGCACCTATCTATGCATGCTTTGGACATCTATTGGTATACATTCCCTTCATCCATGCTCTATCATATTCCTTAGTCACCCATCCTATCCTCATATAGTTATCTCCTTTATCTTCCCATCCACTTGTCTTCCATCCCTTATGCCTCCTCATATATGACATATCTAGAGTGGGGGCATCTGCTTCCTTTGTGACGTAGTCCTTGGAGACATCATCTATCACAACATCCCCTCCATCTCCCTATCTATCTATCACAACATCCCTTCCATCTCCCCATCCTTATATTCATATCCATCTATACTAGCATCCATTTCATCTCCCAATCCTTATATTCCTCTCCATCCAAACAATTCCTCCCATCCCCCATCCCTATCCTACATCTTTATCCAATCTTCCATCTTCATTCTCATCCCATCTCACAATCCCTTATCATTGGTATATGGCTATAGGCCTCCCCCCATGCAACTCAATGCCATTTATTTCATTATCATCACCCTTACTCCTCTTGCACATCTTTCCAATCTCCTATCACTTTTTATCACTCATCTATCTATCATATCATCATTCCAAGCCATTTTAATAATAACTATCTCATCCCTTCATCCTTCTTCTAAATCGCCCCATCCCTCCATCATTCGTCATTTCTCATCCTCCTTATTTTTCCCCTCTCCTCGCTCCCCATCACTGGCTGCACCGCTTCGCCGGGCCGGGTGTAACCGGGCCGCAGGGCGGAACCGCCCCGTCGCTGGGCGAAACCGCCTGCCGCCACCTGAATCGCCTCAAGCGGAACCGGCCTGCGGGTCAAGGAACTGGCCTCGCCGGCTGGGCGGAACCGCTTCGGCAGGGGTCGGAATCGGGCTTCACCGCTGGCGGAACCGCCTCTCAGAGGGCGGAATCGCTCTCTATTCTCGTAGAGGGGCGGAGCCTCTATCGCTGGGCGGAACCGGGCCTCAAGCAGGGGCGAACCGCTTCACTCATTACGGAACTGGCCGGGCAGAGGGGCGAACCGGGCCCCAACTGCTAGCGTAACCGCTTCTCGGGCAGGGCAGCGCCCGCTGGGCCGGGAAGCCCCATCAAGCAGGGCGGAATCACTGGCCGGGCGGGAAGCGCCTCACAGGGCGGAACTGGCCTCACCGGCCAAGCGAAGCGCCCCGCTGCAGAGGGGCGGAACCGCCCCCAGTCAGGGCGGCTACGCCCTTACTAGCCAACCTTTGCCCCCCCCCCAAACACACGTTTTTATTATTTTTTTTCAAAAACCAATTCCGACCTAGTTCCTTATTTTTCCTAATGAACAAAACCCATGTCTTGAAATTTTCAAAATTGATTTTTGATTTTTACACCCAAGCTTCCGGAGGCCATAACTTTTTACTCGGGTGTCCGTTTGAGCTGAAATTTGACGGGGAGTTGTGTTACGCGATAATGAGTAGATTTCCAACGGTTTCTTTGAAAACCGTTGGAACCCGTTTTGACCCATTTTCGGGGCCTCAAAGTTTCATCTTGACCCTCAAAATCCCAATTTAGTGTTTTTTTCCAGCATTTTGAAAAATTATTTTCACTCATAACTCAAAATGCATATCTCAAATCTGGGATGTTAGTTGGCAATTCATCATGTCTCACCAATGGGTATTTTTCAAAAAAAAATTGGGACTCTCAAACATACGACCATGAAGTTTCCTAAAATGGAAAAATTTGACAATTTTTGAAAATTGCCAAATTTGGAAAAATCTGCTTGTCAACACCTTCCATCCCTTAACGTCCCGGAACTCAGTGTCGAATCAATTCAACCATATCCTTCAATCATTCTAGTCTGTGATCCAATCCTCATCTGAGCTTTAATCTTATCCCAATCTGAGCTTAACCAAACCCCTAATCTGAGCTTTCATCCATCTACATTCAAGATCTTTGGATATCGAACAAAGTCTTAAGACTCCTCCCCCCATCTTCTTCCATTTTGTCCTCTTCATTCATTCATTCTAATCAATCCATTCACTCCTTCCATGTAACCATTCATCTACTTCAAACCTTCATCTATTATCTCAACACTTCATCGAACCTCCCATCATCTCAAACATTCATCAAACCTCCTTCTATCATTTCAAACTTTCATTCCATAATCTTCCACCTGTTCCCACCCTTCACCTTCTAGTTCCAAGAATCAGTCATCTGGTCACCTTTTCCTCATCCAAATCATTATCCCTCTATCCAATCCTACCCACACAATCTTTTTCCTCCCCCCATCCTCTCCCCTCATCCCATCTCATAATCCCTTGTCATTAGTATCTAGCTATGCAATCCAATGTCATCCATCTTATCGTCATCACTTTTGCTTCTTTTGCACATCTGTTCTATCTCATCGTTCATCACTTCATCATTCATCTATATGGCCTGTCCTTTGCCCACTTCATCTTTGATGATTTGGATAACTATCCCATCCCTGAGCTTTATATAGTCACTATCCTCCAATCCAATCCAATCCAATAGGTCTATCTTGTTATGTCGTGTTAGTTCCATCATTTTAACCCCTTATCTAGGGTTATCTCATCATCTTTCATCCATCACTTGTCTGTGGCCTTTTGTCGAACTACGTTGCCCCTGCGCTTTCACGTAGGCAAGGTCGATCATTTGATCCGCCCCCGGGGTTCCATCATCGATCTTCATTGTCCACTTTGCTCTTCTATCATCTATCATCGGTCTTTCTCCTTTTGTCCATCCTATCTTTACCATCCATCAAAGTCTCCATCTTGGTTAGTCGTCCACCTTTCACTAAACTACAAGGGCTGTACGCTTTCACGTAGGCAAGGCTAATCTTTGATCGGCCCCCGAGCCCCTAAGTCTTTAGGGTGTGTCAATCCCATGTCTTGTCTTCCTTGTGTCGTGCCATCAAGCTATGCCCTTATCTAGCTGGTTCTTAACAAACGAGATCCACTTGTATCATGAGATCCAATCGATTTTGAACATCCCACGTCATAACGATCTTTTAGTATCCACTATCTTTGGTCTCAACAGGATGCATCCTTCCTAATAGACCTCATCAATCCCATCTATCCCCTTGATCCTATGGCAAAGGACATTTGAAATTGATTGCAATCTTTTGATGCTTTTGGATTTTGTTTATCATTTGAGCTCCCTATCATCACTTGTCAAGACCGCCATAATCCATCATATTATGGTGTGTTTTTATTGGTCAACATAGGGGCATATCTTGATCTTTTTATGTCTATTTGTGTCTTTTTGGTTGTCCCACATAGTACCCCCAAGATCCCTGAGGTCTTGTGTTATGTTGGGGCATCCTTTTGTGCTTGTGGTTATCTCAATACCTGGCCCGACCAAGGTCTTTGTGGCTTTGGGGTGTTGGGATAGCCTTCTTGTCTGTTGTGTTTATTTCATGCATTAGACACTATTACGCCTTGGTTCCACATACTCTAGCACTTGGTGTCTTATGCTATAGCAAAAATCAGTGCTCCAAAGATGGCAAATTGTATTATGATTGCATTTCATTTTCCATTCTATTGTCTTGCATGTATCCCCCCATCCATTCATCCTTCATCCTTATCTCACATCTCTATCCAATCCCTATCCATTCCAACCACCAGAATCATCTAATCATATCCTCGGTCTTATTCCCAGTCTTGTTACCAGCCTTGATCCATCATCATCATCATCCATTAGTGTCATTCACTATCCTTTTGGTGTTGTTTTGGGATGTATCCTTCCCTCATCAACAACACTTTCATCATCATCATCGGGAGGTATTCTTCCCTATCTTTTTGGTGTTGTTTTGGGATGTATCCTTCCCTCATCAACAACACTTTCATCATCATCATCGGGAGGTATTCTTCCCTATCCTTTAGTGGTGTTTTGGGATGTATCCTTCCCTCATCAATACCACTCAGTGGGATGTATCCTTCCCTATCCTCGTGTTGTCTTGGGATCTTTAATTCCCTCATTGACAACCCTCCATCCATCATCAACCCATTTTGACTTGTACCTTGATTGGGGCAACATCACCTTTTGTCCTCAAATCCATTTGTGCTTCACCCATTTCCATATCACTTACTCTCTTCCCCATCACCTTGCATCATCTTCCTCATCTCCCCTTGCATCACATCATCTATTTCGAGAGCACACACGTGTTCTCTTCAACCCGCATGTCCTCTCGAGGGGGCATCCTTCATCCCTAATTTTCATCATTTTCTTTTTCCTTCCTAGTCACTCCTTTGGATGACTAGGGCATCTATTCCAATCTAACCATCTTCTTCTAGGTTCTATATTTTAATATTCTTTGAAATGATGCTACTTCGTAACACCATCTCAAAGAGGGGCAAAATGTAGACATCCAAATTTGGACATTTAATTTATCCAAGTTTATCACTTTTCGTCTAAACATCCTCTTATCCGAGTTAATTAAGTAATATTACTATTATTTAATTAATATCTTTAATTGCTAAATCCCTAAGGTATTTAATTAATAATTAAATACCTTACCCTCCTTAATCCTTTTTTCATCAAATAAATTAAATAAATATTACATATTATTTAATTCCTCACATGTCATTTTCATCTAATCCTAATCCATTTCCTAATCTTTCATTAAGGATGTGCACATGCCTAATCCTTGATTAGGATGTGTCACATCCTCCAACTTTTGCAAGTTGGCTTTTAATCCTAATTAGCCCCTAATTATCCTCTAATTACTGATTAATTAAGCCTAATCATTCTCCAAGGAATTTTTAATTCCTTTTTATTCTTCCTAGATTCCCCTATTTTATATGTGAATTTTTAATTCACATTCCATCATTCCAAGGCTTCTAGAACCTTGGACTTGTCACAATCTCCACATGTGACCAAGTCCCACCTTTTTGGAGCCCACCTTTTATCCTCTAGATCATTATCCTCCCAACCACCTTTCCTTTTCCCATGTAGATTTTTGAGGAATTCCAAAATTCCTCAAAAATCCCTTTCACTCCCACTTGGGGACAAGAAATCCCTTTTTGTGGAAATCCTCTCATCCCCCAAGGTGCATGTCATTTTCCACCTCATGTACCTTTTTGACAACTTATCTCCACCTCATATCCTCTTGTCCACTTCACCCTCCACATGTCAAGATGTGAGGGCTTGTGGGTTCTTAACCCACCATAGCCCTTCATCTTGGCCTTGTTGGAGCAATCTTGACCATTGAATTCTCTAGAGAATTCAAATTCTCCTATAAATCTCCCCTCCTCAAGGGCATTTTTAGAACACTTCTTCATTTGAGCAACTACATGCTGCTAATTTGCCTTCTCAACACTTAATCAATTTGCAACTACATGCTGCCATTTTATGCACTCATCCAATTTTCAATCACATCCACTTGCATTTTACATTCAAGCATATAGTAGTGATCTTCAATCCACCATCTAAGGAGCACACAATCCATTTTAATCAAGGGCCAATCAAGGAGAAATCAACAGCAAGGAAGGTGATATTGTTTCTATGTTGTTTATCTATTTCCTTTCTTATTCTAACTCTCTTTTGGCTAATCTTGAGGTGTCCTTGATAGTTTGTCATTCATATTCTTGGTTATTTTGCACATTTAGAGTAGCATAAAATATCAAGGTTCACACTTACAACCCCACCATCATACTTCTCTAGACTTATAAATTTTCTTTTGTCACTAGTCATATGATGTGAGCATCCACTGAAAATGACCCACTCATCCTTTTCTTCAATTCAGGATGCAAGAGCTTTTTCAACTTTAGTAGATTTAGTAGCCATGGGACTATTTTCCCTTATAGCAATAAAAACCCAATCATCTTCATTTCCATTTTCTTTATCAGACTCATCATCATTCACTCCTTCTTTAGCAAAGTAACATTTCTTTTAGAATCTAGATTTGTAAGGCTTAGATCTAGGGACTCTTTCAAGACACCTTGATGCAAAATGACCTATTTTACTGCAAGAAAAATATTTGATAGGAAAATTTCCTTTATACTTACCTTTTCCTCTACCTTCTCTCTTTACAATCAGTGCTTCCAACTCTTCTACTTCTCTTCCTTCATCTTCAAGCTATTTCATTTCTTCCTCATATTTGAATGTCTTTCTAGAACTCTCTCCTAGATCATATCTTTGCTTGTTTCTTTCGTATATATTAGCCTTGAATGTAGTTTCAGTCTTAGGAACAAAATCACCAAATTCGCTCAACTCAAAGGCAACAAGTTTACCAATCAATGTATCCCTTGTCACATTTTTCAATGATCTGGTTTCTTCAATAGCATGAGCCTTCGCTTTGAAGGAGGGAGGCAATGATCTAAGCACTTAGCCACAATTTCTTCCTCATCCAGGATACCACCAACACATCTAATACCCATCACTAGTTCATTTACTCTTTGCATAAAAGAAGAAATATTTTCATCTTCATCCATCTTCATATTTTCATACTTGCCTTTCAAACTCTGTAGTTTAGCCATCTTCACATGTACATCTCCTTCATACAAAGTTTCCAACTTCGTCCACATCTCATGATTTGTCTTCAAACCTAACACATTTGTCATTTCTGAATATTTTAGAGCACTCAACAAAGCTTCTATAGCCCGAACATTATTCTCAACCTCTTTAATCTCATCAGTAGTGGAAGGACCATTCTAAAAAATAAGATATATGTTCTTTGTAATCTTCCAGAAGGGTTCACCAATACACTTCAAATGACACTCCAACCTATCTTTCCACAATGAATAGTTTGTTCCATCAAATATAGGACTATCCTTCTTGTATGATGCCATCTCAGATCACCTCAAGATTTTAAACTTCTTCAAAGGAATCTTCTCTGTACCAATCGTTGGAAAAACAAGGACAAACAACTAAGAGGGGGGGTGAATTAGTTGTCACATAATATTTAGACTTTTCCAAACTTAACTTAATCTCAAATTTAATGAACTAATAATAAACCATAAACAATCAACACATTAGAAGCACAAAGAACACAAATATTTTTACGTGGAAACCCTGTTAGGGGAGAAAACATGGTGGATGTTAGTCCACAATATTATACCGTGTTAGAAGTATAATGAGAAATAATGGGAATGCACATGCATTCAGGCACACTGCCTAGAGATCACTACTCAAATACAAGAGGGCTCGCTACCCAAAAATACACAACAATATCTAGATTAGATCCATAGAGTATGAACTAAGGAAATAGCTTCTTCACAAGCTTGATTACAATTCTAGTTAAGCACAAAAAACCTTCTTCACACTTCGCTCAAACTTCTTCTCACTCTACTCTGCAATCAAATGATTTGGACACTATTCACACATTTGTACTTTCTCTAGCATATATTAGCTCTTATGCACACACTAACTTCACTTAAACAATCACTCTTATATATCCACAACATGAAATTACATTAACAACTTAGTAGGCCAAAAATATAAAACATATTTTCAATGTCAGCACAAATTTACAAACAAATTTTCAATGTGGATCAAACACCATCAAATAATACCATGATGCGACCCAAAACAATATCCTTGAGTGCACCAAACATTCAATTTTAATTCTTCAAGGATCCACAACATGCTACAACCACCATGTTGGCCAAGAACACAAAAAATGAGCATACCCAAAAAAATCTTCAACCACTAGCACACCGATCAACATGAACATGCAACAAAGATAGAGCATGATCTAGAAGCATCCATGAGAACCAAGAAACAACAAAGAAACATCTACAACAACTAGAATTACAAGAATTATACCAACTTTAATCAAGAACACTGACATAGACCACAAAAACATTGTTAGAACATAGATCTTCATAACTTGAGCAAATCTTCACACGGACCTCTAAAATTTTTGTAGTATGGACTATATACACTCAACAATAAACCCTTCACAACAACTTATCTTCAATGTATAGAACAAGACACCTTCATGACCTTCATAGTTCCACTATGAACTTGTAATACTTTCTTTAACAATTTTCTCAATATCCTTGACATATACAACCTTCAATACATCAAATGCTAATAGTGTTGACATCAATGGAAACCACATATTAGTAACACAATCATAGCATCCAACAAGAGGATTTTCTCATGAGTTGTGATTAGGGTCAAAAGTAACCTTGGTGGTTTGTGGTTTTTGGTAGATGCTCTGCATCATAAAACCTTGATCTCTATCAAACAATTTATTACATCTTTCAATGACCTTTTCAAATCCTTCAACACATTGTACCAAAGCATCACTTTCCCAATTCACTTTTTTCTTCCACTTTTCAAACATTAGAACCTCCTATTATGTGGTTATCTTCTCATTCACTAGCTCTTGGACATCTATCTAAATAATAGCTTGTATCCTTTTTCTCTCTGCATCAGTTTGTTCTTGGATAAATCTACATTCTCCTTCTAGTCTTTTAGACTTTTTATACCAACGATATGCCTACTTATATTTTCCAATTACATTTGTGATTAACTCTTCTCCTTGCCTCACTAGGTACTAGATCCATTCTTTGCATACACTTAGCTTATGGTAAAGTGTAGCAATGGAATCCACCTTCTCCTTAGAGATAAGTACTATATTTTGAGGCAATTTAGTCTGTGCTTGATCAGATTGGGCTAATGACTTGATAAAAAAATTTAGGTAGGAAATCTACTCTTTTAACTCTCTTTTCTTTTGTTTACCTTTTGTACCCTGGTGATAGTTTTCTCTTAATTAATTTTCATTTCTTCCAATTCTAGACCTGGAGATGAATGTCTGACATTAATAGTTATCACCCTGTAATCCCTAGGTGTCATCTCATGCTTGCTCTTATCTCCCACCGGAGTAGCTATATGGAGTGTTCTCCCTCCATCTACATTCCTTTGTATAACATGTTTTTTTCTTTTCTATACACTTAGGTTTAGGGGTTTCCACTTCTTGCATTGAACTTTTGAGATCCAGAGGCACCATTTCTACTTCCAATAGTGGAGCCATTTCCCTGACTAACTAGTTTGGTGCTTCTTTGTTATGTTCTGCCTCTTCAACATTTCTTTTTTCCTAATTATTTGTTTGTCCAAGAACTTCTCCTCTTAAACCATCAATATTGTCTATCACACCTCCCAGAACTTGAACATATTCAGTACTCATTGGCATGTATTTTGAATTACCTTGATTTGTCATTGTCTCTTACTTCTTGAGACTTATATTCTCTTGTCTAGCTATGTGTTCAACACCAATATTTGAGGCATCACTTTCCTATTGTCTTGGAACACCATGATTCTCTTCATTTCTTACTTCACCATCTAAGGTTTGTGAAGGCTCCATATTTTCACTCTCAACCTAATCTTCTCCTGATTTCTCAGAAACTTGTGGTTGCTCGACATAATTTTTTCTACTTCCTTGTGGAAGTTGGGCATCAACTATATCTTCATTAATAACATTGTTAATAGGATTCTGACCCACAGTATCCCCTATTCCTCTTTCATCAAGCCTCTTAGGGTTTCCCACCCCTGGGGTGAGTGTTCCTCTTATGAATTCTTCTTCTTCAACATCTATAGGACTTGACCCTATATTTGGCACTTCTTCCACTACCAGTTGCACCATGGGATTTTCCTTAGATCATTTTTCTTCAACTTTTTTCATCATGGTAGTCCACTTTTCCCACTATTCTCTAATTTTTTCTTCATTTAGCTCAAGACTTTCCTCTTGAATCATAGGATTCTTTCCTAGTGTTGCTTCATTCTTTCCATATTAACTAAAGGGGGAGAGGTGAATAATTCTGCAACCCTCTGAGATTTAGACCTTGTCTTAGCATGAGTGTATGTCCTCATTCTCTCCTCTTCATTAGTCATAGGTTGACCTTTCAAACTTTCCATGGAAGAAGTTTCCTTAGGCTTTACTATTAGTTTGACCCTACTAGCCATAGTCTCTTTACACTGGCTAGTTGGCACCAATGAAACTCTTTAGCTTGGTGCATCAAGAGTTCTCTCCTCAACATGTCTAGTTGCCTCTACTTTACTAAATTTTCTCTTCCTTTTAGAAATTTCTGCATACCTGGTTTCATCTTCTACTCTTTGTTTCTTCTTTATATTGAGCAGGTATGTGGGCTTTATCCCAGCTTTCCTTAAAGCTTTACAATAATCATCAATCTAATGTTGAGTGTATATCAACACTTGCTCAAAAATTTCCTCAATAGTTACTATTTCTTTATTTTCGTAGTCTTGGTTTGGGATAGGCTCATCATAAATCTTATCTGAATTATAAATTGGATTCAACACCTCCCCATCATCTATATCCAATTTCTGTAGAATATCATGGATTCACAAAATCTTTACTAATTGTAATGGCAACCTTCGATATGATTAATTCCTTACTTGGTGCTCATCATCACAATAAAGGGAGAAATCTTCTAATTTATAAGCATGAGCATACCTTTTGCCTATTTTCATGGCAAGATTTCCCTCTAGATCCTAATTCTTTCTTTAGAGTGTTAAAGAACTCCAACTTATATATCTTCAATTCTTCTTCGCATATATCAGCCTGTTTAGCCACATTGCATTTGTAATTCCTGATTATGATGGGTAATTTGACAGATTATTTCTCACGTGCTACCAAGAAAAGGGCATGGGAAGGCTTCATCTGTGTCACCAATTCCAATAATAGTATTTTATCTGTCAGATACCTGGGTAACATGATGGGGTATCCTTTGAATCCTTCCACCCTGATGTAGGTGTAGGTGGGAAATTGAATGTAACAACCCTCAACCAACTGAATGACACTTTATGCTTCCAAAGATAAAATTTTAGCTTTTTCGCCTTCCATGATTCTTACCAACTGCTTGGAAAACACATCATTAACCCTCTGGTAATCCTCCCAATACCTACATATTGTAATTTGGGGTAAATGAGCATATATCAAATTATTCCCTAGTTCTCTACCGAAGGTACCAACTTTGTTCAATCCTTGAACATTTTCCCTGTGGTAATAGGAATAAACCACATAAGAAGACATAGAAAACCATAGGGACTTTAGGAATTCCTTTATCTTTTCATGTAGCTTGTCACTAATGAAACTTTTCCAATTAATTTCCTATGAGTCCAAACATCTAGGGTTTGAATTTACTAGTGTCTTTGAGTCCAACTATCCTACTTAGTAGGGTTATGACATGTCTTGAACATCTTGGTTAAACATAGACCTCATAATTGGTTTCATTTCCTTAGTAATATCCTCCTGGTACCACTTTGCACTCATAGATATTTTATTATGTTTGTTTGCACTTAGGTAGGTCTTGGTCAGGGTTCTCATATCCAATAGATACATTTGGTTAGATGTGGGGACCCCAAATGTATATATAATTCCTTTTATAGAGAGGTCTACATAGACTATCCCTTCCTTTTCAATGACCCTCTTGTCTGGTTCATACCAATTTAGACATTCCATTACCAATTCAAGGGCTTCCATTGCTGGTGGAAACCCTCCTACCAAATGTAGCCCACTTGCAATAACATTCTTTGAGCACTGAGAAGCATTCACTTGTTGAACCTATGTGATGAATTTGATATGAGAAAACCATCTTGGATTGGTGTTAGTAATTATCCCATCGATGGGTATGACTGGTGAAGCAAAGTATTCAAACTCCTTGTCTTGCTTCCTTCTAGAAGTGCTCATATTTTCTTGGATTTCCTACATTATTAGTAGATATGTGCCTTGTGTGTGAGTTAGGGTTAAATTTAGCTCTTCATTTCCAATAATTCCTAAAAAATTTCAATCTATAGTTCGGTTAAATTTACTTCAAAATAATAAAAAATTTAATTACCAAGCCAGGGGAAGCACCATTTATACTGAGACATACATGTTAGAAAGACTAACAAAATTTCAGTTATTTGAAGCATACCTAGTTTTACTAGTGATACAATTTTCTTTCAGAATGTGACCTTAAAACCCTTGGCATCTATGTTCTTTGGTTCTTGAGGTTTATCTTTCATTGCATTCCACAATCTTGATTTTGATTCTTCAATGTCCTTACAGGTAAGTAGTATGGCATAAGGTAGAGTGTTATGAAAGCAACTAAATGATCGAGGTGGTGCAAAGTGCGTGCACATTGTTCGCCACCTTCATTAATTTCTTGTTATAATGCATTAATTTCTTTGAATAAAGCTGCAATCATGGTGGGTTTGGGTTCAAATCATGAACACATTGGTTTTTGTGCAAGGCCCACCATTAGAGAAGAAGATGGTATAGAAGGCTTATGTGGAACACTTATGTGTCACTTTAATTCTCATGAGGAAAAGGATTTATAAGAAAGCCACTTTTGATACTTAACAATTATCAATTAAAACAAAAGTTTTGAATCCTTCAGCATCGGACCTTGGAAAGATTACTGAGAACCAAGACATTTACCCATTGGGTTCATGATAATCGGGTGCAAAGAGAGGACTCGGGACCAATTTTAGGTGGGACTAAATTGATTAAAAACATATTAGCAATAGAACCTCAAAATTTTGGTCTCCAATTAAAAGAAAAGAAAAAACCACCACTGAGCTAACCAACAAAGAAAAGAACACATGCATCGGGATGATTTATCCATGAGATGACTCACTTGGATTGATTTACCAACTGGGATAAAAGCTAAAACTTATCAAAGATACAATATACTTAGCACAACCACATTGACTCTAGGACCTAGGGGTCCAGTAAATTGATAAGACTAGGGAAAAGAGCTTGTAACATTCCAAATCTAGTAAATACGAAGACTTCGGTAGGGACTAGGCAAGCTGAACCAAAATTTCCATTTTACCATTTCCTCCAAAGGCAACACACCAAAGCAAGCAAAAGAAAAGGAAAGAAAGGAAAGGCAGCAAAAAAGGGGGTCCACATTTTTCCCAAGAGAAAAATGGGGCATGTTGTGAGACAACACAACAATATCCAATTCTTATGTATAGACTTGTAGATAGAGATAGTGTCCCTAGTTTCTCTTAAACCCTACCATAAAGGCCATTGGACTATTGTTCTATGACTATCATAAGTTCAATGATTATTACTTTGGTTATGGTTGTCTCAACTGTGTATACCTTTGATGATTTCTATCTTGACTGTGATCATGTATTCATTTGCCTACCCCTCATTCACTATCCTTGCACTATTGGAAACTATCTTTTTCCATTGTCACATTAGTGATCACCTTCTTGCATGATGAATACCCCATGAAACTTCTTTGTCCTCTTAACATTGTGTGATGATGACTGTACTTGATTTCATTTTACTACCAACTTGCCACCTAACACCATGCCTCTCTATTTTATCAAACTACCAATTTTTTAAATCATTGTCTCATATGATTCATTCGCATTGTCTCATTAATGACTATAAGCACAAGTATGAATGAAAATTGATAAAAATATCTATTTTTTGTGAATTTTGAGGCTTAAGATGGTACTTTATATTAATATAATCACTAAAATTCCATAGCTTCTAGTTAAGAAAAATGTGTCCCTACCCTTTCCTTTAAGAAAATAATGATACTTAGAACATTGGAAAAGATATAGAGCACAAACATGAATTTGAAGAGCAAGAACAAAGAGTCCTCTATATATCACATTCAAAACATCCTATTTCATCTACTTGATTACATCTATGCCATTGATTATTCCCTATTCCTTTTCTATAATATGGGATGTAGGACTATAATTTTGAGTTACTTCCTTCATAAATTTGAGTGGAAAACATAATAGGCTTGTATGTACTGCTAACCACAACCTTCAACTTGTTATATCATTTTTCTCTAGAAACTTTGGCAAGTGTTGAAACCCTCTGTACAATCTCAAACCCTACTCTAGTTGCCATCATTACCACAAAGGCAATGTATAGACCTAACAACAAGGCTCCTATGAATCATATTTTGAGCTTATAAAATGTGTCTTAGCATGAACCACTAAAGAAGAAAAATTTAGGGAAAAACTCTAAGTTTGGACCTAGAAAATTTGCATTTACAACAATACAAACATGCAATCCACCAAATGTTTATTCATGACTCTTACAACTATAAAGACCAAGAATAGAGCACATATTTTTAATGTTGACAAAGCATGAGGTATATTTCAAGGGAAACCTAGAAAAAATGTAGAGGCATGAGAAAAACCTACAACATGGTGGTATCTTTATCTTTGGATCCTTATCTTCCAGGACTCCTTCAATAGTATCACACAACTCCTTCAATACCACAAAACCATAACATAACTTCTTGCTACATGTACAAAGAAGATATGGAAACTATTATCCTCTTGATGCGTAAAAAAAGTTGGTCTTCTAGTTTATTTTCCATTTTCTTAAAAATTTCCATTACTAAGCCCTCATGTGATATCTTACTTCTTTTCCCTTTCTAATTTTTTTTAAAACTCATGAATAATTTGAAATTTAGATGGTAATTTTATGATAAAACTTATAATGATAGCCTTAACCAAAAATATTTGTAACATTCTTAGTGACCTCTCAAAAAAAAATTCTAGCTAAACATAGTGACCAACTATCTTATACAATCCATTGGGCATAAGATTCATGGAAGAACTTGAAAAAATATTGAAAATAGACTTTTTATACTACTACACCACTCCAAAATAGTGCTTGACACCTTCAACTTAACCAAACCACCTAGGAAGACTCAAAACATGACTGAACCTAACTGACCAACTATGCAACAACACTTGGAGGATAAAAATATAACTAAAACCAATTTGCAACAACACTTATTGAATCAAAACACTAAACTAATACATACAATCAAAACTTTTCTTCTCAACAAAAAAGTTTGAGGTGGATCCCATTGAATGGGATAGGTAAAACTTCACCTTCCATATTGGAAAACTAGAAGGAATTGTGTTGTTTGCAGCTTGTGATTATGAATGGGCCACTCCACATGGCATCAAACTTAGTATGATTCCTAGGTCTACCTTTAACTCATCCCACTTGAGGAAAATATCACCTTCCTTGAAGTGTCTAGGTGTTGATCCTTTATCAAAGGTCTTATTCAATTGTGTTTGATTCCTTTATAGTTGTTGCATTGCTTGTCTTCTAGCTTCTTCCAAAATTTCCAGCTCTTTTACAAGGATCAAAGCTAGTAACTCAATTGAAATAGGAAAATTTGCTTCCCTTCCATACACAAGATTAAAAGGAGATTTTCACATGGACCTTCTAGGATTAATCATATCATCCCATAGGGTTGATTTTAATTTTCTATTCCAAGTCCTTTGATTGTCTTCAATGGTCCTTTTAATTATCCTGATTAAATTCTTGTTAGTGGACTCAACTTGTCCATTTCCTTGTTGATAGTAGTTAGATGAAGAACTTAAGTGAATTTCATACTTAACATACCAAACAGTGACTCTTATCCCCACAAAATCCAAAGTATTATCTGAGATGATTGAATTAGGAATACCAAACCTTGTGACCAAGTCCTCATAAAAATTTAGTAAAACACTTTCATTTGCTTCCTTTAGTGTTGTAGCTTCTTTCTATTTGGTGGCATAGTCTATAGTTGTCAACACCCATTTGTGTCTAGACCTGGATGGTGGATTAATGAATCCAATGAAGTCAAGACTCCACTTCATGAAAGGCTGATCTACTGATATTGAATGAAAAGGAAAAGATTGTAACTTTTATTTTCCTACAAAAATAGCACATTTACTACACTTTATAACCCACACTTGTGCATCCATGAAGAGATAATTCCAATAATAACAAGCCCTCATGACTTTAAAGACTATTGTTTTTTCTACAAAATGACCACCAATTGGTCCATCATGAAACTCACACAAGATTTTGTCAATTTGATTAGATTCTGCACATCCGAATAAGAAACCATTATGATCTTTTATAAACAAGGCACCATTCAAAAGGATGTAAGGAATTGCATGAAGTCTAAAATACATCTGTTTTGTACTGTTTAGCTCTTTGGGACACTCACTAGTTTGAAAATAATGGACCATTTCATGTGTCCAACTAGTACCTAATGATGGTGCAACCATTTGTGGCTCATTACCTGTCATGAGGACAACTTACTCTTGAGTTTTGTCATCATTTCTATCTCAACAACTAGCTATTCACATAGTCCCTTATCTCTTACCAACTTTGTAACTTTGATTTCCACATCATATTCCATCACTTTGGTGATCCACCCAATCCTCTTGTCACCTAAATATTTACTCAACAAAAAATCCTTAACACTTGAGTGAGAAACCATCAACTAAATCTTGTTATTGGAAACCAAATGGAATTTTTTTTTTTTAGGCTTCTAATCACACCAAGTACATGTTTCTCTATGAAAGAGTGCCTTTGTTCATAGCCTTCTAGGCCTTGACTGAAAAATTCTATTGGATACTCCAAACCATCCTCATTTTTTTGTATCAACATGGAAAAAATGGTATGTATACTACCAAAATCATATAGAATGAAATATCTGGAAGAGTTAGGATTTACCAATGTAGATGTTGCTGCAATGACTTATTTAATTGCCTCAAAATTATTTTTTCCTTCTCATGACTAGCTGAAACTCACATTCTTCTTCAACATGGCAATTAGAGGCTTCAAAATATTTTCTACATCAAGTATAAACCTCCTTATGAAATTGATCCTACCAAGGAAACTTTGCAGCCCCTTCTTATGACTAGGTAAAGGTAAAACAAGAATGGCACTCACTCTTTCTAGATCAATGGTAACTCCATGTTTTGAGACCACATGTCCAAGGATTTTACCTCCATGGATAGAAAATATGCACAGGTTGAGGTACATGCCATACTCCCTACACTTGTCAAACACTTGCCTTAAATGAGAAATATGTTCATCAACATTTAAAAAAAAATAGTAATGTCATAAAAATAAATCAACACTAATTTGTAAATTAACCCTTGGAAAGACATCCATTTCCCATTGAAAAGTTTCACCAACATTGGACAAACCAATGGGCATTCTCTTGTATACCATTTTTCCTCACTTCATGGTGAATGTTGTCTTACACTAATATTCTTCTTTCACTAGCACTTGATTATACCTAGAATAACCATCGAGTAGAGAAAACCTCTCTGAACCTACAACAACTTGTAGAATTTGTTCCATAGAGTGCAATGAGTAAAGGTCTTTGAGTGAGGATCTATTCAAGTCCCTAAAGTCAACACAAAGTCTTAGCTCCCCACTCTTCTTCCTAATAGAAACAAGGTCGAAAACCCATGAGGTGTGTTTGATTGGAAAAATGATATTACCCTCAATCAACTTATTCAATTCCCTTTTCATAAGTGGATAGAGCTTGGGATTCAAAGGCCTTTGTTTTTTCCTTACTATTTTTGCATTTGGCTTAAGCTCAAATGCTAGGAAATATTGGAGTCAAAACCTTTCAAATAAGAATATTCCAAAGAAAAAATATCACGAAACTCTTGACAAAGTGAAACAAAATCTTCTTTGTCCTCTTGAGAACAAAGCTTTCCAATCTTAAGAATCTTACCTTTGAAAATTTCCTCCTCTTCGTAGTTCTCTTGCTTGACATGAATGCTATTTTTTCCCTTTTTAAGTAGATCATCTGAATTGAAAATAGACTCTAAGGTGACCAAAACCTTTGGTAACTTATTTGTTTTTAGTTGTATAATTTGGTCACCATACTGCTATTATATTTTTTCTTGATTTCTAGCTAAGAACTTAGCTTCTTCAAGAAAAAAATTGAGCACCTATTCATCACTTTCAAATACATTCCAATGGATATTATTGTCAACAATAGATGGCCTTACTACCACCTTATCATAATTCTATACCTTATCCTTTTTAATATCATTTGGAATATTGAATTGGGAACCTATGACAGCCAACCTATCAACATGTTTGTTCTAATTTCTAGGTATGGACAACAAATTGAAAGAATCAAACTCTTCTATGATATCACATACCCTATTCTTATAGGACTTAAGCAAGTCATTTTTTGTCACACATGCACTTGCCTCTTACCTAGTTCACAATCAACTCATTATCACCAAACACTTGTAGGAAGCTTATTTTTTGTTTCCTTGCCCATTCCAAACCCTATATAAGACCTTAATAATTAGTTGCATTTTTAGTATAGGTAAAAGAAAAATGAAAAGTTGAGTAATATTGTTCACCTTGTGGGGATACAAGCATAGCACCCCCACCAGATCCATGGTTACTTCTTGAACTATTATATATTTTTTTTGAAACCTCATCTTGATGTTGTTCATGATGTTGCTCACCCTTCTTTTGAAGTTTAGGAATCATGAAATCTTGTTCATGAATCATGTAAACACCTAGGCCTACCTCTTCAATATTATTTTTTGAGTCAAATTCAATGTTTTCAGTTGCCCAATCATCCAATAGAATGTTTGAAATAATCTCAGTTTGGGTGCTTGGTTCTTGGACAACAATATACTCATCATGGTAAAAAATAGTATAGTTAGCATTGGAAACACAAGGTACATATGGTTCTATGTGATATTTTTCTATGAACTTAGATTTAATGGTCACTTAAATGGTTCCATATCTTGTCCTAAACAACATATGTGACCAATCTGAAGATAGATAGCCACCTATTTTAGTAGTGAAATCCCTTGAAATACAAAGAGAAAAGTAAGGTGGCAAGTCAATCACATAAACATCATGTGGAATGGAAAATTTGGGACATGCATGCAAGGTAAGATTCAAATTCTTAATAACTCCTATAGTATTGATGGTTATCCCTTCAAGTTGAACTACCTCTTTTGCAAGAGATCGATATCCCAAACCCAACTTATCTGCATTTTTCTTATGCATGAAAGAAATACTAGCCCTTGAATCAATCATGTAGTTATGAAGAAGGCTATCCCCTATGATCTATGACACATAGAAAGGTGGCTGCTTGATTTCTTTGTTTGGTTGTCCACTATTATTTTGAGGTGTGTTGGTAAGTACAACCTTATCTTGGTTAGTAGGGTGTTCATTTGACACACTCATATTTGATAAGGAATCTTCTTGGTTACTACTGAAGACAAGAAAATTGATCAAGAGAAATAACATAAAGATTCAAAGCAATATGGAATCTTTTACCTTGTTCACTCCTTTTTCCTCAGATTGAGCTAGAAGAAGATTTGCACCCAAGAATCTCCTAATTTTCACTTTTGGTGTATGGATGCAATGTGGTTTCTTATAAAACTAGCATCATGATAGTATGACTAAGACGATAAGATATCAAATGGATATCATAAGGATATGTTAAAGATATATTATATAGAAAATGTAACAACATAACCATATGATGAGAAGAGACTTAATACAAAATTTAGCTACATAAAACTATGATGAGATTAGATGCCTAAATGGGGTGAGAGGCCTCTAATTTATAGTGTTTGCAAGTGAATTTAATCTACTAAAATGCAAGAACTTGAGACCATGCAAAGATTATAGACACAAGACAAACACTCAATATTATTCCTAGTTAAATCTAAACAAAAACACAAGAAATTAGAACCTTTTACCTTGTTTAGATGATGGTATTTTTTGGCTTTTTGATTGTTTGATATGTGTGCTCCTTGATGGAAAAATTTCTTAAAATGGTGCTTGAAATGATGCTAAGATGTTAAGGATTCTAATGATGCAAATGGGTATTGTGATGTATGCAAGTGATGAATTGAGTGCTAAGTGTATGCTTTATTGCTATAATGGATAGTTGATTGCAAAATTGGATTTTGCAAATGGGATCAATTCTACAATTTTTAGAGGAAGTGCCTCTAAAGCAATGGAGAGCCCAGATTGAGCCAAGGTGGATGATATCAAAGGCTAGGTTGAGTTGAGCACTCACAAGCCCTCACATCTTGACATGTGGTGGATGAGATGGAAAGAAGGGGATGATGTGGAGGTGACATGGAGGTACTATATTATACCTTAGGAAGGGACAAGATTTCCTCATAAAGGAGGTCCTTGTCCATACATGCTTGAGAGGACATGTGAGGAATTAAAAATTCCTCAAAAATTCTCATGGGGATGGGAGAAGGAATTTGATATTCCTTAAAGTGCATTGGGAGATTAAATGTGAATTAAAAATTCACACGGGGAAGGGGGTTCCTTCTCCAAAAGGAGAAAGCATTTAATAGGGTTGACTTAGGACATATGCCATAAATGGCATGGAGATTAGGTTGGGATAATTAGGTGATTAAAGTTGTGCAAATGCATGATTAGAAAAATTAATGACATAATAGAAGCAAGTGGGGGATTATGGAGGATGTGACCCTAATGATGATTAGGCGTGTGCACATCATAATCATAGATTAGTTAAATTAATTTGTTAAAGAGGATTATGGAGGATGTGACATGAGGAGAGAGAAAAAGATGAATCAATAATTTATTTCATTCATGTGGGAAAAAGTGACTAAATTAAATAAATTGGGATATTTATTTAATTTGGAGATGAAAAGGGGATAAGGTATTTAATTAATTTATTAAATACCTTAGGGACATTAGACTACAACACAATATTAATCAAATTATAAATTATTTAATTAATGTGGTTGAGGGAGGTGAAATAGAGGAATGCAAGAGTGAATTTGACCATATGGGAGTGGTCAAATTCAAGTGTCTACATTTTTTGCCTCTTCAAAATACTATTAGAATAACAATGTTTCAAAGAAAGATAAAATACAGATGACTCGATAGAAGAAAAGAATGTTAGATGATTCCCTAGTGTTGCAGGGAAGTGAATAGGAAGAAAGAATGAAAAAATATGGTAGGGTATGCCTCCTTGAGAAGGCAGATGAGGAAGAAAAGGGACCTCAAGTGACTTCTCGATATGGAGAAATGGAGGGTACCATGTGATAGAGTGCAAAAAACCATGAAGAATGGCTTTTGAATGGAGGAAAATGGGTAAACAGGGTGCAAATGGCGGCCCTCGAAAGAAAAGGGGTGAATGAATTAATAAAAGGTTAATTAAAGGGTAAAAATTACCCAAAAATTAAAAGGCTAATTAGGTGCAAAAAGTGAGTAAATTTGAAAAATTACTATTCATCTAATTTTCATTTGTACACTTGGTAGCTAACTAGATCGAGAGAGAGAAAATGAGTGATGAGGATGGCTAATGGGTCGAGCGATGATGAGGTGGTCATGGATGATGCTTTGATCCACCAAGGTGAGGAGGTGTGGTAGTATTACTATGAGTGAGCAGTCCCACACCTGACAGCTCCTGAATCCCACTTTGTGATTTGGATTTGAATTTAAGCACATTTTTCAATGTTGGGTCGGGTAGACTAGGTACGTAGATTCACCCTTCCAAAAGGAACATTCACTCATCTAGGGGAATAGGTGAAGAAAGTGGTGAAAATATGCTTTGCAGGGGTGGGAACACTAGGGGAGAGGCTGTTGGAATCAAGCAACACTGAGAGGGGGGGCTGAATCAATGTTGTGCAATTTTTAACTTTATTAATTTGTTCTCTCAAGTGCCTAAAACATTCAATCAAAAGAAAGATGCATGAACATAAAACAATAATCCACAACACCATAACACAAGGATTTTTTATGTGGAAACCCTATTAGGGGAAAAACCACAGTGGAGGTCAATCCACAATTTGAGTACTCAAATATAAGTGTTTTACAAAATGGAATGGACTTGCATTCAGGCACATAGACTAGAGCTCATTGCTCAAAATCAAGAAGGCTCGCTGCCTTGCAAAATATTTGGATTACAATAAAAGGTTGAACTAAGTAGATAGCATCTACAAATGCCTGATTACAGTTCCGGTTAGGCTCATAGATCAAATTTTGGACCTTCTGTCTAATTCTGCACTTTGCTCTGCTTTGCCTTAATTCACTTCACAAAATCCTCTTCTGCACAAGTGAAAATTGTTCAAATGATCTTCTGATATTAGTACACACATCAACACATATTGAACACTCTCACACACACTACAAAATGAATTAACCAATCTCATATATATATCCACCACCAAGGATTCAATCGCTATATGTTGGCTTCAATAAAATAGAAAATATTTTGCAATTGTCGGCTCCATCTACAAGAGTTAGCCACAACATAGTGAGGACCTAAAAAAAAATCTCCAACATAGAAATACCTTAAAAAAATTCACCTTAAACATCTAAAACACCCCACATTCACTTAGTCAGCCTTCAAACATTATTGAACTAAAAATTGAATGACCAGATCTCCTAACTCATACACCGATTGATGCGACAACATAATACTCGAGAGTAAGATATTTCATATACCCAAATACCTTCCTTGAGATCCACAACCAAAACTAATAAAATGGTAATGCAAACCACTTGACAAATTCAACTTTAGCCAAATACCCTGTTCTTTACTCTATCTTCGAGTATGGTTAGATATAGAAGTGAAGACCAAATAAATGAAGTAGGTTTCCATAATTGACAACACTAGAAGACATATTCCAATAGGGGTGATTGAAAAATCACCTCTCCTCGAAAGGGGTGGGATTGCACAACATAGGGGCATAAGTGCATCAAGATAGGCGAATGCGAATTCACCAAAACTAGGAAAAGGTGAACAAGAGTTTTCCCAAAGGGTAAATAGGCAGATGTGAATCCAAATTTTAGGGAAAAGGGTGAATGTAAATTTTCCACTTAGGGAGGAAATGACATAGGGGTGATTAAAAAATTTCCCCTTAGGGAAAAGGGTGAATGCAAATTCTCCTTTGAAGAAAAGCGGGGTGGAGTCGCACCTGGACAAGAAAGGGGAAAATTTGCTTGGAAAATAGGTGAACCCACCAAAGGATGAAAAATGGGTGAGCATGCTAGTTGGACAGGAAAACATGCTGGGAAGGGAAATGGCCAAACTAGCCTTACATAGAGGAAAATTCACCAAATTAGGGCAGGGATGAAAAATAATAGAAAAGGAATGAAATTTTGGAAAACTGACAGAATGTTCTATATGAATGTAAAACTTTGAGACACTGAGGACTTGTGAGAGACATTAAGTAGTGTTGGAGTTGAAAATAAGGGTGATGAATTCCCATGATCATGGATCACTAGCACAAGAGGGACTGCTACACGCATTGGGGTATCCCAACATTTGATTGCACTAGGGACTACTGACAACACTGATGGAGAGATAGAGTTCAAAGACTTTGACCTTTCATCTCCTGATAGGGGAGATGATGATGATGCTAGACATATGGAGGATTATATAGTTTCCCATCTAAGGGAACTTGATCAGTTGGACCCGCAGCCGATCAATGGATAGGAGTCTACAGGCTATATTTGGATTGGTTGAACTCTCCATCTAAGGGAAGGGGTTAGATCTCAATGCGTGCTTGGGAATAGAGGTTCTAGCTCTACCATTATATCTATGTGGCTTGATCAGTGGGATTTTATTGCCAGATAGGAGTGGATGCTTCTACAGCCTCAAGGTGATTGAGGTTGTTAGACACATTGTGGAGTGATGAGAAGGAGAGTTTGCATGGGGAGCATGTGTACTAGCCTAGTTATATCGAGATATGCATGTTGTTTTTTTTTAGATGAGTCCTTAGTGTGACACATGTGACTTTGCTCTAGGTATGGGCCTGTGAGAATATTAGTATCGCAAGACTAGATGTTTTGATCATCAGGATGCAAGATGATACACTGCTAGTGGCATAGTGGTGGGGGATGGAGTACTATTGGAGACTCCATAATCAGGATGTGAGTGATTTGGAGGCATGGCAGAGGAGACTAGATGGGTTGAGGGTATAGGATATCACATGGAGAGCCTACTTGAGGTGGCAGTTTTCTGAATGGAGAGATGATGAGAGGAGATGGAGGGGTTACTTCTTCTCTTTTTTCTATTTGATTAATTAAGACCCCTTCATTGTTGAGCTCCATAGACTTGACAGGGTCACTAGGTAGTTTGGGATACAATAGGACATTCTTGTAGGGCCACAGAGATTCAGACAAATCACCTGAGATCTAGCAGCATTGTGGGGGGAGCATATCACTGCAAAGTTTTCTTGTCAAATATGGGAGGCTGTCCAGATGACACAGTACCCATGGAGGGAAGGACTAGCAGATGTAGGTACCATAGTATGGTACTCTACATGGTGGGAAAAGAGGAGACCAGGGTAGATCATGATAGTGTAGCTGATTGTAGGTGCACTGGGATTTGGATCAGATGACGAGCAAGAGCTGGCCCAACCATACAGGAGGAGGGGGGAGATGGGGATGCCGAGATGGAGGAGGTGTGAGGAGAGGAGCAAGCCATGGAGGTAGATGCCCCATAGGTTCATCCCTAGATGATAATTCCATACATACCACCGCCACTCGAGGATCCCACAGTGCTACTCACAAGAGCTCTGGCCTAATTGAGCATAGCCGAGCATCAACTTAGAGATTCTAAGGCATATAGGGAAAAATTGAAGATAGAGGTGGATAGATTACAGGCTCTGCAGAGGGAGGGAGATAGGGATTATAGGGCCCTGATAGATGAGGCATCGCTGAGGGTACAAAAGGCTCATACAGAGAGAGATGATATAAGGAGGCGGGTGTTGGAGCTGTAGAGGGGAGGAGATAGTGATGCTAAGATGTGAGAGGTAGGAGGGGAGGATAAGGCCATGGATGTGGATTCTCCAGAGGTTCATCCATTAGTGATAGTGCCATAGATGCTAGTGCCATCACACTCAAGGGTAACATATACATGGGGATATAGTAGCTTCCATGAGACACTCCCCAAAGGTAGAGGCTCAGTGCCAGCCTCCCCCTAGAGATCAGATGGAGCCAACATAGGCTAGATAGGAGAGATGGAGAGACATGATTCAGATTTTGATAGGTGTAGAGTGGATGGGCCGTATACAAAGATAGAGGCTATAAATTCTTTTCACAGATTCATAGATTGATTGATTGATTGATTCGTTCATTCTTTATTCTTTATTCATTCAAGAGATGTAGTCTATATACCAGATTAGAGCTTTGCGCTTGTATCTTATTTGATGGGTTTTGATGGAAATTATGATGGACTTGTTATGTTACATTTTTATGGACTCATTATGGACTCTTATGGTTTTTATTATGGATTATGATGGACATATGATGGACACTATATATTTTTGATATATATGATATACGATGGACATTTTTGACACCATGTGGTTATTATGTGATGGATGTTTATTATGCACATGTGTAACATGATTATGAGATATGCATATGGTTATGATGATGATTATGATTTATACTTATATTTATGTTATATGCATTATGTTTAACACTTTTGGATGCAAGATGTGATGGATGATTTATGATTTAATGATATGTGTTATGGTTGTGGTACTAATGGTGTAATGTAGGTGGCGATGCTAATTTGATTTATTATGTATGCATATGAGATATGATATGATGATGGACTATGATATGAATGAAGAGTGATGTATGGATGGTTGCGGTATAATAATTAATTATGCATGTATGATGGGATATGAAAATTCAATGTGATGCAATGGAGGAAAATACGTAATGTATGCATTTGTGATAATGTTATAGATGGATGTGATGAATATAATGTATGTGGTGAAATGAACTAATATTTTTAGAATAATAACTCTAAACAATCCAAAATTATAATGCAATAAAATGATAATGGAATGGAATGAATTTAAGATGCTTAGAATAACCAATCTAAATTAATCTAAACAACTTAAAATGAATATGATAATGATAATACAATGAAATAAAATGATATGAAATGAACTTAAGATGCTTAGAATAAGAAATCTAGATTAATCTAAACAACTTAAAATGAATATGATAATGTTAATGCAATGAGATGTTGAACCTAAGTGAACAATGATGAGTGTGACAATGAATCACATAGCGAGATGAATGATGATGGGTGTGATACTACACCTATCAAAAACCATAGGAATCCTGATAGGAGGAAAAGGTGGACGAAGAAAATTTGCACAACCAAAATCACTAACCATAGGCTAGGGAAGAAAAGGAAGGGGATAAATGAAATGCAATGGGATGATACATGAAATGAAATCCTAATGCCATTTTTCCATTTTAGGAGCACTGATTTTTGCTATAGCATAAGACATGATACACCAAGGTATGAGGAACCAAGGTAGATGAGTGTCAAATGCATAAGAAAAACACAACAAAACAAGAGAGATATCCCAACACTCCGAAGCCAAAAGAGCTTCGGTCGAGCCAGGTATTGGTATAAAAACAAGCAAAAAGGATACCCTAGTGTAACACAAGACCACAGGGATCTCGGTGGGTACTACGCAGGACAACCAAGAAGACATAACCAAAAAAAGATCAAGATATGCCCCTATTTTTACCAGTTAAAGTGCACCATGATATGATGGATTGTGGCGACCCTAACAAGGTATAATAGGAAGCTCAAATGATAAAAAAAAAATCCAAAAGCATCAAAAGATCATAATAAATTTCAAATGTCCTTTTCCATAGGATCAAGAGGGTGGACGGGATTGATGTGGTCTAATTAGGAAGGATACATCCTGTTAAGACCAAATATGGAGGATAGATTAGATGATCGACATGACAAAAGATACTTGAAAGTGATTGGACCTCAAGATACTAACAAATTTTGCTTGTTAGGAACTAGCTAGGTAAGGACACACTTGATGAAACAACACAATGACAAGACACACCCTAAAGATCTAGGGGCTTAGGGGCTGATCAAAGATTAGCCTTGCCTACGTGAAAGCACAGAGACCTCATAGTTCGATAAAAGACCGACGATTAACCATGGATAAAAGTGAAAAGAGGACAATAGATACCTCGATGGACAATAATAACAAGACAAACAAATACCCCAGGGGCTGATCAAATGATTAGCCCTTCCTACGTGAAAGCGTAGAGGTAATGTAGTTCGACAAAAGGACAAGAGATGAGATGAGACCTAATGATGACCGACATGATGAAATACACTAGATGAAGACATAAGACCAAAAAATGAAACTGGCATAGATGAAAAAAATCCTAGATTGAGGATAAAATCTTAGGATTGTGGGTAGCCAATTTGATTTGTCCAATGCTCAACCAAAACATACCAAGAAACGAATAAGCGGATGCTAATGGGAGGACTCAATTGATAGGATATGAGGATAGGATGTAGGGATAGGATGGATGGAAGCATAAAGTAACTATGACACAAGGTATATAATGGTTAGGCCCTCTACGAATGGTGCTTGTTTCTAGGTTTTCACCAAAAAAACTTATCCAAGGCACCACCAAGGATGGTTTTCACCATAGGATGGATTATTTCTCTTTACTATTTTTAGATTATTTTTTTTGTATTTTTGAGGATTTTTACTTTTTTTGGTATTTTTCAGGATAGGATAACCCAGTTGACTTAGGTGTAAAACCTCTTTAGATGCATGATGTTGATAGGATCCTCTAAGGGTTCCCCCTTAGGTGTAGCAAGTTGATATACCCCAAAACCATACTTGGCTATGACAACATAGGGACCCAACAAATTTGCTTCAAACATTCCTTTCTTGTCTCGATCTTGCTGGGTGTGTTGATTCTCCTTAAGGAATAGATCACCGACATTGAATTAGCATGGATGAACCTTCTTATTGTAGCTCCTCCTAAGATGATGCTAATATGCTTGTAGATGATTGTAGGTTGTGATGCACTTTTCATCTAGAAGTTCTAGTTGACATAAGCGTACGACTCAAGAATCTTCATCAGTTATAAGTTTCTTTAGAGAGATTCAAAGTGATGGGATATGAACCTCAATTGGAAAGATAGCATCGACACCATAAATTAGGGAGTATGGGGTAGCTCCAATGGGTGTGTGGATAGATGTGCGATAGGCCCAAAGGGCAGGATGGAGATGGAGGTGTCAATCTCAACTAGTATTTTTGACCACCTTTTTAAGGATTTTCATAAGTGTTTCATTGGTGGATTTGACTTGACCATTACCTTGAGGGTAATAGGGGGTGGACCAATGATGTTGGATATGATATGTCTCACAAAGAGATTTGATGTATTGGTTTTTAAATGACTTGCCATTGTCAGTGATGATGGTGGAGGGAATTCCATGTTTGTAGAAGATATGGAAAAGGATGAACTTGGAGATCTAAATACTTGTGATTTGGGAGAGTGGAATTGCTTCAACCCACATGGTAAAGTACTTAGTGGTGGTGATGATGAATGTATGACCATTAGAGGATGGAGGATAAATCTTGTTGATTAGGTCAAAACCCCATTGTTAAAAAGTCCATGTAGTGATGATAGGTTGTAAGTCTTGCACAAGAGCATGGATCAAATCTGCATGTTGTTGGTAGGGTAGACATTTCTTTATGAACTCACAAGCGTCATGTTCCATAGTGGGCCAATAATATCCTACTCTCAGAATCTTCATGGCTAAGCCCATTCCATTAGAATGAGACCTACATACACCATTGTGCACCTTATTTAACACAACACAAGATTTTGATTCTTTGAGACACCAAAGGAGTGTTCCATCAGACCCTCAACAATAAAGTGTATCTCCTACCATGGTATAGTGGGAAGTGCATTGGATAAAGGATTTACATTGATTTTGAGTAAGGTTAGGGGGTAAGGTGTTATCACAGAGGTAAGTATAAATTTCATGATACTAGGGTGATTCAGGACCTACGATATCACACACCATCTCACTATTAGGGACATCATATAATGGGATTAGAAGTTGTTCAATGAGGAAATCACAATCTGTTCAATCTTTAGGCATATCGATGAGGGAACCAATTGTAGCCATTGCATTTGTTGCCTTGCTTTGGACTTTGGGAATCTACTCAAACTAAATGAAGGTGAAATACTTCTTGAAGTCATCCACCATTCATTTATAGGGTAACAACTTGTCATCTTTCATCTAAAACTCATCATTGACTTGTTTGACTATCAATTGAGAATCGCCAAAGACACGTAGATAGGTGATATTCCATTGGATGGTGATTTTGAGACCAGTGATGAGGGATTCATATTTTTCAATGTTGTTGGTGCATTGAAATGCTAGTATAAATGACTTAGGAATATATTCACCTTCAGGAGTGACAAATACACCATCTCCATTATGTGTATATGACCCATCAAAGTAGAGTGTCCATGTATCTATTTATTTGACTGTAAAGACAATTTCATCAAGAAAATTTACTACTAAGGGATATGCATCCACCAAGGGGGCATCAGCCAACTAATATGTTATTATTTGTCCCTTGATTTCCTTATGATCCATGTACTCTATGTCAAAATCATTCAGTAGCATGACCCACTTGGCCATGTGGCTAGTCAAAGAAGTTCTAGATAACAAATACTTAAGTGGATCAACTTTTGATATTACCTTAATGGGGTGATTGAGCATGTAATGACAAAGCTTTTGTGAGCTGAAGACCACTGCCATACAAGTTTTTCCCATTGTAGAATATTTGAGCTCATAACCCACAAGTGTTCGACTAATATGATAGATTGTAGACTCTTTAGAGGACTCATCATGTTGTTCTAGTAATGCCCCTAGTGCAATCAATGTAGCTGAGATATACAATAGGAGTGGTTTTCCTGGAATGGGAGGCATTAGGAATGGTGGATGAGCCAAGTACTCCTTAATCTTTTCAAAGCCTTGCTGACATTCTAGATCCCACTTGAAGGTGGCATCTTTGCGTAGGATATGTGTGAATGATTGACACTTCTTAGCAAGTTGGGCTATAAAAAGTATGATGGAATGTAGCTTCCCTTGAAGGCTCCTTAATTGCTTGAGATTAAAGTGGGGGAATTTCCATTATTTCCTTGACCTTAGCTGGATATACCTTAATACCCCTTCTGGAGACTATGAAGCCCAACAACTTTCCAGATGTAACTTTGAACAAATTTTTTTTTGGATCTAGATGTAGCTTGTATTGCTCTAGCCTTTCAAATATTTTCTTTAGGATCATGGGATGTTCTTCTTTGGTCTTCGATTTCCCCAATAAGTCATCAACATAATCTTCCATTATGACATGAATAAGGTCATGAGAGATGACAATCATGGCATGCTGATAGGTTGCCCCTACATTTTTGAAACCAAAGGGTTGTTAAAAGGCACATGATAACTAAGAGGGTGGGTGAATTAGTTTTCACCAAAATTAAACTCAAAGCTTCAACACTTATCAATTTCACAATCACACTATTCTGTTATTAAGTATGAACATGATATGCAGATAACAAAAAGAAAAATAAACACAATGAACAACAAATTTTACATGGAAAACCCAATAAGGGAAAAATCACATTGAGGATTAACTCACAATATAAAGTGGTAGAAAAATTGAATACAAAGGATCACTTCCAAGGGCTCATTGCCCAAAAGAGGACTCACTCTCTAGATACAAAGGCTCACTTCCTACATAAAGGATTCACTGTCCAACAGAGAGGCTCACTACCTACTAATACAAAAGAAAACAAAAGATCCACCATAGCAATTTTCACACATCCACAACCTTGATCATAAGATTGTAGAAACCTTCAGCTCACTGCCTTCAAGAATCTAACACAATGAAGTACTACTACCTCAACTCACTTTCGCACACTTATACTCTTCACTTGTGGCTTACTTTGTTACTTTGCATCATCCAATCCTTCACAACTTGACTTTCATTTATACCATCTTCAACCTTAGAAACTTTTTCCAAGGTCGGCCACATACACTTCAATTCATAAATTCAAATTAGGTCAACAACTCAACATTCCTGCGGTGGAAAGGAATGAGATTGGACCAATTAAACACTTAACCAAGACCAAAAACAACATCTCAAATCAACCACAAGATTCCTTAATTAAATTTAATTCTTCATATGAAGTGTAAACACTAGTTTGGAAAAACCTAATGAAAACACAAATGAACATTGAAGTACACACTTTCCAAGATAACACACAGACAATATAACATGCTTCATCATGTAGGAGAACACATCTTAGATACTTCCAAATACATCCACAATAGGTGTAACAACCTTTGAACACATAACACCTTTCAATAGTCCATTTGGACTATGCAAACCCACGCAACAACTCAGAAACTCAACTTCTGGAGCACCAAACCTTGAATATCTCTGCTAGAACATAGAGAATGCCAATACAAAACATATTCCATATCCACAAGACCTGAAAAAAAATAGTAGAGGACTACAGAGCAAAAAAAATTCTCCTAGTCCATAGAAAACCAACTCTTCTAAAACAGTTCACACATCGGTGAACACAAATTTCACCTGTCATTAAACCAACAACAACAAATTAGGAGATATAACCAATAGATCACCAACAATGAACCTTCATATCTGCACAAGCATAAGATCAACACAAGAGAAATGTAGAGCACATTCTGGAGCACATTCTGAACACATACATAACTCTGACTTTACTCTTTATTAATTTTCTCAAAAGCACTTGGTAACCCATCATTTTAGCACATCTGCAACATCATAAGGATAGCTCCATGTACTCAAACATCTCAACATCTCAACTATATGTGCACAATATGTAACATACTAAACTATGTTGACATCAATGAAAACATTAATGACAACACCACCAAACATGCTCATACTTGCAACAATCTCCCCCTTTGTCATTGATGACAATACATTATGTGAAAAACCATCAAATACCACATTCTCCTTTAAACAATAGTATTCCGGGAGAACACCTTCTCTTTCTTTTCTACTGTTTTTCACATGACTCTCTCTCCCCCTTTGACATCAATGGAAAAGACCAAAAAATTTGATTACTCCCCCTTAGGAGTACACCCATTCAACTCATACTGCAACAATGAAAATTTTTCTACTCCCCCTATGGAGTAGACCCATTCATTAGTCCAAATAAATGAAGAATATGTGAATTCATTAGACTGATGCACCTCCATTTGCATCTAGCTTGGAGGGCCAATGACGCCCAACCTCTCCCTAAGATACTCAAAAGTATCCTTTGGAAGAGCCTTAGTAAATATATCTACAATTTGTTCCTTTGTTGATACATACTCAAGCCTAACTTCATTCTCCAACACTTTCTCTCTCAAGAAATGATATACAATCAATATATGTTTTGTTCTTGAATGCATTACCGGATTCTTTGAAATGTTTATAGCACTTGTATTGTCACAGAAAATAGGGATAGGCTCATCACATATCACTCTAATGTCTTTTAGAGTTTTCTTCATCCACAAAACCTATGTGCAATAGGATGCTGCAGTAATATATTCTACTTCTATAGTGGATAAAGAAATTGAGTCCTATTTCTTACTCAACCATGAAACCAATCTTCCACCAAGAAAGAAATCACCTCCACTAGTACTCTTTTGGTCATCCACACAACCAGGCCAATCTACATCAATATAAGCACTCAAAGTGAAATCAACACCCTTAGGATACCATAAGCCATAATCTGTTGTACCTTTAAGATATCTAAATATCCTCTTTATGGTGTAGGAGCACCTAATGGTGTTGCTATGCCTCCAATGGGAATTTTTGTAAAATTTGAATTGTCATCATGAAATTCATGTAGAAAGGTCATGATAAGTTCATTCCAAATGTAATTAAGTCATCTTTAGGTTTCTAGGGGGGTCAAAGTTGCAAAAAGTTTTTTTTGCTGTAAAAAATGCAAATAAATGCAAAAATGCAAGAAGAAGATGAGGAGTCATATTTATTAGGAAGGTTGTTGGTCATTGGAAGTGGAAGGGGAAATTGTTTTAACTAATTGGAAACATCTTTAAAAGCATTGAACTTTGTAACTGGAAATAAATTTTGATAATAAAAGTACTTTGTCTACTATTACTATGTTTATTTTGTTGATTTCAAGCCTTGTACGACCTATACAGCATCACTAGGCCTTACATTCTATTGCCTTTGGTAAAATAGTGATTTAGCTTTCCATTAAACTTGTTTTGGAGGAATCTCCTTGAGTTTTTAATTTGTTTAAGTCTTTTTATGGTAAATTGGTTTGAAACCCCAAATTAAGGGTTTTGAGAGTCTAGGGTGGATTGAAGCAACCATTCCATCAATGGAAGCTTAGGAGATTAGTGGAATGGGATAATGTAAGGTTTTTTCCATTTTTAATGTGTTGGTAGAGCCACGGGAAGTTATATTACAAAGTTTTGTTGCTACTTCATTGAATTTTTTGTGTTTTTCCATGGAAGTTGATGGCTAAGAGTATGAGTTGGATGAAACAACATTTGTAAAGGTATGGAGATGGATTATTTAGCTTTTTCATACATATTATAAGTTTTTTGAGGCTATGTCAAGGTTTTTTTTATGGTGGGAAAGCATTGAACCAATAAACCCCAGTCAAACCTAGTCAATTTTGACCTAGAGCGAGGGTTTTACCTTTTAGCGCATTAAAGAGTCTTTCTATTTACAAATGTTGTTGAATCTATAGTTTTAGAGCCTGGTGAAGGACTATCAGTGGGAATTGAGGGTTGTTTAGTTGGGACATGCTTTGTAAATTTTACCTAATTGAAGCTATTTACTAAGGTACAATCAAGTTTAAAGGAGATCTTTTCAAAACAACCCCACTTTTTTTAATGATATGTTAATATATTCAATAATGGGTCCCTGAAATGGTTTTTGGTTTGTGGAGATTCAATTTGTTTTAGAAGATCACCCATTTTTACTGTTAAGGACTACTACAAGCATTTGAGTGTCTTGGGTGTGTATGTTGGAAGAAATGATGAATCAGGTTTTACTGAGAGTTTTTTTTATTTGATTCTATCAAAATAATGTTTTTTGAGATGTACTTGAGCCTGGTAAAATTTTAGAAGCATGATTTTTTGATTCGGTGTCTCTTAGCAATGTGGAATCAAGTGTTAAAGAAGTGAAATTTTGGGTGAATGTTCAATGATCTTCTCAAGTTTGTGTTTTGGGTTTTAAGAACCCTTGATGATTGTATATGCTCTGCATCACTTTATAGATGTAACATGTGCCTCTTTAGGATCTTCTTGAAATCTGGCAACTATACAAACTACATGCATGATATCCGATCTAGTAGCAATAAGAGACAACAACCCACCAATCATAGATATGTATTTGCTCTGCATCACTTTATAGATGTAACATGTTCCTCTTTAGGATCTGCTTGAAATCTCACAACTAAACAAACTACATGCATGATATCCGATCTAGTAGCAATAAGATACAACAACCCACCAATCATAGATATGTATTTTCTCTGCATCACTTTATAGATGTAACATGTGCCTCTTTAGGATATGCTTGAAATATGGCAACTAAACAAACTACATGCATGATATCCAATCTAGTAGCAATAAGATACAACAACCCACCAATCATAGACATGTATTTGCTTTGCATCACTTTATAGATGTAACATGTTCCTCTTTAGGATCTGCTTGAAATATGACAACTAAACAAACTACATGCATGATATCTGATCTAGTAGGAATAAGATACAACAACCCACCAATCATAGATATGTATTTCCTCTAATCAGCTTTAGCAGATTCATCATCTTTTCTTAGCTTACATCGAATTACCATAGGAGTACTAACCAGTTTGGAGTCATCCATTCCAAACTTCTTCAATAGCTCTTTCACATATTTCAATTGTGAAATGAATATCCCCTTATCAGTTTGATTTACTTGAAGACAAAGAAAGAAATTCAACTCACCAATCATGGAAATTTCAAATTCTTTTTGCATTTCTTCTATAAATCTTTTACACATACCTTCATTTCCTCCAAAGATGATATCATCAACATATACTACCACTATCAACATTTTGTTACCTTGCACTTTGAAGTAAAGATTGTTGTCAGCAGAGCCTTTGTTGAATCCTAGTTGTGTCAAGTATCTATCCAATCTTGCATACCATGCTCTAGGAGCTTGCTTCAGTCCATCCAATACCTTCTTTAACTTGCAAACCATATTCAGTTTGTCTAATAATTAAAATCCTTTAGGTTGTTCCATGTATGCTTCTTCCTCCAATTCACCATTTAGGAATGTTGACTTGACATCCATCTAATATACTTTGAAGTCCTTGTGGGTAGAAAATTCCAAAAACATCCTAATAGCTTCCACTCTATCCACAGGGGAAAATGTCTCTTCAAATTCTATGCCTTCAACTTGTGAGTATCCCTTGCATAAAAGTCTTTCTTTATTTCTTATAACTTCACAATTTTCATTCAACTTATTCCTAAACACCCATTTTGAACCAATTGAATTCTTATTCATAGGTCTAGGAACCAATTCCCACATCCGATTCTACTCTATTTTCTACAACTCTTCTTTCATGGCACTAACCCAACTCTCATTGACTTGAGATACAAGGAACTGACCATCAACACCCTTAAGCTAATAGATGTTTCCATGAGTTCTCCTTCCTACAACAACCATATCTCCAGATCCTTTTCTGATCTTGTAGGTATTATTATAAAACACAAGTTTAAAACCATTGCTACACATATGTCCAACACTCAAAATACTATGCCTTAAACCCTTTACATAATATACATTATCAGTGTTGTGTATTCCATCAAAACTAATTGTACCTTCCCAACAATCTTTCCTCCTGAATCATCACCAAACATGACCAAACCACCATCATACTTTCAATTTTAGTGAACTTAATTTTATCCCCAGTCATGTGATTAGAGCATCCACTATCAATCACCCAGTAGTCTTCATCCTATCTAGCATGAAAGGCAGTGACCAAAGTACCTTCCATCTCATTCATTTTGTTCTCTGAAACATTCTTTCTTGCACATTTTGTAGGGTTAGTAGACACATATTTATTCTCCAAGGCTAAAAACAAGAATTCATTATCATCACCCTCATAATCAGATTCATCATCAAAGATTTTAGCTTCTTCAAGTTAGCATAATACAAATTCTTCTATTTCTTATCCTTTCTATCTTTATAATCCTTGTTCTTCTTATGTACAACTCTATTCAAACATCTTGAAGCATAATGACCAATATTACCACAACTAAAAAATTTAAAGGGCAACATACCTTTATACTTACCGATACCTTTCTTCAACTTCCTAGTAAAATTTGCTTCTAGCTCATTAGAACCATCACTATTCATATCATCTTCATTCTTTGTTGCTTTAAATTCTATTTCTATCTTTTCCTCTTTCTTTCCAAACTTTCTCATCTCAAATGTAGTCAAGGTGCCAAATAGCTCTTCTTTAGTGTATTTCTTAGGATCATACATTTCTTTGATAACTGAGATCTTATCACTGTAACAATCAGGTAGGGTTATTAGGATCTTCTCAATTATATCTTCATCAGTCAGGTTTCCCCCTTGATTCCTAACTTCATTTGCTACAAGTTCAACCCTCTGGAAATAGCCTACAAAATCTTCACCTTCTTCCATTTTCAAATTCTCATATTTGCACTTTTCCATCAGCTTCTTTGTCAATTTCACTCTATCATTTCCTTCATAAATATCTTCCAAATTTTTCCAAACTTCATAAGTAGTGCCCAAATAAAGGACCTTAGTTTGCTTAGTTTTAGATAGAGCACTGAAAATAGCATACCTCTCCTTTTCATTCTCCTCATAAGTAGAAACCTCATCTGTAGTAGTAAGACAACCCATTAGAGCAACATACTTCATCTCAATAGCCTTCCAGGTCTTCTAACCAAGGGAGATAATATATCCTCTCATTTGCACTTTCCAGACACTATAATTAGATCCATCGAACATATGGATCTCCAATTTATGTGCCATCAGATCTTCCTTAATTGGTTAAGCTCTATACTAAGGAACCAAAGATTTGATACTAATTATTAAAAGGCACTTGACAACTGAGAGGGGGGGTGAATTATTTGTCACCAAAATTAAACTCAAAGCCTCAACACTTATCAATTTCACAATCACACTATTTTTTTATTAAGTATGAACATGATATGCAGATAACAAAAAGAAAAATCAACACAATGAACAACAGATTTTATGTGGAAAACCCAATAAGGGAAAAACCACGGAGAGGATTAACTCACAATATAAAGTGATAGAAAAACTGAATAAAAAGGTTCACTGCCAAGGGCTCACTACCTAGAAGAGGACTCACTATCTAGATACAAAGGCTCACTACCTATAGAAAGGCCTCACCGTCCAATAGGGAGGATCACTACCTACTGATACAAAAGAAAACAAAAGATCCACCACAACAATTTACACACATCCTCAGCCTTGATTAGAAGATTATAGAAACCTTCAGCTCACTACCTTTAGGAATCTAACACAATGAAGTACTGCTTCCTCAACTCACTTTGGCACACTTCTTCTCTTCACTTGTGGTTTACTTCGTTACTTTACATCATCCAATCCTTTGCAACTCAACTTGTATTTATACCATCTTCAACCTTAGAAACTTTCTCCAAGGTCAACCACATACATTTCAATTCATAAATTCAAATTAGGTTCGAAGATCAACATTCCTGTGGTGGAAAGGAATGAGAGTGGACCAATTAAACACTTAACCAAGACCAAAAGAAACATCTCGGATCAACCACACACTTTCTTAATTAAATTTAATTCTTCATAGGAAGTGTAAACACTAGGTCATCCAAACCTAATGAAAACACAAATGAACATTGAAGTACATGCTTTCCAAGATAACACACAGACGATGTAACACACTTCATTGTGCATGAGAACACATCTTAGATACTTCTAGATACATTTGCAGTAGGTGTAACAACCTTCAAACACATAACACATTTCAATAGTCCATCTAGACTATGCAAACCCATGTAACAACTCAGAAACTCAACTTCTAGAGTACCAAACCTTGAATATCTTTTCCAAAATGTAGAGAACACTGATACAAGACATATTCCAGATTTGCAAGACCTAAAAAACAACAACAAAGGACTGTAGAGAAAAAATATTTCTCCTAGTCCATATAAAACCAACTCTACCAAAAAATTTCACACACCGGTGAACACAACTTTCACTTGTCATCAAACAAGCAACAAAAAATCAGGAGATATCACCAAAAAATCACCAACATAAACCTTCAGATCCGCACAAGCATATGATCAACATAGGAGAAACATAGAGCACATTCTGAACACATACACAACTCTGAATTTACTCTTTATTATTTTTCTCAAAATCACTTGGTAACCCATCATTTCAGCACATCTGCAACATCATAAGGATAGCTCCACATACTCACATCTCAACTATACATGAATAATTTGCAACATACTAAACTATGTTGGCATTAATGACAACACCACAAAACATGCTCATACTTGCAACAAGGGCATGCCATTATAGCAGAAGGTACCCCAAGGAATGGTGAAGGTAGTTTTATGTTGATCTTTTGGTGAAATTCTAATTTGATTATAGTCAAAAAAGTTGACCATAAGAGACAACATGGCATGCCTTTCCATAAGATCGAACAACATTTCAATATTTGGAAGGGGGAAATCATCCTTTGGGAAAGCTTAGTTAAGATCCCAAAAGTTTGTGCAGATTCTGATATTCCCATTTGGTTTGGTGAAAGGCACTATATTGGATATTCAGTCAAAATAATCAATAGGTCTTATGAACCTAGCCTCCAACAGCTTCTCCAATTCTTTCTTGACAAGCAAGGCCACTTGGGGATGCATTTTTCTTACCTTTGTTTAATAGGTTTGGCATCCGGATGAACATCCAAATGGTGTACAATAAGTGCAGGATCTAATCCTAGCATGTATGAATAGGTCCATGTGAAGTTGATGATTCCTTCCTTTAAAAAATTGACAATGATAGAATGCTCTTCTTCTGACAATGATTTGGCTACGTAAGTGATTTTGGGGTCTTCTTCCATTCCCAAATTGACCCCTTATGTCTCTTCTATTAGGATGGAAGACCATTCACACAAGTGAGTTCCAACAAGGGGAAGATGAATATCCCCATCCTCCAATGCCTCATCGAGGTTTTCACTATCGGATACACCCTTTATTTTGAAATTTGATGAGTTAGGAAGTGCCTCAGAGAGGTTTTCACTAGATGACCCTTTTTTTTTTCTTCTTTTTACTTTTTTTATTAGGGTGTTCATCTTCCCCCTATCCCATGAGATGCACGTAAGTGTCCATTGAAGGAAAAGTGTTGATAGGTGCACTACTCTATAAGTTCCAATCAATGAGGTCAAGATGGTGAAGGGATAGGCTAATGGTAAAGATGGATGTGGAGTCAAATAGGGAAGGGAGATCTATGTCATCATAGGAGAGTATGATGGCCTCTTCTCCTAGTATTTCATCAAGGAAATCATTATTCACATTGACATTATTAGGAGTACTAGTTGATGGTGCGGTCCCCTTTTCCATTTTTTCATAGCCTAAGCCCAAATTTATAGGTCATAGAGGTGTGTCAATAGGCTGCAATCTTCCCTATTCTTCAACACTGAGGTCTCCTCCCTAATAATTATATTTTTTAGCTAACTTGGACACATGAGGATAAGTTTGTTGGAAATACTCAATAAGGGGGGGGTGAAGGCTCAGGTTCTTCCCTATATATCCACTGAATAATATCATCATCTAGTTGATCTTGTTGTGTTCTTGGTGATCGGAAAGTGTTAGACCCCATGTTCTTAGAGTTGAGTGTTATTTCCTTTTCTTCCTCCTCTGGTGTGGACTGAGAAGTTTGGCCATAAGTATGAGGATGTGGAGGCATGGTTGCCACATTTAGAGCCATGTGCATCTCGTATTCTCCACAAACCTTATCTATGATATTGACCTTGGTGATGGAGGATTAAAATGTAGTGGATGGAATGGATGATGTGGTGGATGATGAATTAGAGGATGGATTGGAAGATGATGCCTGAGGTTCCCCCACTTCAACTCTTGGATAGTAGTGGGAGTGGGGGAAGGAAGCTTCTAAGGCATGACAATATTCAAAGGGTTGAGTATCTACATGTATGGTTACTTCCATCCCATTGAATGGGAAATTTAGGCATTGATGGTAAGTGGATGGAATAGCTTGCATGGTGTGGATCCATGGGAGGCCAAGGAGAAGGTTGTATGGGAGGTCCATATCAAGGACGTGGCATGTGGTGTACTGCACAATAGGGCCAACCTGAATAGGAAGACAAATAATTCCTTCTAAATATCTTTCCGTGTTGTCATAAACTTTGATGGTGATAGTTTGATTATTCAAGTCAGCATGGGTGTACCCTACCTATTTTATGAACTTTAGCATACAAAGGTTGAGGGAAAATCCATTATCTACCAAGACCGTTTTTCACTTTATGATAGGCTACAGAACTTTGATGTATAGGGGGTGATTATGGTTTGAATCAATTGATGATATATCATTTTGACTGAAGCCCAGCTGATATGTGGATGACAAATGTCCTACTAAGGTTTGAAATTAAGTAGGATCTATATCATTAGGCACGCGTGTGTCCTAAAGAGCTTTGGTGAGGATTTCTTGATGGATGGGGGAAGGCTTAAGAAAATCCAAGATGAATATTTGAGTGAGAGTCTTTCCAAGATAATCAAGAATATTATATTAGGAGCTCAAAAACACTGACTTGGATGATGTGGAAGGCCCAGGAATGGATATGCAAGTGTGACGCATTGTAACAACACATTGCAGGTCTTTTCCTTTAACATGGATCATGGATACGCAGGGCTACCTGGATAATGCACACAACTATGTCATCATAGTTATAGGGTATGTTCTTATAAATTATATTGTTGGTACTATTATTTTGATTATTAGTATTGCTAGGCCCGGGATTAGCATTGGAGGTACTAGGACCTTGATTGTGTTTGGGGAAAGTGTTATGATATATTTGTAGTTCGACATTGGATGACATCACCTGATTGGCATCCACTACTATATCTCCTCTATCTATGAGATCTTAGATATACATTTTAAGTCCTTGAAACTTGTTAGTGGAATGACCTTTAATTTTTTGAAAGTCATAGTATTTGTTTTCCCTATACCAAGCGGGCTTTGGTTTCAACTCATCAAAAGGATTAGTCACAGGATAAGTGACTAGATAACTCGCTTGTGGGAGCTTCTTGAAAACAACATCCAAGGACTTTCCTAGAGGAGTGAATGTATTCTTGTTATTTCCTTGGTTATATTGGTTGGACTATGGAGGAGTACGTGGTTCACCCTATGGCACATATATGATGTTAGAAACTGATGGTTGATTGGAGACGTATTCCAATATTTGTGAGGTGTTGGCTAGTTGGACATGATTGGTATCAATGACACCATCATTAACAATGTTCTTGCTTTTATTCCAGTAGCAAGATTTGTCTCCAGATGACTAATCTTTCTCTGGGTTATAGATTTTGATTTGTCCCTTAGCAATGAGGGCCCTCTCAATGATAGTCCCCTTTTCTATGATCTTTGAAAAGGTTGTGACATAGTGAAGGTTGAGATTATGTGCAATATTAGGATGGGAATTTGTGACCAAAAATGATCACCATATCCTTCTAAGTGAGAGTGGATTTTAGGCGACTAGCTAGGGAACACCACCTTTGTAGGTAACTTGCAAAGGTTTCTCTTTCACATTGTTTTTCTTTCAAAAGATCTAGAGTTTCAATTTCCTTCCCCAGGTTGAAGGAGAAGTGTGTGATAAATAGATCTGCTAAAGAAGAGATGAACTCCTTTGGAAGACCCATAAACTAGTCTAGAACTATTCCCATCAAACTCCTAGGGAATAAACATAGAAGATAGTTGTCATTGTGCAGGACTTCTTGGAAATGTGTGTAGAATTCCTACAAATGGTTTCTTGGGTCACTTTTTCCTTTGTATTTATCAAACTTTGGCATTTCAAAGTGCGTAGGAAAGAGGACAAGTGAAATGGTGGGAACAAATAGATAGGGATAAATTTCTTCAAATTTGAAAGACTTTTTGGATGTCACTGCTTGCAAATCCTTTAAGGCGGATTTTATTTCTTCTCACTCCTTATTGATAGGTGTAGATAATGAATGGGTTTGTTGATATTGATTGGGATATGCGGATTGGGGATTGGCATAATATTATGGGTAGGATGGAAAGGATTGGTAATAAGAGGAGGAAGCAACTTGCTGATATAGTGGATGGTCTTGGTAATATGATGGGGAGGCACCCTACTGATATGATGGTTGTTGTTGTGAGTAATATGGATTGGATTGGTAATTATAGGTAGCCTATTGTTAGGAAGCACACAGAGGTTGTTGTAGATTAGACTGTTGATAATAGGTATTTTGTTGCGATTGTTGGGTATTTGTGTAAGATGATTATTGTTGGGATTGTGATAAGGATAATTGGGATTAGGATTGGATGTTGTGGCATAGGAAAAATACGTGCTTTGTGGGTGGTACAAGTATTGGGTAGCAGGGTTTCCTGGTGTTTGTTGGAAGGATTGTTGTGGTTGTATCGAGATTTGTGTATGCTGTTGGGGTTGTTGGTAGGATGGTGGCTATTGGAACATATTAAAAATTGAGGTGATTATGTAGCTTAATACTTTGTAAAACTTTATGATTGTTGATCTAAATATGTATTCTTTGCTACATATTCTTTGTGGGTGATTAATTTGATTAATTCATTTTACCATTTGTAGAATGAAGACAGAAGGCTGTAGAAGAATTAGATAGGATATTAGAAGATACATACCATATACTATGGAGAAACCAATGCCAAAACATGAGCTTCATCCATTTTGGCATCCCAAATTGAAGTCACAACTGAACCTTGATTCTGTAGATATCTTCAAAGCTTATCCTCAAAGTAGGTGCCCAAGAATGGGCCCACTTGACTCAACCTTCTAAAATATCTTAGCATGCAAAAGGGTTAACTCCAAGAAGCCAACTTGGGTGCCCAAGGTGGGTCCAAGTCATTCTCTATTAACTAAAACACATCTCTCCACCATTCATGCAAGAATGGTCATCCCCTGTTAACTGAAGGTAGTCACCTGTTATCTCTCATGTAACTCAAGTCATTAGTCATGCATTCCAAGTTAACTAAAGTCAACTAGCATTCAACTAAAACTAACTGAAGATAACTAAACCATAACTGAACTAAACTAAACTGAACTTCATGCATGTAAACATCAATCATTGACTTCTAGGATCTTTACATGCATTACAAAAGTGTTATATTTTACTCCAAATAGTTAACATAACTCAATGTGGGTTCCACCTTCCATGTGGGCACCCCATGTTCCCCTATTATTTAGGAACTCATATTGGATGCCCTCACATGCTACTAACATTTAGAATTAATTACAAATGTCAATTAACATGATTATTTCATTCTATATTAATCTCTTTCTAATCCTAGTGTTGGGGAACACTTTCCAAGGACTTAGGAGATACATGAAATAATGTTTAGGATTGTAATTAAATGACATCCTATTTCCAACATTCTCCCACTTGACATTATACATTGCAATTATTCTAAACAAGGAATCATTATTATAAATAAAGTATAGGACTCAAGGCCAATGGCCTTCTTGCACCAACTAATCAATCCATGCCAACTTCAAATGCAACCTGCATAATCATGAAGCTCCAATCAAATGATTAAAACCAAGAGAACTTATCTATAGGAAATAGTTTCATAAGATAATCTACAATATTAATTAAAGTATCAACTTTCTCAATTAATACCTTCCCACTCTCAACCATTTCTCACACAAAGTGATACTGAACATCAACATGCTTAGTACGAGCATGATACATAGGATTTTTGGCTAAACACATTGCACTCTGACTATCACATTCAAGTTTAATTTTCTTGCAATTAAAAACCAATACCTTTCCCAAGCCACTGTAACCAAATTTCCTCTTTGGAGGCATGTTAAACTACCGAGTGTGTTGAACTCATGTTCAACCAAGGTGTAGGCTTCTTGGTCTTTTCTGTTGAAAAATATTTTCTTCCTAGTAACCATTCCAACACATCTCTAACCATAAGAGAACTCAAGCCTCACCTATGTCTCCAAGTATCCATTAGGATCTATATCCAACCAATCCATGCCAAACTCCAAATGCAACATAGAACTATCATGAAGTAATCAAGCAAATGATTAATGTATCCAATACAAAGAGAACTACTACGATCAATGTGAAAGCTCCAATCTTGAACATAAACATGATTTCCATGATCTAACCATCTCCTCCTAGGAGATCACATGCACCATAACATAGTTACATCCTAGTATCAAGAGAACAAGTACCATACCAAACTCTAAATGCTACATAGAGTAAACCATGACATAATATAAACCACTCTAAACCAAGAAAACATATCCCCAATCACCTAAAAATAACCTTACCAATGATGCATCCACGTCACTACCAAAAATCCCATTGAACCATGGTACCTAGTCACACATGGAATCGTGACTACCATCCTCTTCATGAAGATCACTCTAAAACATCAAGAAAAGAGTTATCACAAACAATATTAGATGAAATAACCAATGCATCATTACTGACATCCAAGGATTCCTCTATAGAAGAATTAGAACTCTTTTTCTTTTTCTTACAATCCTTCTTCACATGTCCCGATTCACCACAGTTCCAACACTTTACCTTACTCTATCCTTCTAACTTACCCTTACCCTCCTTGTCTCCATTAGGTTCCTTTTTCTTAGGCATACCTTTTACAAACAAGGCATCCTGGATTTCCATTTTATAATTCCTCCTCATCTCCTCTGATAGGAGAGTAGGAATTATATTGTCCATCTTTGAATCTGTACCACTACCACTGATAGCAACAATTAGATTTTCCCAAGACTCTAGTAAAGAACAAAGTAATAATATGCATTTATCTTCATCTTCTAGCTTTACATCTGTAGATGCTAACTGAATTAGAATCAAATTAAAATAATTCAAATGAATTGCAATAGAATCACCATCTTTCATCTTTAAAGAATACAACTATATTTTCAGATACAACTTATTAGTAAGACTTTTAGTTTGATAAATATCACCTATTCTCTTCCACAACTTATATGTAGTAGTTTCTTCTAAAATATTTTGAGAGAACAATGTCTACAAGACATAATCTTATGGTTCCTCTTTCCTTCTTATTAAGCTTAGACCAATCCTCTTCTGACATAGTTGTAGGTGACTTTGTCTGATTATTAACTACTAACCATTGATCAGTTTCTTCAAGGAGATCCTCCATTTTTAGTTTCCTCATTTCATAATTAGATCCATTGAACCTTTCAATATCTAAATGAGAATTCATTGTAACAAACTTATTTTTCAAAATCAATAATAACAAAAATAATAAAAGTTCCCACTACAGCCAAAAAACCTTCAATCTTTTAAGAGAAAGGCGTCCCAAACTCTACCCAACCTTAGCTCTAATACTAAATGTTGAAAATTGAGGTGATTATGTAGCTTAATACTTTGTAAAACTTTATGATTGTTGATCTAAATATGTATTCTTTGTTACTAATTCTTTTTGGGTGATTAATCTTATTAATTCATTTTATCATTTGTAGAATGAAGACAAAAGGTTGTAGAAGAATTGGATAGTATATTAGAAGATACACAACATATACCGTGGAGAAACCAATTCCAAAACATGAGCTTTATCCATTTGGGAATCCCAAACTGAAGTCACAACTGAACCTTGATTCCATAGATATCTTCAAAGCTTATCCTCAAAGTAGGCACCCAAGAATGGGCCCACTTAACTCAGCCTTCTGAAATATCTTAGCATGCAAAAGAGTTAACTCCAAGAAGCCAACTTGGGCACCCAAGGTGGGTCCAAGTCATTCTCTATTAACTAAAGCATATCTCTCCACCATTCATGTAAGAATGGTCATCCCTTGTTAACTAAAAGTAGTCACCTATTATCTGTCATGCAACTCAAGTCATTAGTCATGCATTCCAAGTTAACTGAAGTCAACTAGCATTCAACTAAAACTAACTAAAGATAATTGAACCATAACTGAACTAAACTGAGCTGAACTGAACTAAACAAATACTGAACTGAACTAAACTAAACTAAACTTCATGCATGTAAACATCAATCCCTAACTTCTAGGATCTTTACATGCATTACAAAAGTGTTATCTTTTACTCCAAATAGTTAACATAACTCAAGGTGGGTTCCACCTTCCATGTGGGTGACCCATGTTCCCCTATTATTTAGGAACTCATATTGGATGCCCTCACATGCTCCTAACATTTAAAATTAATTACAAATGTCAATTAACATGATTATTTCATTCTATATTAATCTCTTTCTAATCTTAGTGTTGGGGAACACTTTCTAATGACTTAGGAGATACATGAAATAATGTTTAGGATTGAAATTAAATGACATTATATTTCCAATAGTACGAAGGATGAGATGGGACCTGGGGTTGTTAAGAGACTTGTGGTTGGTGTGGAAGTAGTTGATAGGATGATGTTGACTAGTGAGTAGGCACCTACAATTGCTGAGGGGGTTGTGATAGGACACCTTGGGGCTGATGTGGAGGTTGTTGCTGATGTTGTGACATAATTTGTGCATGATGTGAGGGTTGCGAAGGAATTGAGGTATGTTGTGGAGGCTAAGATGGGGGTTTTTGTGGTGGCTGTTGATGAGGGGGTTGTGATGGTGGTGCCTATTGTGGGTTACCTTGAGGTTGATGCAAGGATGGGATATTGCCTTGAGGGGGTTGTTGGGATGTGAATGGAGCTGGTGGTAAATTTGATGCAGGTGTAGATATAGGAGGTGGAGGTGGCGAAATGAAAGTATTTCCCCCAGTATTCCCTAGTAGTTGACCTAGTTGGTTTGGTGGAAGAGGTAGTGTGAAAAGTATGGGAGTTGAGCTTTGTGGGATGTTCGCATTTTGTGGATTGGGAATACCCTGCAACATACCAAGACAAAGAGGATTGTTAGGATTAGGGCCTTGAGGAATGTTTGGATTAGGTGCACCCATAACCGAGATTGGAACTCAAGGAGGCGGTATAGGAGATATTACTTGATAGAGAACAACATTGCCAAATCCTGGTTGATACCAACCCTCTTGTAGTGGACCTTGGGGAACATATGAATTGCCTAGATTGTTCTAAAAAAATTAAGGATCTTGTGGCACTAGGGATGTAAGAGGTGTAATGTTGATTTACTTGGATAATTCAAACCCTAATAGTGGCTTGCTACCTTTTAGAAGCAACTTGGCAAGGATCTTGTGGCACCGGGGACGCAAGAGGTGAAATGTTGACCTCAAGTTGGTTGACCATGCTTTCATTAGGAGGTGACATAGTGTGGATTTTAGTATTGGATTGTGATGAGCCACCATTGGTGGGTTGATCTTGAGGAATGTGAGGTTGAGCACCTTGGGAGTGTTGTTCTACCATGAGTTTCTTTGCTTATGATCAGGTGGTAACAGGCATGAAAATGTAAAACTACTAGATGACTAAGATGACACTAAGCCTTAGGATGCACTTAAATGGTGACCTAAATGATGAATGATGGATTGAATAGATAAGATGATTGATTGATTGACTGATCGATTGGATAGTTGATAAGATTGGATGAATAATTGGATTGGATTGATGTGATTGATTCTAAACCAAGTTCAGGGGTTTGACTAGATGACGTATGATGTTGATGATCAGATTGGATTATGACAAGGATGATTATGACATCGAATCTACCTAAAGATGGAAGTAGATTCATTGGGTCATGGATGATTACTAACTTAGGATGGATAACAATCCTAAGTAAGCACAAAGGATGACAATCAAGATCAGACACCTAAGCCAACTTGGATTAAAACCTATAAAATAAAGTCTAAGGGATTGGGATTGATGAACTGATGATGGATATGCACTCTAGGGATGTTATAAGATGCTCCTATGTGATTTGATTGACGAATTGATGAATTTCAAAAAAAGAAGACATACTAAAATGACGATTACGGGTGAATGGATGGTGATAAAAAAAATTCAATCACATAATCATACTAAAAAAATAACAGGCTTTTAGATGCCCAAAGGATTAAATCTTGGGATTCTTGTATGGGAAGCACATATGCATCTATGTTTGACAAAGTCACCCCTCCAAGTGACAAAATCATCTATCTAAGGGACAATGGATTTTCCTATGTGTTAAGAAGGTTCGCCTATATATACCATAGGATAGCTTTTCTAAGGCTCTGGATCACCTAAATCTTGGGGTGCTCAAAAGAAAGAGGCGAGCACTAGAGACAAGATCGCCCATATAAGATTCAAGACCACCTTTCTAGGACACAAGATTGCCCCTATTTTTGGATGCTCAAAAGAAATAGGAGGATACGAAAGACTAAATCAACTATCTAGGATGCAAGATCACCTCTATCTTGAGATGTACAAACACAGTCAAATCGCCTATCGGGTGACAATTTCACCTATTTCCTTAGCTATACGGATGGGGAACGAAAACACCTATGATAGGATCACCTTTTAGACAAATAGGATTGCCTATCTTAAACTATATGGGAAAGATGGTACAGACGGATGTGGGATCACCCCTATGGACAATAGGTTTTCCTATCTTATGGGACATATAGACAGGGATGACTCAGATAAGACATAGGATTGCTCCTGTGGATAGTAGGTTCACCCAAGAAACTAAAATGATCACCTATTCTAGGGGAATAGGCAGATAGGAAAGGTACTAACTGGACACAAACTCACCTATGGGCTTGATAGGATCACCTATTCAAGGAACAGGTAGACGCAGGGTCTCCTAACTAGGGACCCACAAGCAAATTCACCCTTGACAAAGATGAACACACATAAAGGATAACCTAGATCGGACTTAGAAATAGAATTATCCCTTTACAAGGTAGGATCACCTGTCCACAATGCAAGTTCACCTCTATGAGAAGCAAACTCACCACTAAGGGCAGGGATAGGCTATGACAAAGGAAAAAAACATGACAAACAACAAGCAGTAAGGTTGGACTGACTCATACTGATGACAAGTACTGGTATCACACAAAGAAGACATGCTAGGAAGCACAATCCTAAAATTAGTGTGAGGGGTTTACAAACTTTATGTGGGCCCACCACCTCTAGGGACAACCCAAGGTTAATACTCAGTGATATCAAGGTGGTTCTCTAGATCACCCTTTGTCGCGAAGGTAGATAGCTAGAAATTCAGTGGCACAGGGTCATCAACAAATGCCATGGGATCACCTTCATGTTCTCTCTCATAGACTATCTTATTCCACCATGAGGATTTCTATCTCAACCCAAGGGAGTACTTGGTGAGTAATTTTGACGTATGGTGTGCATCCCTTGCACTACACCAAGCCACGGCTAAAACATGGGTCTCTATCTAGGTTGTACAAGGCTATGTCATGTGTCCTTGATATATGCTAGGTACATGAGGCGCAACCATGAACACCAGCTCATCACAAGCATGGATCGAGAGCCCCAACTAGGTATTGGAAACTCGGACCAACCCTACATGTCTTATCTAGGTATCACCCTAGCTTCGATGCTTCACTAGACACAATGTGACTGGATTGGGGTACAACTTTAGTTATCCCCCCTTTATATACCCAACCAGTAGCATGTGGTTGGAATCATCCCTCAGGTGATGAAATCCTAGGAAGGTCTTGCTAAAGGAAGGAAATATTAGACACTTCAGTTGGTCCTTAGGCTCACACGTAGCACAAGGGGAGAGCTTAGACGCACTAGCACTTCCTAGGTAGAATAGATTGGATTGGAGTGAATTGTGATTTCTCATCACCCAAGATCACCAAAAGGTGCAAAGGGAGTGGATACATCAACAATTCACCCCCAAACACAACAAACAAGGTTTATTAACCTTTTAATTAAGCTACGTGTGCATAAATTAGTGAGAAAAACAACAGACAAAGCTAACTAAAGACTTTAACTACTCATCCTACAACACACGCGTTAGTAGTTTTGACCTTTGATCTTGGACAAACGAGGGGGAACATGCTGCAAAAACTATTAGATAAATTTCCACAAATCACTAAAAAACAAGTTAGCTGGTCAGTATCCAAAACTAAAATCAAATTATAGCTTAAACTAGAAAATTAAAGGCTCTGGATTATACCAATTCGCCTGTCGAACGGAAGGGCATATGCGATTTCGCCTCTGTAACTCATGCGTGTTTTCCTCTATACTAAGCAATCTCGCCCATTCTAGTAGCTCTATGTGTATCTGCCTCTATGTCCAACAATTTTGCCTATAGTTGCAAGTCTGCCCCTTTCATGAAAGGGTGAGATCGTGTTCACCTTTTTTTGATGTAGACCTGCCTCTATATAGATAGAAAATTCACCCTTCAGTGTCGAATTGACCCCTGTGTGTGAAATCCAAACCTGTAAAATTTAAATCAACAAAAAATAGTAAGATAGACATGTGAGGTGGGTCCCACTGGGTGTGCTAGAAATGTGTGCAAGTGAATTTAATCTACTAAAATGCAAGAACTTGAGACCATGCAACGATTAAAGACACAAGACAAACACTCAATATTAGGCCTAGTTAAATCTAAACAAAAACACAAGAAATTAGAACCTTTTACCTTGTTTAGATGATGGTCTTGGTTGGCCCTTTGATTGTTTGATATGTGTGCTCCTTGATGGAAAAATGGCTTAAAATGGTACTTGAAATGATGCTAAGATGGTAAGGATTATAATGATGCAAATGGGTATTGTGATGGATGCAATGTGAGAGCTCAAAAGTGTTGCAACAATGGTGGATGAAAGTGATGGATTGAGTGCTAAGTGTATGATTGATTGCTAGAATGGATAGTTGATTGAAAAAGTGGATTGTGCAAATGGGAGCAATTCCACCATTTTTAGGAGAAGTTCCCCTAAAGAAATGGAGGGCACAAATTGAGCCAAGGTGGATGAGATCAAAGGCTAGGGTGAGTTGAGCACTCACAATCCCTCACATCTTGACATGTGGAGGATGAGATGGAAAGAAGGAGATGACGTGGAGGTGACATGGAGGTACTATATTGAACCTTGGGAAGGGACAATGTCTCATCATAAAGGAGGTCCTTGTCCATACATGCTTGAGAAGACATGTGAGGAATTCAAAATTCCTCAAAAATCCTCATGAGGATGGGAGAAGGAATTTTAAATTCCTTAAAGTGCATTGGGAGATTAAATGTGAATTAAAAATTCATGTGGGGAAGGGGGTGCCTTCTCCAAAAGGAGAAAGCATTTAATAGGGTTGACTTAGGAGATATGCCATAAATGGCATGGAGATTAGGTTGGGCTAATTAGGTGATTAAAGTTGTGAAAATGCATGATTAGACAAATTAATGACATATTAGAGGCAAGTGGGGGATTATGGAGGATGTGACCCTAATAATGATTAGGGTTGTGCACATCCTAATCTCTATTAATTAAATTAATCTGGATTAAAGAGGATTATGGAGGATGTGACATAAGGAGAGAGAAAAAGATGAATTAATAATTGATTTAATTCATGTGGAAAAAAGTGACTAAATTAAATAAATTGGGATATTTATTTAATTTGGAGATGAAAGGGAGATAAGATATTTAATTAATTTATTAAATACCTTAGGGACATTAGAGTGCAGGGAAATATTAATCAAACAATAAATTATTTAATTAATGTGGTTGAGGGAGCTAAAATAAAGGAATGCAGGGGTGAATATGACCATATGGGAGTGGTCAAATTTAGGTGTCTACATATAGAATTTTAATGAGGGAAATCAAGGGTCAAGATGGATTATTTGATGGATGACTAGGATTTATTTAGGATTAAGGTGTGGATTAAATTTGTAGTCATGTGTCACATGAATGATAAAGTTGTAAAAGGTAGATTTTTCTTTTTCATCCTCTCACATGTGAGAGGATAAAGGTAGGTGGGATACTTGTCACATGATGAAAATTTTAGATTGTGAGCCATGTGAATGGATTTAATGGTTATGATTAAATGGAAAAAGATTGAGGGATAAAATGAAATTAATTATTGAAAAAATAGGTGGTGGGGATTAATTAGCTTAAATCAATTAATTAATTAATTTAGTTGTAAGATTTTTGGAATAAAATTGACTTAAATAAATATAAAAATTTTAATTAAGGTGGAGGATAAAGGTAAAGGATAAATTAATTAAAAAATAATAAATATTTATTTACTTAATGACTAAAATAAAGTGGAATAAATTGTGGTTAGATATGGTCAACTTTAGTTGTCTACAAATACTCTCTTGACTCTTTCTTATTCATGATATGTTTATATACATCTTCATTTTCCATAACCAATTTTAATTGAAACATTTTAAGTTTCTCTTTGAAAGTAGAAATAATTATATATTCCTCCACATCCTTTTCAACTAAGGATTCCTTTCTCTATTTAAGTGTTCTTTATCTTGTTAGTTTATCTTTAGTCATGTTATATTTTTTTGTTGGTAATTCAATTAAATTAGTAATAGTTGAGCACTTGTAGAGGAGGGTATATGAAGGATTAAAGCTAGGCTTGGGAAATTTCTTCTTTAGAATAGGAATGAATTTAATTTTTTTTGGCATGTTTGAAAGGTGGAATGCTTTGCATGGAAAATTAAGAGTGTTATATTGTGTGAGCTTGGTAGGATATAATTTATATTTGAGCTTATTTCCCTTCCTAGTGGAGCATCAACTATCATTCTCGAAAAAGCCTTGATTTAATAACAAGACAGTATTGTAAAAACAAGGACAGACAACTGAAAGGTGGGGGGGGTGAATTAGTTGTCACAAAATAATAAAATTTTCAAACTTTACTTAACATAATCTCAGATATGATGAATAAACAATTAACCATAAACAATTAACACATCATAGAGATAGAGAACACCAAGATTTTTTATGTGGAAACCCTGTTAGGGAAAAAACCATGGTGGATGTTAGTCCACAATATTATACCCTATTAAAAGTATAATGAAAAAAATAAAGGGGAATGCACATGCATTCAAGCACACTGCCTAGAGCTCACTACTCAATTACAGAAGGGGCTCACTACCCAACAATACAAAATAGGATTAAAATCCAGAGGGTATGAATTGAGAAAATAGCTTCTACACAAGCCTAATTATAGTTCCAATTAAGCACATAAAACTCCTTCATTTTTCACTCAAACTACTTCACATTTTTCTCAGTATTCTTCACACTTTGCTCTACAATCAAATGATATTCACACATACACACATAGGATCACCTCCAGCACATGAAGCACACTTTGCATTGATAAAGCAATCGCTCTTATATATCCGCTACATGAGATTTCATCAACAACTTAGTCGGCCAGAAAAATAAACCATATTTGCAATGTTGGCCCAAATTTACAATTAGATTTTCAATGTGGATCAAAACAACATCAGCCAAAATAATTGTACGACCCAAAACAATATTCATGAGCATGCCAAATATTCAAATTTTTCTTTTCAAGGATCCACAACATGTTACCACCATCATGTCAGCCAAGAACATGAAAACTCAAATGTGTGCAAGATTTTTTTTTGACCATGAGCACACTGATGAATGTGGACCTACCACAAAGATAGAGCATGATCTAGAGACATCCAAGAGCACCAAGAAACAATAGAGAAACATCCATAGCAACTAGAATTACCAAAATTACAAAATCTTCACTCAGGAACGCTGACAAAGACCACAAAAATATTGTCAAACCACAACATGATCAAATCTATACACGAACCTCTAAAACTTTTGATGGATGATCTAGATACTCTCAAGAATAAACCCTTTAGTCCACAAAAACTGATCTTCAACGTACAAAACAAGACACCTTCATACCTACATAGTTCCACTGGGAACTTGGAACACTTTCTCTTACAATTTCTCAATATCCTTGACATATACAACCTTTAATACACCAAATTCTAATAGTGTTGACATCAATGACAACCACATATCAGCAACACATCCATAGCACCCAACAATCTCCCCCTTTGGCATTGATGGCAACACATGATGTGAAAAATACCATCAACCCAACACACTTGCTTTCCCTTTAGTTTTGGCTTTTCTCCTTAATTTCTCTTCTCCCCTTAAAAGGATTTTTCACATTGCACTTTTCCCCCTTTGACATCAATGGAAAAGGTAACCATGAACTTCATATACATGCTCTGAACCACATATCTGCACATCTGACTACTCCCCTCGAGTAGCAGCCACAAAAACATCAATCTGGATCAGAATATAACAATGTAGCTCACAGATTGATGCAAGTAAATGCATCTTTTAGTTCTTATCAGGAGGGGTAATTACCCCTAGCATTCCTTTGAGATACTCAAAAGTATATTTCAACAATGACTTAGTAAAGATGTTTGCAATCTGTTCTTTGGTAGGCACATACTCCAATCTGACTTCTTTCTCATTCACTTTCTCTCTCAAGAAGTGAAACTTGATTGATATGTGTTTTGTCTTAGAGTGTAGTACCAGATTCCTTGAAATATTTATTGCACTTCAATTGTCACAGTATATGGCAATAGGCTCTTCATATACCACCCTGATATCTTTTAGCATCTATTTCATCCATATCACTTGAGTATAATTATTTGCAGCAGCAATATATTTTGCTTTAATAGTAGATAGGGAAATGGAATTTTTTTTTTTGCTTAACTAGGACACCAACTTCTTCTCTAGAAAGAAAGCACCACCACTAGTACTTTTCCTATCATCTACATCTCCAGCCCAATCAACACCAGTATATGCACTCAAAGTGAGATCATCATCCTTTGGATACCAAAGTCCAAAGTCAATTGTTCCTTTCAGATATCTAAAGATTCTCTTAACAACAGTCACTTGTGATTCTTTTGGATCAGCCTAAAATCTAGCAACCATACACACAACATTCATAATATCTGGTCTAGTATGGGTTAAATAGAGCAATCCACCGATCATTGAGCTGTATCTAGTTTGATTCACCTTAGGAGAATCAACATTCTATGTTAGCTTGCATCCAGTCACCATGGGAGTACCAACATGCTTTGATTCTTCCATCCCAAATTTCTTTAGTAGCTCTCTCACATATTTAGAATAAGATATGAAAATTCCTTTGTCTAACTGGGTAACTTGCAATCCTAGAAAGAACTTCAACTCTCCAATCATACTCATCTCAAATTCACCCTTCATCTCATCAGCAAACTTCATACATAGATTGTCATCTCCTCCAAAAATGACATCATCAACAAAAACTTCTATAATTAACTCTTTATCATGATCCAATTTGAAATATAAGTTTCTATTAGCAATACCTTTAGTGAATCCAAGCTTCAGTAAGTATTTGTCCACTCTAGCATACTAGGATCTGGGGGCTTGCTTAAGTCCATATAGAGCTTTATTCAAGTGGAAAACCATATCTTCCTTGTCAGTCAGCTAAAATCCATATGACTGTTCAATGTATATTTCTTCTTCTAGTTCTCCATTCAAAAATGTCAACTTCATGTTCATCTGATAGACTTTATAGTTCTTGTATGCAGCATAAGCAATAAATAATCTAATAGCTTCAATTCTGGAAATAGGGGAAAAAGTTTCTTCAAAATCAACACCTTCCATCTGAGAATACCCTTTACATACCAGTCTTGCTTTATTCTGGACCACTTCACCTTGTTCATTCCGCTTGTTCTAAAACACCCATTTAGTACCAATCACATTTTTGTCTTTAGGTCTGGGAACCAGTATCCACGTGTCATTCTTTTCAATTTTTGTCAGCTCTTCCTTCATAGCTTCCATCCAGTGTTCATCTTGGTAGGCTTCAATGACATTTTTAGGTTCAATCTTGGAAATTAGGCAGTACTCTTCTGTAATCTTTCTTCTAGTTTGCACTCCTTTATTCTTATCTCCTATAATTTGGCTTTCAGAATGATTTAGCTTTACATACCTTGGAGTTTTGGGACTTCCACGAATTTCTAGTTCTTCTGATCTCCCTTCTGTACTTGCACTTGTCTATGCTTCTTGACTTACTTGATTTACTAGAATGAATTGAGGTTACTTTATCAGAACATATGGAATAATCTGAAGTTGATTCTGTGTCTAAAAATTCTTCCATTTTTTTGTATTGTCTTCATCTAAATCATTTCCACAATATCTGGATGATTTGGCAGAATCCTCATCAACTTTGAAATTTGCACTCTCAACCATCTTTCTTAGTCTTATGTTATAGCATCGATAGGCCTTTCTTTTAGTAGAGTAACCTAAAAAGATTCCTTCATCACTTCTTGCATCAAACTTGCCTATATCATCATCTCTCTTGATATAACATTTGTTTCCAAAGATCTTGAAATATTTAACAGTAGGCTTATAACCAAACCATAGCTCAAAAGGGGTCTTACTAGAATTACCATTAACATTTACCTAGTTTAAAGTGTACATAACAGTGCTTATTGTATACACCTAAAAATGGTCTGGATAATCTAATTAATTAAATATGACTTATTTGATTATTTACCCTTAAATTCATCTACTATTAAATAAATAGAAATATTTATTTATATAGTTCATTTTTCTAAATTCTTCAATTTTAAATTATTCTATCTTAATTAAATAAGCAACTTCAATAGTTTGTATTATTTAATTATCTAAATCATGTTTCCTCTTAATTAAATAAAATATCATAAAGTTTTATTTAATTATCATATCCCTTTTTATTAAATAAGAAAATGTCAAATATTTGTTTCATTTAATTAAATATCTTCTTTTTGTTAAATTTGAATAAATCAAAAATATTCAAATAAAGGAAAATTTTCCTCTATTTACTCACCTACCAAATTAGATATAAAAAAATCTAATTTAATTCAACTGGCATTCATGGGAAAGCTGTGGAGACAAACTTGCAGACAATCCTCTTCAATCTCTTTCCTCTAATTCTTCCAATCCTTTGGAAAGATGTTTTTCTAGGGAGGAACAATCCCCATGATCAGCTCAAGCTTCTTCATCTCTCACCATTCAATCCTCCAAATCAAATCCAGGCCTTTGTTGTGCTACCACATCATAGGATGTTGTTGGGAAATCTATATATACAACCTTCTGAAGTAGATAATGGATCCCAACTTTGTGCAAACTTACTCTGCAGGAATAGCAATTAAGAAATCAAGCATCTTAGCAATAGCAATAGCAATCATAGTATAGAATCAATATCATAGTTGCATCGTAGATCACTGTAGCTTCCTTCTTATTATATTCATGTCAGCATATATTATAGTAACTTCATCATATCATCTCGAAATCACCATATAGGATTAGATTATTGCATTTAGCAGCATCTCATTCTCTAGATTGACATTTTAATAGTCACAATTCTTACCAAATCTAAGAGCCCTGTGACTTAATAAATATTTAGAGATAGAGAACAATAGGATGCTTTCAGTAGATTCTTGCTTTAAATTAGTTTAATTGTTTTTGAATCTTTGATATAATGTCTTATTAAGAAGTGTTTTTAATTACTTATTCCAAACTTGCACTTACAGCTTCACTCCAATAGATCTGGGGCACATTTCCTTCTATCATCATTGTTCTAGCAACATCCAAAATTGTTTTATTCTTTCTTTTTGCAACTCCATTCTGTTGAGGGGTTCAGGGACTAGATAACTATCTTTTGATTCCATGTTCTTCCAAAAAAGAGTTGAACTCCCTGGAGGTGAACTCACCACCTCTGTCAGATCTTAGACACTTGATTTTCATACCTTTCTCATTATCTATCGTGGCCTTGAAACTTTTGAACTTTACTAGTGCTTCACATTTTTCTCTTAAGAAGGAAACCCATATCATTCTAGAGTAATAATCAATAATCAACATAAAGTACCTTTCTCCATGAATACTTTTGACTCTGAAGGGACCATAGAGGTCAGTATGTAGCAGCTCCAACAAATCATTTGAATGAAACTGTTTGCTTTGGAGGGATACTCTAGTCTGTTTACCCATCTAACACTTCTTACAAATTGTGTTAGTAGACTTCACTAACTTAGGTAGATCTCTTATTGCTTGAGTGGAACTTATGTTGACAATGCTATCAAAATTTACATGACATAGCCTCCTATTCCACAACCAAGTTTCATCTACTTGAGCAATTAAATAATTCCCACTAGCAGTATTCAGGGGAAAAATATTACCTTTTATCTTTCTACCAGTAACAATCATATTTCCAAAACTTCCACGTATCTTGCATCTTCCATCTTTGAATTGTAGATCATAGCCTTTTTCCACCATCTGTCCAACAATCAAAAGATTGTGCTTTAGGACTTCAACATAAATAACATCATCAATGTTATCCTTACCACCAAGACAAATAGAATCTCTGCCACAAATCACACCAGCATTGTTGTCTCCAAATCTTAGAACACCACCATCATACTTCTGTAGGCTTACAATTTTTTTTTATCACCAGTCATATGATGTGAGCATCCATTGTCAATAACCCACTCATCCTTTTCTTCAACTTGGGTTGCAAGAGATTTCTCATCTTTAGCAGATTCTATAGCCATAGGACTATTTTCAATGGTAGCAATAAAAACCCATTCATCTTCATTTCCATTATCTTTATCAGACTCATCATCAGTCACTCCTTCTTCAGCAAAGTGGCATTTCTTTTGGAATCTAGACTTGTTAGGCTTAGATCTAGGAACTCTTTCAGGACATCTTGATATAAAATGACCTATTTTACTACAAGAAAAACATTTAATAGGAAACACTCCTTCATACTTACCTTTTCCTCTGCCTTCTTTCTTTACAATCAGTGCTTCCAATTCTTCTACTTCTCTTTATTTATCTTCAAGCTATTTCAGTTCTTCATCATACTTGGATATCTTTCTAGAACATTCTCCTAGACCATATCTTTGTTTATTACTTTTGAATATAGTAGCCTTCAATATTGATTCAGTCTTCATAATAAATTCACCAAATTCACTTAATTCAAAACCAACAAGCTTACCAACTAGTGTGTCTCTTGACATCTTTGTTATTGATCTGATCTCTTCAATAGCATGAGCCTTCACTTTGTAGGAGGGATGCAAGATCTGAGTATCTTAGTCACAATTCCATCCTCATCCAGAGAATCGTCGACACATGTAATACCCATCACTATTTCATTTACTCTTTGCATAAAAGAAGTGATATTTTCATCTTCACCCATCTTCAAATTCTCATACTTTCCTTCCAAACTCTGTAGCTTAGCCATCTTCACCTGTGCATCTCCTTCATACAAAGTTTCTAGCTTCACCCAAATCTCATGAGCTATCTACAGTCCTACCACATTTGCCATCTCTGAATCTATCAGAGCACTCACCAAAGCTTCAATAGCCCTAATATTATTTTCAACATCTTTGATCTCATTAGCAGTGGAGGGACTATTCTGAGGAATAACATATGGATCTTTTGTAATCTTCCAGAAGGCTTCACCAATACACCTTAGGTGACATTAGATCCTGACTTTCCACAGTGATAGTTAGTTCCATCAAATCTCGAACTGTCCCTCTTGAATGTTTCCATCTTGGATCACCTCAAGCTTTTAGACTTCTTCAGAGGAACCTACTCTGATACCAATTGTTGGAAAAATAAGGACACACAACTAAGAGGGGGGTGAATCAATTGTCACAAAATAATAAACTTTTTAAACTTTACTTAACTTAATCTCAGATCTGATGAATAAGAAATTAACCATATTTAACAATTAACACATCAAAGAGACAGAGAACACCAAGATTTTTTACGTGGAAACCCTATTAGGGGAAAAACCATGGTGGATGTTAGTCCACAATATTATACCCTGTTAAAAGTATAATGAAAACAATAAAGGGGAATGCACATGCATTCAAGCACACTGCCTAGAGCTTACTACTCAATTACAGAAGGGGGTCACTGCCCAACAATACAAAATAGGATTAAAATTCAGAGGGTACAAACTGAGAAAATAGCTTCTGCACAAGCTTGATTACAGTTCCAATTAAGCACAAAAAACTTCTTCACTTTTCACTCAAACTACTTCACACTTCGCTCGGTCTTCTTCACACTTTGCTCTGCAATCGAATGATATTCGCACATACACATAGGAGCACATCCAGCACATGAAGCACACTTTGCACTGATGAAGCAGTCACTCTTATATATCCACTACATGAGATTTCATCAACAACTTAGTCAGCCAGAAAAATAAAGCATATTTGTAATGTCAGCCCAAATTTACAATTAAATTTTCAATGTGGATCAAAACACTATCGGCGAAAACAATGATGCGACCCAAAACAATATTCATGAGCACGCCAAATATTCAAATTTTGTTTTCCAAGGATCCACAACATGTTACCACCATCATGTCGGCCAAGAACATGGAAACCCGAACGTGCGCAAGAATTTTTTTTGACCATGAGCACACCGATCAATGTGGACATACCACAAAGATAGAGCACGATCTAGAGACATCCAAGAGCACTAAGAAACAATAGAGAAACATCCACAACAACTAGAATTACCAGAATTACACAATCTTCACTTAGGAATGCCGACGTAGACCACAAAAATATTGTCAAACCACAACATGATCAAATCTATACACGGACCTCTGAAACTTCTAATGGATGATCTAGATACTCTCAAGAATAAACCCTTTAGTCCACAACAGCTGATCTTCAACATATAGAACAAGACACTTTCATACCTACACAGTTCCACTAGGAACCTGAAACACTTTCTTTTACATTTTTTTCAATATCCTCGACATATAGAGCCTTTAATACACCAAATGCTAATAGTGTTGACATCAATGACATTACCTCAGAGATTACAAGAACTATTGTATTCATCTATATAACTTTATCAGGCTAAGAAAATGATGTTTCTATAATTTCTAATGGACAAATGCTTTTATTTCTAACAAAGTATTATTAGTGATTTATTTGATCTTTATTTTCTTGACATGAGATACTACCTAGTCTCCTAATTTATAAGGTAGAGAAAATAGAAAAATGTCTTTGAAAATTTATAAGTTGACATTCCCTTTAAGTTTTTCCCAAGATTGGGGCAGGGGGCTTAGCTCGATTGGATAAAGCATCCTATTGCAAGCAAGAGGTCATGAGGTCTAGTCTCCCCCTATCCTCATGGTACTGAAGGGTGTTTCGCACCAATGTCACCAACGACATGAAAAAAGTTTACCAAGTGCACAGCAGTTTATAGCGGGCTACCTGATTCCTACAGTCTAAAAATAAAATTTTCCCCAAGATTATGTCCACTTGAGTTGCTAACCCATTGCAATCATGTTTGAGTAATAACAACATTGGAATAAATTACTTTCTATGAATTCCAAATACTTCACTTTTATAAACATCATCTAAACACAATAGATACTAAATGAATTGTATATACTCAATAAATACTAAATGAACTGTACATACTCATGAAAAATATATTTTTAATAAAAATTAAAATATATATATATATTTACAAACCATTTATTATAAGGCAAACTTTCTCTTATAACCATGTTAGAAGCGTATCCCACTAAGGTCAAGCATGGGCCCCTTTTCTCTGAAGAAGTTCCATATCTACCCCTCAACCTAACTGAACACAGTTCACATTGACCTATACTTAGGAATAATTGGAACATGAATCATTTCATGTGATACTTGTCAACCATTCATGAAATTTTGCTAACTTTATGATGCACCACATTGAAAAAATAAAACACTTTAGGAGAACGTTTTAGAAAATAGAATGCTAATTATTCTCTGACTACCTAACATTGCCTAAAAATAAAATGTTTATACCTCATAAATTGACTTTTATGAGCATTTCACGCCTGTGTTTCAACCAAAAATAGTACTAGTCGAATCCCCACCCATGTGATAGAGGTTAGGATGCCGAGTTTCCTTGGACGTAAATACGTAGGTAACATTTCATCTTTGATAGCGACACCTCCATCACTACACCCGACAATATCCCCACATGATGCGCCAACGGTTACAATGTTGCTACCATGCCATTAACCCCCTAGAATGGGTCAAGGACTATGCTTAATTTTCTATATCAAAGTAGAAATTATTATTTTCATCTTGAAACATTTGGCTTCCAAGTATGCAGTTTTGTGGAAGGGGAGGGGCAATACCATGAAAAGATCATATTAAAAGTAATAGTGAATCTATACAATTAGTTTTTTGAAAATATAAGTAATGTGAGATTACGTTTTAAAGTTAGATTGATAAAATCAAATAAATAATTGTTTATAGAAGTGCTACTCAAAAAGAATAAGAAGGTAAGAGGGTGATTTGATAGAGGAATAATTATCAAGTCAGTAGTTTAACAAAATTAGAAAGGAACTCTAGTATTTGTAAGAGGGTTTTACCTATTAGGGTTATCCCACCCTTCACTTGGTAAATCTTTTCCATCCTCAACAATTCCTTAGCTGATAAGAGTAGTGTTATTTGCTTCCTCTAGATGCTTTCACTATTTTTTATTCATAGTCCTAAATGGAGATATAATAATCTTGAGCAAAACAAGATAATTTCCTTGACTTGGAGGGGCCCATATATGTCATTGAGAGGATGTAGAAGAGTGATGTGGAGGTAGACATAATCCACTTGGTGACTAGATAACTAAGGTGGTGGCAATGTCCAACCAAACTATTGCCTAGTTGGTCATGGTGGTTGAGGAGTGAAGGCTCATTGAAAGCTTTGTGGGTGGCACCAAGAGGATGTAGATTAGATGCACTATTGACTATAGTATGAGGATTTGACATGAGATGGGAAAAATTTTAAACCCTAAACACCATGTGCAAGGGGAATTCCCCCAATCGTCATGTAGGGTTTGAAGATGTTGGACCTTAGGCGCTATCTTGTTAGCTTGAACTTGAATTTGTGTGATCACATTAGAGATCACTAATAATTTAAAGTGAATAGTAAAGTTAGTATCCATAATAGAATGAACAAAAATAATAGGACTTCTATATTCTCAAATTAAAAAATCTAGTTAAAAGCATGTCTTTTTTGGGAAAATATTGTAGAAATTTGGCCTTAGAGCTAAAAAAATCATGGATCCATCGCAAAGCATTTTATGGATAAATAAAAAATTAGAAATACAAAAAAGGGTTTCTAGTTGTCCATAAAATAGAAATCATGAATTAGATAAACCAAGATGTATCAAATAGGTGCCACTAAAAAAACCTAGTAAAATAAATGCCAAAAAAAGGGGAAGCTTTGGACTCCATAACTAACTTATGAGCTAGTAATTCATGGCTATTGTGGAAAGGGGATGAATTTCACAATGGTTGGTTCATCAACCAATAATCTATATGGTAATCTCTCATCATCTTGTTTCAAGATAAACTCTTGATGAGTAATCTTAAAATGAACTCCCTTAAGTTTTTTAGAGAATGGAAATAACCACCTTCCACTTGGCTTTCTTGTTCTTGGGGAAAAATTAAGTTTAATAAATAGCTATTTTTGTACAATATAAGTTTTGCATATATAATTGCAAGTTCTAAGTTGGTTATAAGTGAAAGTTAGAGTTTCTTCCACCCAACATAATGGCTTTTATGTCTATATGGTGGTTTACATGATTTTTTAATAAATTCTAATTTTAAAAAGAAAAAAATGGACTATTTATTTTGATATAGTTTCTATAATTTTCATTTAAAACTCCCCCCTTTCACTTAATATTTTAAGCAAGAAAGAGTTTGAAAATCTATGAGCCCCCCTAAAAATTTCTTCTAATTTTTCTCATCAATACTTACCATAAGTTTTAACTGACACTTGTGAATGTGATCATAACCTTAGTAAATGTTTTGTTCACCAAGTAAGTATCTCATTATCACTTTATATTCAATAGTTTACACATTCAATTGAAGAGTTAACTTAATTATCTTCATAATTGATTTGGTACATAGTAGATTATAAATTACTTAATTATTTTTGTACTAATATCATAGATTACTAATATTACTAGATGTATCAATACCCAATTAAATGAATTAAGAGCAATATTATTTTTAACTTACCATGCTTCTTACAATCAATGCACTTCCTAATATTTTTAAGTTGAGTACTTTTACATTTTAAGTATTCTTTTTAATATTTTTTTAATTTAATAAAAAGATAACAGGTTGTTGATTTGTTATTAAAGTTGTTTTCCTAAATAGAAATCAATTGTTGTTAGGTGTAAAGGGTTGATATAAAATATCTTAAAAATCACATATAAGGGATGGGGTTAGATTTAAGTAGAATTGATACAATAAGGGATGATACCTAAACAACATAAAAGATTGTACTAAAATTTAATCTAAATAAAGTATATAGAATAGATACCCCCAAATCATTAATATTAACTCAAAGAAAATCAATTGTTAAATACCCCTTACAATTAATTCTAAATCAAATATCATAATTATTAAATACCCCTCATGCTTCTAAATCTTCTTAAAAATAAATTGAAAAAGATCAATTATCAAACTATCTCTTAGGATAGCCACTAAGAAAATGATCACAATTATTAAACACTCTTTAGTACTTGATTATAATTGAAGAAATTGATTATTCGTCAAAGAAACTCAAATCAAATCAGATGTCCCCCAATCTTTAATGTTAAGATAAAAAAGAATCACACCTTTACTCTTTAGTACTTGATAAATAAAATAAAATCGATTATTCATCAAGGAAACCCAAATCAAATCAGTTATTAGATGCTCCCTCCTTCAATTTTAAATGTTAAGATAAAAAAGATTCATACATTTTTTTGCTTTTGTCAAAGCCAACAAGACCACAACTGAGAGATCTCATCCCTATCCCCTAAAAGAATCGAACATTACACTTTAGATGTTTAGATTCCAACAACTTACTCGCATACAATGCACCATTCATACATACCTTGCATCTACATCGTTAAATTTCGATCACACGACCTTATTTTTTTAATACAACTGCCTTACCCCTCCCCCCACACACACATACGTACATGTACACATACACATACACGTTCACATACACGTACACGTACATCAAACCAACATTTAACTGATATTATTTTAATTAAAGCAAAAAATACAGCATACCCATTCTTTAAACTCTTTTCTATCATACACTAATGCTACATGCCTATTCATACAACATTTGAGATATATAGAAAATGATCCCCCAAAAAAAAGAAAAAGAAAAAGAAAAGTGGTAGCTATCACTTGAATTGCACTTGTCGGGGAGGTTTGTGGAAGTGGGGGCACACATTCAATCATCCTTTGACTGTGTCGCATGAATTATTGAACGTTTTTCCCTGCTTTATAATCTGCCAAACACAGATGCAGTGTTGCATATCAACTTTACTTACAATGTTCTTCCATATTAGGCAACACATAGAAATAGTGTGGAGCACATATTATGTATGCATGCACGGACCTCAATGCAAGTGTCTACTTAACCATATTCATAATGTCTCTTTCTGTCTGGCGTGTAGCACGAGACTCATAGTAATGGAGGCTTCTCGGCCATATTTCTCCTTGGTAGAGCAAAATTCACGTGTTAGAGAAAAATTTAGATGGTGGGTGATGATGATATGGGATCTGTCTGCAAGTGGAGGATTCCAAAGGGATTGCATCGATTCAGCTCACAAGAACATGAATCATGCAATCTCTTGGGAATCGTCCTGCAGACAGAGTGATCACAGTGTTATTTCTTTTGACTGGAGGGGTACATTTTCTGTCAAATTATTTCTTTTTGTCTCCTGCTTTGGAGTTTCCATGGAACTAGTTTTCATCAGTATTGATGAAAATTTCTGAACCAGATAAAATGGCTTCCATTTGATGGAGTTAGAGATCTGATAACTTATATTTTGACCAGGTATAACCTTCCATTACAATTGCTGCTGTTTATTTATTGCTTTCTGTACTTTCTTCTGTGCTGCTTTGATATTGAAATCTACCAAATATGCTCATAATACTAAGATCCGTTGGCTTCTTTCTGTAGTTCAGATTGTTTATAATTATTACTCTTGTTGTTTTACTTTTTGGAATTTTATCATATGCCTGCCTTGACTGTTAGGGTTACCAATTGCAAGGATTAAATTCCTCCAAAATCAGGAATATGTTTAAGAATTGTAGGTAGAGTAGAATATTTCTATTCATAACCCTAATTTATATGCTAAAAACATATCGTACACAAGATTTTCTGCAGCTTATATGCCCTGTACAACATCCCTTCAATAAATGTAAACAATCAATAGTTCATGTTTGATGATGGATTATGGCGTTCAATATTAGACTGGATTCTTGATGGTGGATAATGAAGTTCAATTTTAAACTGGATTCTTGATGACAGATCATGTAGTTTGATTTGAAACTGAAAGAAACTCAGAATCAAATCAAAAAACAATTCATACCAATATCATAGACTGTAGAAGCTATGTCTGCAATACAATAAAAGGTTGAAATCACAAAGTTTTCCCACAACCCTTTTCTAATTTTATGGACTGAGGAAGCCTTAGATCTTTCAAATTATACTGTTCATTTGTTAATCATATCGATGATGCCTGTAAACTATTCAAATGTTCTTAGCTTTATTGCAAAGAGCTTCCTTGAGCTCACAAATGTAAACAATCAATAGTCCATGATTAAAAATATATTTTACACAAGATTTTCTGCAGCTTATATGCCTATACAACATCCCTGCAATAAATGTAAACAATCAATAGTCCATGATTTTTTCCATTTATTTTTGTCATATTTTCAGATTCTTGATGACAGATCATGGAGTTCAATTTTAAACTGGATTTTTTATGACGGATCATGGAGTTTTCTTCAAAACTGAAAAGAACTCACAGAATCAAATCCAAAAACAATTCATGCTAATGTCATAGACTGTAGAAGTTATGTCTGTGATACAATAGAAGGTTCAAATCACAAAATTTTCCCACAACCCTTTTCTAATTTTATGGACTGAGGAAGCCTCAGATCTTTCAGATTATACTGTTCATTTGCTAATCATATCGATGATGCCTGTAAACTATTCAAATCTTCTTAGCTTTATTGCAAAGAGCTTCTTTGAGCTCATAAATGGCTACCCATTTCCTTTGGCTTTACAAAAATGGTTTTCTTAGTTCAAGGCAATCAATACCAACAGAAACATGGTAGAATACGTTTAAGGCAATCAATACCAACAGTTTTTGTGAGACACAGAATATCTTCAAGAAACTCGCCTGTGAAGTTTTCACCAATTATAGAATCAGAAAGGAACATAAAACTGCAAGTAGTTTTTCTAATTACTTTGTTTTACTGGCCCATGTCTTTAAGCAAATTCATCTGGAGGAGAAAGACCCACAAACCAGAATTACTGCCGTAAATGGAATGACCAGTTATAGCTGTCCTCTTCTATTTAGAAAATCACCAGAAAGGAATTCGAGGAGTTATGGACCATTAATCGTCCACCACAAGGCATGAAGGACCATATATATTAATGTCAATAAGAGACGTTTTTTCCAAGAGAAAAGAATATTGTGGTCCCTTGTAATGCCTATGGCCAACAATTAAGTGGGATGTTTACTTAATATAGTCCACAAGTTTCTTAATAATTATAAATTTATCTTTGTTATTCTCAGGTCTAAAAGCTTGGAGGATACCCTAACTTCAACTCACATATAAGTAGAAAGTGATTGTCTATGGCAAGTTGGGGCTTGGTAGGTGCATAAGAAGTTAATAATTTGTGATTACAATTTGAAATGGATTTTGTACTACTTTTTAGCTTTTTATCTGATTCATCTCTATAAGGATATTTTAAAATATTTATAAGATAATAGTTTTCATAATTATTATATAAATAAATTAGTTGTCTGGGGTTTTTATAAGCAAATTTTTTATTCGGGTTCAATGTTGGAGTGATATAGATAAATGTTGAAAACTATCTTTGAATAGATGATTGGAGAATTGAGCTTTAAGAACACATAGTTGATGGATTGGATGAATATGATTATTAGTATGCATATTCTATGAAAATCAAATCCATTTTCTTAGAGAAGTTAATTTTATTTATGTTGTTGGTTGAAAATGATTTCAATATTCTTTTAAGTATTTGAGATAAGATATACATTATATAGAAAAGTTGAACACAATTTATACTCCCCATCAAAATTGTGTGTAAAAAGGAAGAAAATGACTTTTACTAGGATGATGAGGTGGATGCTCCATGTCAAAGGCATACTTGATCAATTTTAGAGAGGCTATTTTTGGGGGTGGCTATATTTTGAACAACTTTCCTATCAAGACAATGATGAATGTGACACCTCACTATTTAAGTACATGATAAATAGAGTAGTGGGAAATTAAGTGTCATACAATACAAATTGTTTGTTAGGACTTACATTTTAAGAAAGTTGTAAGGGAAAATTAACTTTAAAAGTAACAATTTTGTCATATTTGGCTATTTAGAGTATTCCAATGTGTGTATATATATATATAATGTGATTCACTTAAATGATATCTTATCATATAAGATGATTTCTCCTTTGATAAAATTTCATCATTTATTTAGGAATATAGGTGTATTATTATGATGATTCTCCTAATACTTTATATATATATATATATATATATATATATATATATATGACAAGGCCTATTTACAAAATAGACATTATTGGTTGTGACTAGATTAGACAAGGCGGGTAGCTTTATGTGACAAAGATTCATTGGATGAGGTGGCATCTTCAATCTAGTTGAGAGATGATAAGTTGGGAAAACCATATGTTAGATGTTGGCCCCACACGAGGCTCCTACTTATAACTTGGGTATGTTAATCACCACAAATGAGACATTAAAATGATATTGATATCCCTGAGAAGGGGGATTCTAACACCTTGAAAGTACCTTTATTGAAAACCAAGCCATTTTAATTTTATTACTAGGGTGATGGAAACATTCAATCCTAAATAATAAGCAGAGGAGGATAAGCTTATCATATTTTTTTTATGATAGATGATTAATGATCATTAATAAATAATCATCCTTGGGAATTTTTAAATATAAATGGACTTAATAAGTGCAAGTGGATTTTCAATTAAATTTTTTTTCTTGAAATGGATCAATAAATTAAGACATAATACTCATTATGATTTACTCCCATAATGAATTATTTTTTCTCCAACAACTTTGTTTAGATAGGAGGTGCATCATATTCAATATGAAATGTCTCAATAGGTATTTTTAGGAGGATATTTACATGGAACTCAACCTCATGGTTTTGCAAGGAATAGCTCTTTCTATTTTGTAGTTCCAAATCATGTCATTTGGACATCATGGTTATTTTTTGATAGTTTTGGTTTATATTATTTTTTTGTTCCTACTCAACATAAATAATAATTTGAATCATGATATGAAGTTCAAGAATAGTGCTTTTTTTGAGATGATTGATTGAGGATTGTTTCATTGTTTGTTGTGCACTTAGGTCTTGTAAGTGGAGAAAGAAATCACTATCACACTAGGTATAAACATAGATAAGTACAATCATTCATCCACCACATATTTAACTCAAAGTATAAGTTGACAACTCAATGCATAATCCCCAAGTTGATAATATTTTCTACAAGGAGCTTGTGGGGAGTCTTAAATACATTGTAATCATCCTTGCATAAACACTACATGTGTATGTAGTCTAGTTATTTCAAAATTCATGTAGGAACCAAGAGAAGAAAGGTGGGTATTATGGATATCATGAAGTCAAATTTTAGGCTTTAACATTATTTTGGATTGAGATTGGCTTCTTAGCCACACAAAAATTAATAGGAAATACATTTTTCACTATTAATTTATAGGAAGCATAAGGTAATTATTTAATAGTTAAACTCTTTGTAAGGTGTTATTTTAATTTCTTATAATTTAAAATTTATGCATTCTAAAATTGGATATAATTATATTCTTTAGCATTACATAACTATAAAAAATAATGGTTTTCTATATTGCATAATTATATATAACTAACATCATAATAATAACTATTAAAAATATTAAATTACAAAATTATTTATAATTATAAAACTATCGAGAAAGTAAACATTTCCTTTCTATATGAAATGATAATTAAGAGTTAGAGAGTAAAATACACCTTAACGTTTCCTTAGTCTCTCTAAACAATATCTCAAAAGAGTGTTAAATAATGATAAAATGTTTTATTATGTCCACTAAATTACTAAGGTAGAACTTTGATTAAAATGGATATATGAATATTATAGCCCAAAGAATCAATAGGGAGAATGAGTGAAGGACTAGGAAATTATTCTAGTTTTGAGAGGGAGAATTAGAAAAATGAAATTTGAAAACATTCTATCAGGCTTCTAGGACATAACAAGTTCATGTCCCTTGTTGTGGCCCCCCCTTTGTTAGACATGGGCCAATTATTGTCTACTGATCAAGACTTTGGATATATTTAGGGTGTTCTATGGACCCTCTTCCAAGATCTTCAATGCCAGGCCATCCTTCTAGTAAGTTAAGGATGTTGTAAATTCTTTAATAGGTAAATTTGGTCAATCTTGGGTAGGTCTTTTCAAATTGTTTGGCAAAACTAGTGCTTCTTGTGCTAGAAAGGTAAATTTGGTGTGGGAATTATGCATGTTGCTATCTCCTAGGACTTCATCCCTAGGGTAATCTCAATCAATGTCTTTGATGAGGTGGTATAAAGAGTTATAGAAAAATGGAGAATTTCTTAGGTGGGAAATTTTTAGGTTAGAGACCCAACATAAATATTGTTTGATCCTAAGTGGTGAAAAATATAATCCCAAAAGTTAGCTATAGATATTGGCCATGGTTAAAGTATTTTTACTATTCTCCTCTTGTTGTGAGGACTTGGAGAACTCCTTTGTTGATGAGCCCTATTTTTTTTGGTAAATTTGGGTTATTCTTGAAGAAATAGTTTTTGGCTTTGACCCTACAAAGGAAAACATCATTATCACTTCAAATTGGATGTGTATTATGGGTCTTCCTCTATATTTTTTGGAGAAGAAGTGTTCAAAGATATTGCTACCTCCTTTAATCAATTGGTTTCTATAGATCCAATCACTAAATATCATAGGAGTTTATTTTTTTCTCAAGTATGTGTTGACATGTGAAAGAAAGAAACTTAATTGAGGAAATAGCACAATAGTAAAGCATAAACAAATTTTTTTACCTCAAATGACCTTGCTCCTTGGATTGAGTGAAAGTGAAGTGCACCCAATGTTCCACTTAATTTTATCTTTTTGTTGTTGATGAATGGTTGAATGTGGTTTTTTATGGAAGAAACATGATGTTATGAGAAAGTTGGATTGGATAGAAGATAGGATAATGTGCAATTAGGATGATAGGAGATGATAAAAATGAGGAGAAAATTCCTTCATTTATAGATTTTTGAAGAGGAAAATTAAGGGATAGGATGCATTTTTAAATGGAGGATCAACCCTATGAGTTCTAAGTGTCACACAAATAAGTCTTAGGAAAGTGACATGTGATAGGGAAGAAAGTTAGGTGTGCTCACACATGTGTGAGAATACACATAGGGCAGCTCATGAATGTGACAAGTGAGAAGGTAGGGTGACTACCTTATGAATGCCTCATGAAATGTGTAAGAGGTAGGATGGATTCACATGTGTGAGAAAGAGGTAGGGTATGTAGGTTAGGAAACTTGTCAAGTGATGATAATTTAAATATTGAACCATGTAAATAGATTTAATGGCTATGATTGAATGGAAAAGGATTGAGGGTGAGGTGGAACTAAATAATAGAGAAAATGGTAATGAAGGTTAATTAGCCCAAATCAATAATCAAGTAGGTATTAACTAATTGATTTAGTTGGAGGATTTGTGGGATAAGGTTAGAATTAATTATATAGATGCAAATTTATTTAATTTAAGGTGAGGAATAAAGGTGAAGCATTAAGCTTAATTAGATAAATATAAATTTATTTAATTAAGTGTGAGGGATAGAGGTAAAGGATGAATTAAATAAAGAGTAAGTATTTATTTGATTGGCTAATATGGGATAAAGTATCGTGTGGCTAGGTAGGGACAAATATAGGTGTCTACAATATTAGTTTAGATTCTCCCCCTCAACAATTTATTTGAAGTCCAAATCTAGGGTGTTCAAAAAAAATTTATCCTTTGAAAGATCTCCTTTCATTTTTTTTCCTATCACTCCCCTAGATATATGGAAAATGTTTGTTTGACCAAGATAAATGAAGTATCACCCATTGTTAAAAAATCTAAGGGGATTCCTCTGTTGGGAGATTGTTGGATGTTGTGGATGTGTTGCTGATATGTGGATGTGTTGCTGATATGTAGTTTTCATTGATGTCAACACTATTAGCATTTGGTGTATCTATTGTTGTATATGTCAAGGATATTGAGAAAATTATAAGGAAAAGTGTTTCAGGTTCCTAGTGGAACTGTGCAAGTCATGAAGACATTTTGTTCTATACGTAAAGGATTAGCTGATGTGGATTAAAGGGTTTATTTATGAGTATGTCTAGATCATCTACTGGAAGTTTCATAGGTCCGCATGAATTTTTGAGTATGTTGTGGTCTGACTGTGTTTTTGTGGTCTCTATTAGTGTTTCTGAATAAAGATTGTGTGATTCTAGTTACTCAGTTGTTGCGGATGCTTAGACTCTATTGTTTCTTGTTGTTCTTAGATGTCTCTAGTTCATTCTCTACCTTTTATGGTATGCCCACATTAATCGGTGAGCTCGTGGTTGAAGATCTTTGTGCACATGTTCAATTTTTCATGTTTCTGGCCGATATGTTGATGGTAGGGTGTTGTGGATCCTTGAGGTGAAATTAATTTAAGTATTTTTGTGTTGGAGATATTAATTTGGGTCTCCACTATGTTGTGGTCAACCTTGGTGGATATGCATTAAAAAATTAATTATAAATTTGGGCTGACATTGTAAATACATTTTATTTTCTTGGCCGACTAAGTTGTGATGGAATCTCCTGTAGCAGATATATAAGAGTGATTGTGTGATGAGTGGAAAGTGTGCTTCATGTGCTCTGATGTGCGTATGTGTGAATATATTTACTGAGCAAAGTATGAAGAAGTGTTGAGCTTAATTGAAACTGTAACCAAGCTTGTGAAGAAGCTATTTTCTCAGTTCATACCCTTTGGATTTTTAATCCAAACCCTATTGTTGGATAGTGAGTCCTCTTTTGTAATTAAGCAGTGAGCTCTAGGCAGTGTGCCTGAATGCAAGTGCATTCCCCTTATTGTTTTCATTATACTTTTAGTAGAGTATAATCTTGTGGACTAACATCCACCATGGTTTTTCCCCTAGTAGGGTTTCCATGTAAAAAAAATCCTGGTGTTCTTTGTCTCTCTGATGTGTTAATTGCTTATGGTTAATTTTTCATTCATCAGATATGTGATTAAGGATAAGTTAAGTTAGAAAAAGTCTAAATTTCTGGAACAATTGATTCACCCCCCTTCTTAGTTGCTTATCATTGTTTTTCCAATAATTGGTATCAGAGCTAGTTCCTTCGAAGAATTCTAACAGCTTGAGGTGATCCAAGATGGCTACATTCAAGAAGGACAGTCCTAGATTTGATGGCACCAACTACTCAGTATGGAAAGTCAGGATGTAGTTTCATTTGTAGTGCATTGGTGATGCTTATTGGAAGATTACAAAAGATCAATATACTATTCCTCAGAATGGTCCCTCCTCTACTGATGAAATCAAAGATACTAAGAGTAATACCAGAGCTATGGAAGCATTGGTGAGCACCCTAACAGATTCAGAGATGGCTAATGTGATAGGTTTGCAGATAGCTCATGAGATCTGGATGAAGTTGGAAAATTTGTATGAAGGAGATACACAGGTGAAGATGGCTAAGCTACAAAGCTTAAAAGGAAAGTATGAGAATCTAAAGATGGGTGAAGATAAAAATATTACTTCTTTTATGTAAAGAGTAAATGAAATAGTGCTAGGTATTAAATGTGTCAACGGTTCAGTGAGTGAGGATGAAATTGTGGCTAAGATACTCAAATCCTTGCCTCCTTAAAAAACGAAGGTTCATGCTATTGAGGAATTTATGTTTGTAAACAAGATGACAAGAGATACACTGATAGGGAAGCTTGCAACTTTTGAAATAAGTGAATTTGGTGAATCTACACCAAAAATTGAATCTACATTCAAAGCTATTGTATCTGAAAGTTGCAAGCAAAGATAAAGTCCGGGAGAGAGCTCCAAAAAGATATCTAAATATGATGAAGAACTGAAACAACTTGAAGACCAAGAAAGATAAGTACAAGAACTGGAAGCACTGATTGCAAAGCAAGAAGGAAGAGGAAAAGGTAAGTATGAAGATGTATTACCTATTAAATGTTTTTCATGTAGTAAGATAGGTCATTTTGCATCAAGATGTCCTGAAAGAGTTCCTAAGTCTAAGCCTAGAAAACCTAGATTCCAAAAGAAATGCTACTTTGCTGAAGAAGCAGTAACTGATGATGAGTCTGATAAAGATAATGGAAATGAAGATGAATGGGATTTCATTGCTACCATTGAAAATAAACCTATGTCTACTAAATATATTGAAGATAAGAAAGCTCTTGCAGCCTGAGTTGAGGAGAAAGATGAGTGGATCATTGATAGTGGATGCTCACATCATATGACCAGTGATAAAAGCAAGTTTGTGAGTCTAGAGAAGTATGACAGTGGGGTTGTAAGATTTGGAGATAACAATGCTTGTGTGATTTGTGGAAGAGGTTCTATTAGCCTTGGTGGTAAGGAAAACACTGATGATGTTCTCTATGTTGAAGGCAGAAAGCATAACTTGTTAAGTGTTGGATAGATGGTACACAAGGGATATGATCTGCAATTCAAGAATGGAAAATGCAAGATTCATGGGAGTTTTAGAAACATGATTGCTACTAGTGTGAAAACTAAAGGTAATATTTTTCACTTGAATACTGCTAGTGGAAGTTGCTTAATTGCTCAAATAGATGAAAGTTGGTTGTGGCATAGGAGGTTGTGTCATGTAAAATTTGACAACATTATCAAGATAAGTTTTACTCAAGCAATAAGAGATTTTCTTAGGTTAGTGAAGCCTGCTAATGTAATCTGCCAAGAATGTCAGATGGGTGAACAAACTAGAATCTCCTTCTGGAGCAAACAATTTCATTCAAATTTAATGTGTTGGAACTGCTACATACTGATCTTTTTGGTCCCTCTAGAGTTAGAAGTATTCATGGAGAAAGGTATTTTATGTTGGTCATTGATGATTACTCTATAATGATTTGGGTTTCCTTTTTAAGAGAAAAGTGTGAAGCATTGGACAAGTTCAAAAGTTTCAAGGCTCTGATAGAAAATGAAAAAGGTTTGAAAATCAAGTTCCTAAGATCTGACAGAGGTGGAGAATAATTTATTTCAAAAGAGTTTAATTCTTATTGTGAAGATCATGGAATTAAAAGACAATTATTTTCTCCTCGAACCCCTCAATAGAATGGAGTTGTAGAAAGAAAGAATAGAACAATTCTGGATGCTTCCAGAACAATGATGATGGAAGGAAATTTGTCTCAGATGTATTGGAGTGAAACGATAAGCATTGTTGTATATAATTTGAAGATCAAGTAAATGTGAATGGTAATTTTGGTAAGACCCCTTATGAATTATGGTTCGGTTACAAGCCTACTGTTAAGTATTTCAAGATCTTCGGAAGCAAATGCTATATTAGGAGAGATGATGATATAGGCAAGTTTGATGCTAGAAGTGATGAAGGGATCTTCCTAGGTTACTCCACAAAGAGCAAGGCATACTGATGCTATAACAAAAGACAGAGAAATATTGTTAAGAGTGCAAATGTCAGAGTTGATGACTCTATCAAATCATCCAGATGATGCAGCTATGATTCAGATGAAGATAACAAAAAACAAGGGAAGAACACTCAAACACCGAATCTACTTCAGATTATTCCATATGTTCCGGTGAAGCAAGCACAAGGTGTTCTGGAAAATCAAGTCAGTTAGGAAGCTCAGACAAGTGCTAGTGTAGAAGAAAGTTCAGAAGACACAAAAGTCCGAGAAAGTCCCAAGACTCCAAGGTATGTAAAGATGAATCACTCTGAAAATAAAATCATAGGAGATAAGAGCAAATGAGTGCAAACTAGAAGAAAAATTGTAAAATAATATTGTCTAATTTCCAAGATTGAACCTAAGAGTGTCACTGAAGCCTATCAAGATGAACATTGGCTAGAAGCCATGAAAGAAGAACTGAAACAGATTGAAAAGATTAACACATTGACACTGGTTCCTAGGCTCAAAGACAAGAATGTGATTTCTACTAAGAGGGTATTTAGAAACAAGCTGAATGAGGAAGGTGAAGTGGTCGGGAATAAGACAAGACTAGTATGTAAAGGGTACTCTCAAATGGAATGTATTGATTTTGAAGAAACCTCCTCTATTTCCAGAATTGAAGTAGCAAGATTATTTCTTACTTGTGCTGCTTATAAGAACTATAAAGTCTATCAAATGGATGTAAAGTCTGCATTTCTGAACGAGGAACTAGAAGAAGTGTACATTGAACAACCAGATGGATTTCAGCTAATAGATCTATAATGACTTCAGATATGGTTTACAGATTGAAGAAAGCTCTGTATGGACTCAAACAAGCCCCTAGAGCCTGGTATGCCAAATTGGAAAAATATCTACTGAAGCTTGGATTCACTAAAGATACTGTTGATAGTAACTTATACTTCAAATTAGATCATGATAAGGAGTTAATCATAGAAGCCTTTGTTGATGACATCATTTTTGGTGGAGATGATAATCTATGCATGAAGTTCGCTGATGAGATGATGAGTGAATTTGAAATGAGCATGATTGGTGAAATAAAGTTATTTCTAGGATTGCAAATTACACAGTTGGACCAAGGGATTTTCATATCTCAATCCAAATATGTGAGAGAATTGTTGAAGAAGTTTGGAATGGAAGACTCCAAACTTGTTGGTACTCCCATGGTAACTGGATGTAAGTTGACTCAGAATGATGACTCTCCTAAGGAAAATGAAACTAGATATAGATCAATGATTAGTGGATTGCTCTACTTGACTCAGACTAGATTGGATATTATGAATGTTGTGTATGGTCGCTAGATTTTAAGTTGATCCAAAAGAACCACTTATGATTGTTGTCAAAAGAATCTTTAGATATTTGAAAGGAACAACTAACTTTGGACTTTGGTATCCAAAGGATGATGATCTCACTTTGTGTGCATACACTGATGCGGATTGGGTTGGTGATGTAGATGACAGGAAAAGTACTAGTGGTGGTGCTTTCTTCTTAGGGAAGAAGCTGGTGTCCTAGTTAAGAAAAAAATAGAATTCCATTTCTCTATCCACTGTTGAAGCATAATATATTGTTGCTGCAAATAACTATACTCAAGTGATATGGATGAAACAAATGATGAAAGATATCAAGGTAATATATGAAGATCCTATTGCCATATACTATGACAATTCAAGTGCAATAAATATATCAAGGAATCTGGTACTACACTCTAAGATAAAACACATATCAATCAAGTTTCACTTTTTGAAGGAAAAAGTAAATGAAAAAGAAGTCAGATTGGAGTATGTGCCTACCAAAGAATAGATTACAAATATATTTACTAAGCCATTGCCGAAAGATACTTTTGAGTATCTCAGAGGAATGCTAAGGTAAATTAACCCTCCTAATAAGAACTAAATGATGCATTTTCTTCCATTAATCTATTGTTGTGTATGTCGAGGATATTCAAAAAATTATAAGGAAAAGTGTTTCGAGTTCCTAGTGGAACTGTGCAGGTCATGAAGGAATTTTGTTCTATATGTAAAAGATTAGCTAATGTGGGTTAAAGGGTTTATTGTTGAGTATGTCTAGATCATCTACCAGAAGTTTTAGAGGTCCGCATGAAATTTTGAGTATGTTGTGGTCTGACAGTGTTTTTATGGTCTTTGTCAATGTTTCTGAATAAATATTGTGTGATTCTGGTTATCTCATTTGTTGTGGATGCTTCTCTGTTGTTTCTTGGCATTCTTAGATGTCTCTAGTTCATTCTCTATCTTTGTGGTACACCCACATTAATCAATGAGCTCGTGGTTGAAGATCTTTGTGCGCATGTTCATTTTTTCATGTTTCTGGTCGACATGTTGATGGTAGGGTGTTGCAGATCCTTGTGGTGAAATTAAGTTAAGTATTTTTGTGTTGGAGATATTAATTTGGGTCTCCACTATGTTGTGGCTAACCTTGGTGGATACGCATTAAAAATTTAATTATAAATCTAGGCCAACATTGCAAATACATTTTATTTTCTTGGCTGACTAAGTTGTGATGGAATCTCCTGTAGCGGATATATAAGAGCGATTGTGTGATTGGTGGAAAGTGTGCTTCATGTGCTTTGATGTGCGTATGTGTGAATATCTTTACTGAGCAGAGTATGAAGAAGATTGTGTGAAGTGTGAAGAAGTGTTGAGCTTAATTGGAACTGTAATCAGGCTTGTGAAGAAGCTATTTTCTTAGTTCATACCCTTCGAATTTTTAATCCAAACCCTATTGTTGGACAGTGAGTCCTCTTTTGTAATTGAGCAGTGAGCTCTAGGCAGTGTGCCTGAATGCATGTGCATTCTCCTTATTGTTCTCATTATACTTGTAGCAGAGTATAATCTTGTGGACTAACATCCACCGTGGTTTTTCCCCTAACAAGGTTTCCAAGTAAAAAAATCTTGGTGTTCTTTGTCTCTCTGATGTGTTAATTGCTTATGGTTAATTGTTCATTCATCAGATCTATGATTAAGGATAAGTTAAGTTAGAAAAAGTCTAAATTTCTGAGACAACTGATTCACCCCCCCCCCCCTCTCAATTGTTTGTCCTTGTTTTTCCAACATCCTCCTATGACATCTAAAATACTCTCATTTTTTCATATAGGGTTTAATCTAGCTCAACCAACTTTAGCATATTCTTTACAAACTTCAAATATTTCTAACCTTTTTGATCATTTGGTCTCAAATCTAGAAGGAATTGGCCCCTCAAATTTATAGAATATTATACTTGATGGCCCCAACCTTTAAGAATGTTGTAGTTGATGGTATCCTAACCTTGGAGTTTTTTGGTTCATCTAGTAAAAAATATAATGACTTCTTAGTTATCAGTTGTAGATAATGATTCCATTATAGTTATGTCCTCTTCTCTTTTACAAGTTTTCTCAATTATCATGAAGATTCCAAGTATATCCAAGGCCTCACCTTGTTTTAAAAATTAACTTCTAAACTACCTTGGGGATCAAAGCTAGTTCATTCCCCTAAGGGGTAGAGGAAAAATAGGAACACCAAAAAATAAGTGGATGTGTGTCTTGATTCTAAGGTTAGGTACCCATCTTAGTGGGAAGTTAGGGATATAGAAACTTCAAGGGAAATTGTGGATGGATTTCAAGGAAAGTTGGATTTTTCCAAAACCAAATCAACACCAAAAACTAAGAAATAAATATAATTTATTAGAATATTTAGAACTTGTACAACCCCAATAAGTATGAACTTTGAGCTCTAATGTTAGTAGAACTCATAATCATGATGTTTTACTCATTCAGGAAAAAAATTCCTATAAAAATATTTGATGTCATATATAATAAGGTGTGGCCTATAGCTTATTCATTTGGTGCCAATGTATTAAGGGCTTCCAAAGGGATTTTCTCTCTATTAAATCCATATATTATATTAGGGTTGACTTTGTTTGTTTCTACCTATCATGTTGCTATTCACCTTTCCCATATAAAAGGAAAACTCTCATATATAGTTTCTAGTATTTATGCCCCAAAATCTCTAGGGGAAAACATAAATCTTTTGGAAGAAATCCCTACTTTTATATATTTTCATAACACTAGATGGACCATTTATAGAGATTTCAACTTTCCTTTTTATTTTAGTGATAAAATGGGGGGTTCTTATATCCTCATGGACAACATGGAGGCAAAATTTATTTTTTTATGTGCTATTTTTGACAATGAGATACAAGGAGTTTAGTATGTACTTGTTTGAATACAAGAAAAATAGATTCTTTGATCCAAGTTCAACTTGGTATATTTTTCACCTTGTTCCAAACTAGTTGTTCTCTCACTCTCTTTACCTTTCATTCCTCCCTAGGTTTGATCAGATCATTCTCCACTAGTTTTTCATCTGGAAAACCTTAAAAAATAAAAGGTATTAATTCATATTAAAAAATTGTGGTCATTACATTTATAACTCAAGGAAAAAATCAAGGAGTTGTAGGATATTTAAATTTCCAAGAAAGCTATGTTTAGATGCATGCAAAAAAACTCAATTTTTTTAAAAACCTAAGGTCTTGGAATAAATATTCCTTAGGGAACATGTTTGCTACTAAAATGAATGTTGCTACAAAATTAGAAATAATTCAACAACAAATATAAGAATGATGCAAGAATTAAGAAATATTTGAAAAAGGGAGAGAATTCCTATGAAATTTCAACTCCTTGGTTACTATGGAAGAAAAATTTTGGAGACAAAATCCAAATACTATGGCTAAAAGAGAGGAACATAGATTCCAAATTCTTCCATGCCAATGTCATCAATCATAAAACTACTAACTTGATTATAAAAATTGCAAATGATAATGATAACTCTATTCACAATGAACATCTAATCAAGGATGAAGCAATGCCATCTTTCAAAAAAATCATCTTAGAAGATAGAAAATTAGGGCATTTCTTTGATTACCAATGTTATGAAATATAAAATTAGAGCTATGGACCTCTCCATTGATGGATACAAGGCACAATGGCATAATATATTTCCTTATTATTTTTTCTAAGACTACTGTTAGGTGGTTTCCAAAGATGTGGTGGATGCTACAAATTATTATTTTTCTCTACCAAAGGGCCTCAAGAAACTCAACAACTCTATATTTTTTATATTCCTAAGAAATAGGGCACCAACCATTTTTTTTTTTTCCTATAAGCTTATGTAACTCTCTTTACAAAATATTTTTAAAAGATCCTAGTTATGTAGCTGCAAATGCTTCTTCCTCACTTAATTTCTCCTTAGAAAAGTGGCATCATGTGAAGGACTGTCAAATTCTAGTTCCAATTAAATTATCACCCATGAAGTTATCCATTCCATGGAAATGAAAAACAAATCTAGTATGAATCTTAACCTGGATATGAAAAAATATTATGATAACATTTATTGGAAATTCATGGATGTTTTATTGATGAGGTTTAGCTTTGTATGGATATTTAGGAAGCTAATTTGAAGTTATGTTACCACCCCAAAAAAAATTGTTATAATAAATGGCTCTCCTTATAGTTTCTTCAATGAAGTCATGGCCTCAAATGGAGGGGATTCCTTATCCCCCTTTCGATTAATCCTTTTCACCAAATTCCTTAAGAGAATTTTTAGCTTCTTTGTAACTATGGGAGAAATAAAAGGCTTTAAGCCCACCTTATTAGTTCAACCTATTACTCATCAAAAATTTATTGTGGGATACACATGAGTGTTAGAAACCACTAAAATAAAATAATTACATTGAAAAGGAGGCATGTGGTTCCAAAAATCAAACCTTGTTAAGAGAAATTTTTCTTTATTAATACCCCTTTACTCCAGAAAAAAAAATCTCTAAGATCCTTAAATATAAACAAGGTTCTCTTCTAGCTAGCTACTTGGGCCTTCCCTTATTCACCAACCCCACTACAAAATGGTCATTAATAAATTTATAGATATATTTAATATAAAATTAGCTAGATGGAAAGGTTCTCTTCTTTCTTATGTAGGGAAGCTATAGTCCTTCAAGTCTACCTTACATAACCTTTTGATCTATTTTATGTACATGCTAATTATTCCTTTAAAGATAACTAAGAAGAATGAGTATATTTAGAAAAGTTTACACTAGAGAGGTGCAAAGGAAAGGAACAAATTTATACTTATCTCTTTGTAGAAGATCTATATCCCTAAGCATTATGATGGGCTTGGATTGAGAAATATATATAAAAAAAAACCAAGTTGATTGTTAAGAGTGCTTGGAATCTCATCACTAACTCTATGAATTTCTATTCTATTATCAAAGTCAAACATATTAGGCTTAATGTTCCTCTTCACTTATTACATGAGGATATTCACATTAACAAATCTCATTTTTGGGCATGTCTCAAAATTTAAAAACCTACTTAAAAAAGAGTTAAATGGAAGTTGGGGAATTTTTCTCTTATTATAATTTGGGAGGATAGTTAGTTGGATGAGTGTCCTATTATGTTCTTGGATTAGGCTCCCCCTATCATGAATTTTCTTAAATCTAACCTTGGCTACTTGGTGATATTATTTTGAAGTTACTAGTTACAATCATACCTATAAAGTGTTTCCTACTACCCTTGCTAACCTCACCCCTTTCCTTGCTAAGTTATGGGTTTGGTTGGGAGGATTCCACATTCCCTAGTCTCCAAAACTTTACTCCCTTGTGTGGGCTGCTCTCCCCTTTCAATTACTACTTTATCTCCTCAGTTTATTCTTCATCCCTTTCTATAAGCCTACCTTGTCTCTTTTGGCCATCTATAACTAGAACTTCTCATCTCAAATATTTTTCTTTGGCTGCCTACTTATAATAAAATTATCTTAATGCACATACTCACTAAAAGAGGCATTATCCTAGTTAATAGATGTTTCCTTTTCAATGTTGAGGAATTTGTCTTACATTTGTTGATTACCTACTCTTTCTCTTTGCTTGTGTTGGGTCAATTTAATTTGGACTATATGCTTCCTTCCTCTTTGTTATATCTCATTTATCAATGTCTTCTCCTTTCATCAACATTGCTATTAGTCTTGTGTGGTCTATCTCTCTTCCCCATGTTTTGTATTAAATTCCTAGGTGCCTTTATCAATATTCTATGCTTTCAAAATAGTCACTTTGTTTAAGCTTCTATTATTTTTTGGGGCCTCGTATTAGCTAAAGATCTAGGCGATAGCCTCCTAGAGGTGGACAAAGATTTGATTAAAGATTGTCAATTGTCACCTTTAATCTTTCTCTCCTAGTTGGACTATAGATCACCTAAATAGTGAATTCTTGTCCCTCTTGTCTAGTTTCACTAAGGTGGTAATTTGTCATATCTTTAGGAATTGCAACTAATTAGTAGATTTTTTTTTCAAACTGTGGAATTCAAATTGAGGTTATGCAAGATAGTTGTTCAATGATTACTTTCCCTAGGAGGTGGAAACTATTTCCCTTCATGACAATACAACCCACTTGTGACAATTGGACACTATCCACCCATTAATTGATGAATCTATTCATCATGATCTATCATGGGTTAGGACAAGAAAATTTTGAGACTTCCTTTCTCTATATCTTATAATTTTGGGGTATCTTTTCCATTTTTTCCATGATCTATAGAGAGTTAATTTAATAATTGTATTAGGAAAAAGATCATTGAAAAAGTTAAGATTGTTCAACATCAACCATCATGGGAGGGGACCACAATAGGATGGAGCCCCCATCATGAGATGTTGTCAAAAAGAACCATATAAGTCATGAGCATCCATCTCTATACCTTACCAAATGAGTGGGAGACTTCCGTAATCTTGAATGAGCTTTGATGTTGTGTCATTTATGTTTTTATTTCTGAGCTTATATAATTCTTATTCCTAATCATGCTTAAGACTGTAATCTTCTATAAATATGCTAAAATTATACTTACAGTGTATTACTTGACAATTATCTTATATGATTTTTTTGTTAGCTTTAACTGAAAAAATTAAGATCCTTTCGAAACTCCTCCTTTAATGAATTGAAATTTAAACAATATATTTCAATAGATTCTCCTTTCACATCATCTTAAAATTATATTAAAGTATATATATAAGCATTGACGGACCACTTAAACAGCTCATCACATTATAATTGTATTCTTTCTATACATTGAAGATCCTTGTCGGTGATGGTCTAAAAGATATTCATCATAACTTGAGAATTATTTATGTGATCGATTCAATTGTTTACGTTGATCCCATGATTTTACAAATTAATTTTAATAGGAAAGACATTAAGCTGAGATATAGCTATCACGACAGATAAGGTCCAAAGTCTGTGGTCATAACTTAGGATTTGACCCTGCAATCTTCAGTGGCCTGCCATTTCCTTTTGAAGATCAGGATTATAATAATGGCAGTAGATCAGTACAAAGACTTGTCTGACTTCATCAGAGATAGACAGGTTGGTTACAGCTGTGTAAAAAGTCATTCTCAGCATTTTGCATGCCCATGGGAAGGTTCTAACTAGACAGGTTGATGACAGCTGTGTAAAAATGATTCTGTCGACCATCAAGCTGTCATCAATATTATATCTTCAAAACCCATGTTTTAATTAGGTTTTAGAAGTACAAATTTAACTGATCAGTGTTATGACTGAGTATAGAAATGTGCCAGCTGTATAGGCTCTTCCCATTGGCAGTCTCTTTCCACTAATAATAAAATCTCACTTTCCCTTTCATTCTTTCTATCCAGAGATCAGATCCAAAGATATTGTTCCCATATTTCTTCAGAATCACTCTCCTGATAACCCTTGCATAGAGCTGACAATTCCATCAGATGGTGGCAATGCAGTATCTCTGATTTCAGGTAAGATTTACCGCAGAAGATTGACACTATCTATTATCAATCTGTATTGATTTTTGGATTTGATTGTGTAATATTTTATGTTAAAAATGTTATACAATCAAATTTAAAAATCAATGTACATTGATATCATGGACTGTGGAAGATCTATAATGTTTACTATCGATTATTTGTACATTAGTATCATGGACTGTGGAAGATCCATAATGTTAACTATCTATTATTTCACAAAAAAAAGTTTTTTTATTTAAAATGATCTATGCTATCTCTTTTTGGAGCAGATATTTGTGAGATATTCAAGCAGTATGATCCCTGGATTTGGGTTTGAAACATTTTAAGTTATTTAATATGCCCACATATCGATCCCCAACTGAATGCTATCGAGAAATACATTTCATTTTTTTTTGTGCAAAGCATAATAATTCTTCTACCCATTTTCGAATGGAGTAAATAAAGTGGATTGAAAACTATGTTTAGAATGTTCCAGAAACTGAAAAAGTGAAAATTATTTCAAAAATCTCAATTTATCTACAGATTTTCGCTGATTTAGTTGGCAGTCTGGACATAATCTTGGTGGAGTACAGCGTTTCAATACATAGTTTATATTTAGGGACTTCTGTTGTGTATGCAGATAACAGATGTGCTGGTAATAGTAGATGAAGTGTAAGGCTCAAAGTAAAAATCAGGAAGTTTGTTATTCTAAAAGTTAGTGTCTTTCAGTAAGATTCTTCTATCATGTTTATATATAAATAGATGTGTTTGTGAATAGATAAATAAAAACAATATATTTGGCATTGCTTCAACATCATATCAAAGTGGGGTTGTGTATAACTCTTTCATGGGAATGCCCAAGAAGATTCCCATAGGGTGTAGTTTTAATTTATGTATTTATTATTAGTAAATTTAGTTTTGTAACATTTAAAGGGAGTTTTTGAAATTGCTGTTTCAATAAATCAATTGTATTTAGGAACTTTTGATGTGTATGTAGATAGTTCATACATATGTGACTATGCTAGTAGATTGGTTGGAGGTTTAATAGTTATAATAAGGAAGTTGGTCATTTAAATAGATGTAAAAGTGAATAGAAAAATACAAAGAAATATTTTATGTACACATCTCTTGTCTTGTATAATTGTATTTCTCATTATTTCAACACATTTTATTGAGAGGGCCACATTGTTGTGATTATAATTTATTTATTGCTGTTAAATCTAAAACTCTAAAATGCATTGGAAAGTTTAATATTTTCTCCCACTCAACTCCCTTCATATAGGACATCATAATATTATAAAAATGCTCCAAAGGACATTGAAAATCAATGTACAAAAATATATTAAACTAGTATAAGTTTATCTACACTTTCCCATATAATTACATATATTATTGCATACAACAAAGAGAAAAAAGGTGCATAATCGTTCCTTCTAAGAGGGAATAAAAAATAATACAAAGAAATATAAAATCACATCTCTTTTAAGAGATTCATACATTTTGGTAGTTATCATTGATAAACTAGATGAAAATATAGTAAAAGCAATTGAACCTTAGTATTTACAAATTCATAACCAATGATAAAACATGAACAAAAATAAAATAAGAGTGTTGAGATAAAATCATGCATACCACAAGAAAACTAATTTACATGAGGAAAATCCATTTGAATAAAAGACCCACCATGAAAGAGAGTAAATGCGTGTAATCTCTGATATAGAGTACATCAACACAACTTTCGCCCTCAATCAAAATTTCAACAACATAATGGCAAAATCCACAAAAATTACAAACTACTATCCCCATGCTTTCATTATATAGGAAAATGCAATACAAGATACCATAGATGTTATTCAAAACCAAGTGTTAACCCATGGACCCAAACTAGGCACCCAAAATTCTCTTTTAAATTCCAATGCCCATCACACATGTAAGGGACAAGACCCAATACCTTTCATATATGTGAAGCCTCCTAATTCATAGTATGTAACTCCATTCTATCATAGGTTGTCATAATATTCAAAGATAATATTACACCTAATCATAACTATCAGAAAATCTCTTACATGCTATCAAAGATGTCATAGATGCTCTTATAGCCTTACACATTATCATGGTCATCATAGATTCTCTTCCACAAAAGGGAAGTGGTCATCTATGACTATTCCAATGCACCACCTATTTAATGCCATCTCACAACACATTGCAATTCACTAGGAGAATAATAATTAAATAGTTACCCCTCTACCTTACATGGGGTGCCCAATTTACACTATCCATGATTCTTTTAGATACATATAAAATTGCATTTTGATCTAGATTACAATTATATATGGATACATCTATTGGTTACTCTTAAGATATATATATTTGAAGGCTAATGGTTATAGTTCCTAATTTGAGGGAATGCATTTTCCTACAATTATATAGTAGAACTCAATTAAACTATAAAAATAAAGGCTTTGCAAAGGACTTTTAATGATTAGCACAAAAAGAAATAATAGATTTTTGATTGGTTAAATACCTTGACACATCACTTCACTGGGATATTAAACAAGCATTTCATAGGATCGTGGGAGTTAATAAAAGCTATTTTTTTTGGCTTTGTGAAACAAAGGAGTTGGAAAAAATCTAGATAAATGTCCCATGGGCCTCACAAAGCTTAAAACCTTTTGAAGGCATTATTAAAATATAGCATCACAAATTGTCACCCTTGACAATTTCACACTAGATTTTTCTCCCTCCTAAGTGCATGGACCTAATTGTACATCTAATGTCCTAAATTATGCATTCCATGGTCCATTTGGACATTTATCAAGAAAAACTATGTATAAAACCAATGCAAACATTTAATATTTTGCTCCTGTCACTTTAAACCCCACAAAATACGGCTAGGAGAAAGTCACCCTAGGCCACTTGGTCCCCTATTTCACATCCAAATTTTAATGTCAGAGTTGGCATTGTATTATTTAAATTTCAAATGTAAAATGTCGACTACTGAGATTTAATTTTTGGGAAATTAGATTAATTACATATAAATACCTAGTCATTTCACCATTTGAAAACTAACAAGGAGAATTATCAATTATTGGTGATCAAGCACTTTTAGAAGAAAATTATTATCAAGTCAAGATAAAATCTATTATAGCATTTCAACATTGAAGCATTATGCCAATTTTTATGAGAGTTTGTTCATGTTTTTGTTATCATTTTATTTGTGAGGACTAACCCTTGGAGGTATTTCAAGCAATCAAGATAATTTGTAATCAAGCCTTGAGGTAATGTGCATGAATTCAATCCTTCATGGAAATTAGATTTGGATAGTGAGTTGCAATACATTGTTGATTCATCATTAATTTTTCATTTGGCCTTTATGATCCCTCAAAAGGATAAGCTCTCTTTTATCATTTTTTCCATTGTGAAGGTGGAAACACCAACATGAGGTTTGACTGAGGCAAGCCCCTATATGGCACAACCCTTCCTCTCTCTTTAATGTGTAGGTTACAGATCTAAGGAAGATTGGAGGTAGATTGGAAGATCATTTATTCATTATTGCATTTAAGCCCTACAACTTGAAAAAATATAGAAACTTAATTATCTCAACATTCAACAAAGATCTAACAGTGAGAATCAGAAGGAAGAAGGCCCTGAAAAAGACTCCTGAGGATTGTGAATTTTTTTTTAAAATCTAGTTACTAGGACACTGGCACCCTGGTGACTTAGCCCTACAAATTCAGCTCTAGATTTATATGCTAGGTGCATAAAACTCTACTGTCTATTTTTGAATATCAAATTTGTCTGTGACTTTCAAGATTTACCATTTTTGCATCACAATAGTTCATTTTCATCATTCATTAGTTGCATCATTGCATTTCATACAAGATTCATTCCATTTCATACAAGATCCATTCCAAAGTCCCTAAATTCAGATTCTAGGATTGATTGGTTCACCTTCAAGTTGCAAGTCAATCTCATATCCTATCCAATCTTGAATTTAATGATAAGAGAACACCAAAATTGTGGAAAATAACTTTGAAATCCTAAGGTAAAACCTTAAGGGTTCACTTTTCTACCTTATCATTTTGGTGAACTTGACACATTAACATTATAAACCTTCTAAAATCTAAAACATATCATACTAGATCTACAATTAGTATTGCATTGTTTTGCATTGTTCATTTATACATTCAATTTTGCATCATAGAAAGAATAAAAATTCAAAAAAAATCATATCATATTGCATCATAGGTTTCAATAGTGTTAATTTCATTCATCATAGGTCAAATCTACACTCTAATTGCATTTGTAAATCTATATTAGGTCTAAAATAAAATCTGAAAGTGTTCATTACATTCATTTAGCCATTTTGCATATATTTCAAAAGGTGAAAAAATGCATTTCTCATGTGTCAAAAATATATAAAAATCACCATAATTTTCATATTTTGCATATTAGGATCAGTCAATTGCTGCATTTTACATCTGAAAATTACATTTGACAGTGCATTTTATTTATTAAGTATTTTCAAAATTGTTGCGCATTTTCATTTTGCATTGTGTAATCTTAAATTAGTTAATTTCTAGAAAAATATTTTCTATAACACTTGTACACACACAGAACAGGAACCTTAAATACTATTAAACACACTCAAACTTTGAAATTCATAGAAACTATGCTAGACATTGTCGTCCTGGGTGCACTTGTCAAACTAATTTTGGTTCAAATTTTTATCAGACCTTTGTCTTTGTGTTTCCTATTTATTTTTTATTTTTGATTTTTTCTCTCATCTATTTTACTATGACTATTTTTCAATTTAGTGTTCATATTGGGCACACCTAGTGTTTTGAAACTCATATGATCTTTATGACCTAGTGTCCTATTGACAATACTCCAGTGAGACATAGTTGTAGACTTATGTCATCCCGCATTGTTATTACATCTATTATGGATCCTGAGTCCTCCAACTCTTTCAAACAAAATATTGTTAATACTTGTAGTGTCAAAAAATGTCATCCATGACATTTTCACACTTGTTTGGGCCCTCTTTATAAAATTGAGCATGATGATGCCTTGACTTAGTGTTGTAATGTGTTTAACACACTCACATTAGGTCTTGAGCCCTTGTGAACTAAAATGACCTAATTATACCTTATTTAGGGTTTTGTAAAGTATTGTACCACACTTTCAAACTTATCTAGGGTTTTCATTATTAATTGGGCTTATTTATGCCTTAATTGGCCTTATTTTACATCCACGAGCCTTAATTAATGCATATTTTTGAGGCTAATCCTGAAATAAATCAACATCCAATCATAGTTCATGTATTTTTAGGTTGTGTGGCCCAAATTTAGCTATATGGGACTCATACACCACCTTGGATGCATGAGCCCCACCTAGGTTTCAAGGCCCAAATCCTAATTTCACATGAATCTAAGCAATTTTGAAAATGTGTTCCATAATTAATGCCTAATGGGACTCATACACTACTTCTGGCATATGACTCCCATGTGGCCCAAAATAAAATTTAATTCAAATTCATGGCAGATTTTATCCTCCTAGATCTGATGTTGGCTTGTAGTGTGTAATTTCAAGAAATTTGGCATAAATAGGTAAAAATACAAGGTTATTTCACTCATTTTCATATAAGACTTTCATGAGAGCATTCCTAATAGAAAATTTGAGTTCACAAGAGCATTAAAGTGTTTACAAGAGCATTCAAGGGCTGATTATCAAGTGTTTTGGAGCATAATTCAAGTATCAAGCATCATGCATCATGCTTGCTTTTGAGCAAACAATTGTGATGTAGGGTTTCATGATTCAAGCTAGCATTCAAGTCAAGATCTAGATCAAATTCAAGCAAGAGTCAAGATCTACATCCATTGGAGCCACTTCTTACATGTTTGCAACACTTTATTGCTAAGGTTTGGTGAGTTGTAATATTGCATGTTGCTCATTCATCATTCCTTCATTTCATTTCATTTCAATGCTTGATTACCAAAGCGGGGTTTGACCAAGGAAAACCCTAAGGTCCACTAACAAAACAACATTTTCCCCTCTCTTTAGTGTTTGATTTACAGATCTTTGTTGAAGATATATTTAAGAGCAAGTTTAGAGAAATTTTTCAAAGTGTTCAAAGTTGTCAAAGTTGTCACATTGCATTGGAGATCATTGAGAGACATGTACAAATTGAAAATTAGAGATTTAGACCTGGAAATCAAGTGGAAAGGATAAAGTAGATATTGAAGAGCATATTTAGACTTTGAATTTCTAGAAAACCCTAAATAGACTGATACACCACTGGTGTATGAGTCCTAGTATAGTGAAAATTGTAGATTTCCAAAGTTTCAGACATATCTCTACCAGATTCATGTTCCTGTCCAAAAAACCTAATTTGGGACTAAATCACCCAATTTTGCATATAAGTCCCAGTCAACATTAAATTTAGTTTTTTCAACATTTCAAGACTTCATTTAGGCCTCTATAGATTTACAAGTGCACACTTATGATTTCTCAGCTTTCTATTCTAATTTACATGCATTTTTAGGTCATTTAGTGAAGTCTCGCATTATACTAGGTTTAAACATTAGTTTTTGCATTTCATTAGTCTTTTCAATCCCTAGCTTGGTGGTGAAACCCTCTTTAGTTTACAATCAGACCCTAGGATAGTCCTATTGTAAGTTCTCTTTCTCCTTTGCATACTTCAGATTAAGATCTCTAGGGTTTTCCTTGAATGAGAGTGAAGAAGATTAATGTTCTATGTCCTAAACCATATGCAACAAAAAAATTCCACCTTTCATTTTGGTGAACCTACATTTAGAACATCTTAATTCTAATTTGGAGTGCATCATCATCCTAGATCTTGCTTGCATTAACATTGTGTTACAGTTTGCATTAATTAATCGACATTCTAGGGTTTCTAAATCTTGCATTAGTGAAAGTGTATATAGGTCACATTTTTGCATATTACATCATTGAAAATTATCTGAAATCTACATTTGCATTTAGTTTATCGATCATCCAAACCAAAAAGCATAAAAATCACTTCAAAATTTTAGAAATTTGTGAAAGAAACCCTCACTGGGACTCATATGCCCCTCTAGGCGATTTAGTCCCAGTGCAGATTTTAAATTACATTTTCTAGAATTCAAAACTTTGTTTCTGTGCTTTTGTTTGTTGTTGATAACTTTTTGTTTCAATTTATAGTGTTTCTATTATATTCATTTCATTGCATTTAGCTTAAATTGCATTTGCATCTATCTTTCCTTTAGTATCCCTTGCATGAGCTTTTCTACTTGGTGTCCTATTTCTAATACTATACTGAGACAAAGTTTAAGACTCATGTCATCACACGATAGCACAATCGTCATGGATCTTAGGTTGTCTAGCTATTTCACTCCTAGTATTTACACTAGTTCACTAGGTATGGACCATACCCTTAACAATTCCTTACGTTCAAGAGGTGTGACACATGTTGAAACATTGGTTGCTAGTATTCCGCAAGAAAAAATAATTCCAAATCCATAAAAACTTAGCAAACCTTCAAAATCAAATAAGTACAAAGAAAATTTCAACTACCACTATCCCTACCATAGATAACATTCATCACATGCTTGAAAGTGAAGACAGAGTTGACCTTGTGCATAACATAGTTCAGATCTTTGGAAAACATCTTGCCTCAACCACTAGTTGTCCTTTACCCTCAAACAATGTTACAAGCCAAGGAGGAATTCAAATCCCTCCTCCCATAACAATTTCCTCTATTCCTACCTATACCAACCCTCAAGTTACAACAACAATGCAACCAACTAGTAATGTGATTCCTTCCTTGGGTATTTCTGCTAGCATCCCTAGTACCTTTGTGGCATTGCACATCATATCTCCTACCACCTTTAAGCATTCCATTCACTTGCCCCTCAAACACATACACCCCTCCACCTTATTCACCTCCATCTCACAATACAAACAATGGCCCTCTCATAAATCAACTTCTGCAAATTGTTTCATCCCTTCAAAAGCAAGTGTCCACTATCAACCAAAATCAAAATGGCCCACCTACATATTATGTCAAAATAAATCCCTTGTCCTTGGAGATATTGCGAACATTGATGCCACAAGGTGTAGAGGTTCCTAGATTCAAGAAATATGGGTGGAAGGGAGATCATTATAACCATGTTTCCGCTTACATGACCTTATGTAGTGACTTTATTCTTGACAATAAACTATTGGCTAAACTTTTCCCTAGATCCTTGAAGGATACTGCTTTAGAATGGTTTTCTTCATTACCAAAAAACTCAATTCATTCATTCAATGAACTTGTTGAGGCATTTATCACCATTTTTAGGTGCATGTGACTCCTAAAATGACCTTGGCCGATTTGATGAGATGTAAGCAAAAAGAAGAAGAAAAGATTACCGACTTTATCTCACGTTATCAATTGCTTTATTCCCAAATCGATGTAAAGGTTCCTAACCCTCACCTTCAAAATATTTTCATAGAGAATTTGCAAAGAAGGATACAAGATAAGCTTACCATGATGAAATTCCCCTCCTTCATGCACTTATGTACTGCTCTCTATGATTATCAAAACTCTGTTAGTAGTCGTGATGCAAAATCCACCTCTAGCCAAATTGAGAAGTTCGAGTTTTCATACCCAAACAATTACCAACCAAGTAGATTAAATTCATCCTTCAATTAAACCCCCCTCAACAAACAACTCAACATGTCGAAAACCAAGTAGTTTTTGTTAAAGCGGTGATACCCTTTAGCTATGGGGACCCGAAAAGGAAATTCACTCCCTTACCTAATACCCTTCATAACACAATGTCATAAATCTTAGAACATAAGATGATTACCTTGCATCTAGTTAAAACTCCTAATTCTAATAAACCTTTACCTCCAAAATTTAGATCAAATGCTTATTTCCATTATCATCAACAAAATGGACATGGCATAGAGAATTGTAAGTGTCTTAAACATCTTGTGCAAGACCTCATTGATTCCAGTCCTCTTTTTGTTGAAGGTGTCAATGATCAAGGAAATAATTATGTTTCCCCTCCTAACCAAAACTTACAAATCTTTACCAACCCTATGCCAAAACATAATATTTCATTTGTCAAAGCTAGTGAAACTACAAAGACTAATGTGATGAATGTTGACACAGATGATGAAAACATAGATACAATTCAACAAATTCCTATGGATACTGATCAACAAGAACAAAATCCTATTGATGGTTTGGTTGCATTGGTCGAAACTCAACATTGTAAGGTCTGAACTAAAAATCCTCTTGACATTTCTTTCTCCTCTAAATATATACTTAAACATGCACTTGATGGTCCTCTTTACATAGCCGACAGAATCTATGATAATCCCACTAATGCGATATTAATAGATCTTGTCTATGGAGAGAACGTGATCACTGAGGAATTCTTATTTGTACATGAGCTCTACCAAGAAACATATGACAAACCAAAAGCATGGATAAAGATGCATGATGGTTTTTCTTTCCTTCATAATCACCTTACCTTTGCAAAAAGGACTAAAAACATTAGATGTCTCATTCTCCATCATCTTGACATCAGACCAATTCTGTGTGAAGCTTGGTTACCCATGGCTACGCTCCATGGAAGCAATCTCATCGATCATGCATGAATGCTTAAAGTTTCCCTTTGACAATGAAATATTTATTGTACATCATAGTGGCTTTAACCCTTTTTCTTCTCGTGTAAAATTTTCATTAGATTTCTTTTGGCCCAAGCCTATGGAACCTATTAAACCTCGAGAAGACTTCTTTTTCAAATCATATCAAAAGTTTAAGGAAAAATGTATAGTGAAATTATCCCTTCAAAACATGCCTCAACCCATGATTGAACTTACCATCCTTGATGAAACCATGATTGATCCTAAAGACATTCCAAATGACCAAGACCAACCTAAGATAAATCCTTTTCCTATTTCCTAAAAAATACCAAGAGATGACCAAAAAAATCCCATCACGCCTCCTAAAATAAAAAAGGTTTAAAAAGCTAAAGAGAAAGTGGTTGAACAACCTTCCATGGTTCCTTCCATTCCTCCCCTTAGGGAAGAAAATAAACCTATGGTTGATCAACCTGATCCTACACAAACACAACTTGAAAGTCATACTAAAAGAAATAGACATGCTAGAGAGTGTAAGCATAGGAATCATGCTATTTCTCAAAGGTTAAATGAAGAAACAAACAAACAAAATAAAAATCCAAACTTGAATGAAGCAATGCACAATGAGTCTCCCTCGTACCAACAAAAAGACCCTCTAGTGCAACAAGAGCTCAACCTTTCTTTAGAAATTATCATTCGATCTCCTATTGTGATTAATTTGGATGATGATGATGAGGTTGCTAAAATTGATGAAGATGTGCATAATGAATTGAATACATTTTTTTCCTCTTCTATGAGGTTACATGACAATTCTCCTAGGAAGAGTGTTGAAATTGGCAATGACCCTAGTTTGGCACTTGCTATTGTCCCTTTGGCTAGTTGTCTTCCTTCTGTATATGATGAACATGATTGGGATGTGCATGACCTACTAATCAGTTGACTCACATGTTCCTTACTAGTATTTTGCATTATTTTCTTTTTCATGTTTTGTATGTGATTGCATGTGTGTAATGTGACCCCCCATGATGTTCTGTTTGATTTACCTCTCTCTCTTTGTGGCATTCCTCTAGTTGTACCTACATTCTTCTCTATGTTGTAAATATTTTATCTTTTCCTTTTATCTTGGTCTTGTTTTTTCATTTTAGGGATGATGAAAGGCATTGAGACCTTTAGGTCTCTTCCATGTTGACCCAAAATATTTTTCTTTATACTTTGTTTTGTCTTGTGTTTTCCCTTTGGGGATGACGCAAGGCGTCGATACATTCATGTCCCTTTCATGTTGACTTGAAAGGTTTTTATTTTTTTTTGCTCTTTGTGTCATTATTCTCATTCTATGAGTATTTATGGAATGATGACAGTTCTAAGCTCTCTAAAACATTGTAGCAAGAACATACTGACCCTGAATCCATAGATCCCTTATGTGTTTTGGGGGAAACCCCTTTTATTTTTCATTTCTCATGACATAGCTTCATTTTGAAACATATGACTTGGCATAGGGCTTTCCAAGTTAGCTCTCATGTCCTCTTTATTGTTAGCATTTATCATTTTCTACTTTAAAGTAATTGCTTACAATATGGTGCTTAGAAATTTCTTTAAAGTGGGGGCATAAATTGGAATTATTATTTTTGCATTCTTTCATGGTGTACTCTTCTTACTTCATGCAATGTGTCTTTCACTTTGTGTGAGATTGGGTGTGATTTCCTTCAAGAGTGAGATCTCTCTTAGTATATTATATTCCTCTTAGTGGCTTGGTGCGAGACACTACATCCCTTAAGCTGTGAATCTTCTATTATTTGATTGGTCCTCTCTTGGTGACATTAGGAACCATTTTCCCTTAGTTAAATACCTTACATGAACTAAACAAGACTCCTTTGAACGTTCCCTATTTTGCATGTACAAAATTTCAATTATATGGCCACCATGCAAAATACACTTTGCATGCCTATGGATCCATCTTGTTTGTTCATGAGTATCAAGCATACAAAGTTTTGCTTGCCTCATGGATCTTGAAGTTCATTGTTGTGTGGTACCTTATCAAAGTTATCAGGAGGTATAACTTTGGTATGGTTGGATGAGAAGCTGATTTGATGCATGAATTTCCCATAGCCACTCATGTGTGTGTGAGAGCACATATTGGTCATGTGTGTATATGTCTCACCTCTTTGCACACTCACCTAGCGAACAACTTGAAGTTCTGTTACCTCAGAGTGAGCGTGCATTTTTGGACAAACAACCTAGATCTAATCCACATCATGATGAACAAACAGTTAGAGCTTGATTGACACCTTCTTTTACTTCTCCTTGTCTTTGGTGGTGTATGATTGTTGTTGTTGCTCCTTATGTCATTTTTCATGTGTGTTCTCTTGTGCCTATGTTAGTTTGCTATAGGATCTTGATCTTGGGGGCTTGTACAACCCTCTTGGTTGGTTTTTTCCTATCCACTAGCATTGGTACAAATGAACCCCTCTTGATGTGATCTCATCTACTTTAGTGTGATATTGAATAAATTTCCTCCTATCACTAAAGTGGGGGCTAAATGTAGCATCGAAAAATGTCATCCGTGAAATTTTCACACTTGTTTGGGCCCTCCTTATAAAATTGAGCTTGATGATGCCTTGACTTAGTGTTGTAATGTGTTTAACAAACTCACATTAGGTCTTAGGCCCTTGTGAACTAAAATGACCTAATTGTACCTTATTTAGGGTGTTGTAAAGTGTTGTACCACACTTTCACACTTATCTAGGGTTTTCATTATTAATTAGGCTTCTTTATGCCTTAATTGGCCTTATTTTACATCCACAAGCCTTAATTAATGCATCTTTTTGATGATAATCCTTAAATAAACCAACATCCAATCATAATTCATGTCTTTTTAGGTTGTGTGGCCTAGATTTAGTGATCTAGGACTCATACACCACCTTCAACGTATGAGTCCCACCTAGGTTTTAGGGCATCGATCTTGATTTCACATGAATCTAAGCAATTTTAAAAATGTGCCATAATTAATGCCTAATGGGACTCATACGCCACTTCTGGCGTATGAGTTTTGTGTGGCCCAAAATAAAATTTAATTCAAAGTATTGGTGGGATTTTATCCTCCTAGATCTGATGTCAGCTTGTAGTGTTGTAATTTCAGGAAATTTGGCATAAAAAAGTATAAATACAAGGTTATATTTCACTCATTTTCATATAATACTTTCATGAGAGAATTCCTAATAGAAAATTTGAGTTCACAAGAGAATTTAAGTGTTTAAAAGAGAATTCAATGGCTGATTATCAATTATTTTGGAGCATAATTCAAGTATCAAGCATCATGTAAAAGTCATCATGCATCATTTTTTTTTTTGAGCTAACAATTGTGATGTAGGGTTTCATGATTCAAGCTAGCATTCAAGTCAAGATCTAGATCAAATTCAAGCAATATTCAAGATCTACATCCATTGGAGCCACTTCTTACATGTTTGCAACACTTTATTACTAGGGTTTGGTGAGTTGTAACATTGCATGTTGCTCATTCATCATTCCTTCATTTCATTTCATTACAAGGTTTGATTACCAAAACGGGGTTTGACCAAGGAAAACCCCTCTCCACTAACAAAACAACATTTTTCCCTCTCTTTAGTGTGTGATTTATAGATCTTTGTTGAAGACATATTGAAGAGAAAGTTTGGAGAAAGTCGTCAAAGTTGTCATCTTGCATTGGAGATCATTGAGAGACATGTACAGGTTACAAATTAGAGATTGAGACTTGAAAATCAAGTGGAAAGGACAAAAGAGAAATTGAAGAGCATATTTAGACTTTTATTTTCTAGAAAACCCTAACTAGATTGATACACCACTCATGTATGAGTCCTAGTATAGTGAAAATTGTAGATTTCCAAATTTTCAAACATATCTCTGCCAAATTCATGTTCCTATCCAAAAACCCTAATTTGGGACTAAATCACCCAGTATGGCATATAAGTCCTAGTTAACATTAAATTCAATGTTTTCAACATTTCAGGACTTCATTCAGGCCTCTATAGATTTCCAAGTGCACACTTATTATTTCTCATCTTTCTATTCTGATTTACATGCAATTTTAGGTCATTTAGTGAAGTCTTGCATTTTACTAGGTTTAAACATTAGTTTTTGCATTTCATTAGTCTTTTCAAGCCCTAGCTTGGTGGTGAACCCTCTTTATTTTACAATTAGACCCTAGGACAACCCTATTGTAAGATCTTTTTGTCCTTTGCATACCTAAGATTGAGACTTCTAGGGTTTTCCTTGAATGAGAGTGAAGAAGATTGTTATTCTATGTCCTAAACCATATGCAATGACAATTTTCCACCTTTTAATGCTCAACCCATTTTGGACTCCATCCCTAATCCTACTATGCCCATGACAACTTCACAAACAAGCACCTTTATGGACATTGAGACTGTTGTTGCCTATGTGCCCAATGACAAATTGAAACAATTAGACAAATATTTAGAAGGATTACAAGACTACTTAAGTGTTGAATCCTTAAAAAGAAAAATGGTGCCTATAGTGGAAAACCTTAGGAAATTGATCAATGATTCCCAAGGAATAGAGGTTTTGCATACTCCAAGCTTAGGGCCTCCTAGTGGGAATCTTTATATTTTTATGACATCACATGTAATGCCTCAATATTTATCATGTCCCATAAACTTGTATAAGAGGAACCCATTTTTAATTGAAATCTTAAAAAACCGCATGCCTCAAAACATAGAGATCCCCAATTTGAGAAATATAATGGTAAAGGAGACCTTAGTAGTCATGTATTAGCTTATACGACATTGTGTAGTGACTGAATTTTCAAATATAAGCTCCTAGCTAAAAAAATTCCTAGATCATTGAAATACATGGCCTTGGAATGGTTTTTCTCATTGTCCAACAACTCCATAAATTCATTCAATGAATTGGTTGATGCATTTCTTCAACATTTTCAAGTAAAAATTGGACCTCAAATCACACTAATTGATTTATTGTATTGAAAAAAAGGGAAAAATGAAAAGGTAACAGAATTTATAGGGTGATATCAGTTACTTTATTCACAAATCAACTATACTCTTCCTAATGTTGATGTTATAAGAGTGTTCATTGGAAATTTTCAACCTAGCATTAGGGATAAGATATTTTTAATGAAATATCTATCCTTTACTCACTTATGTATGACTCTTCATGATTATAAGATATTGGTTAGTGAGTATGAAGGAAAATATTCATCAAATCCTACTAAGCAACCCGAATATGTGCCTCAAAACAACTATCAACAATTCAAGAAGCAAAACAAGAACTTTATCAAAATAAACACACCTCAAATAGCTAAAAAAATTGAACCGCAAATCGTAGCCATAAGTTCAAATCATTATTAATTTAGGCTGAAAGATAGATAATTTACCCAATTTCTCAATTCTCTACATTCGATCATGTTGTAATTGCTAAGCAAGAACCTAATCTAGTTACCTCTAATCAGACCCATGGACTCAACCAAACCTTTTCCTTCAAACTTTAACTCAATTTTTTTTGTCAATATCATCATATACATGGATACAATACAAAATGATGTATGCATCTTAAAAATCAAGTGTAATACCTCATCAATTCTAATCAAATACATTTGGATGATGTTAATGACAAAGGAAATAAATTTGTGGCTCCACCTAATAATTTTTTTTAAATTTTCACAAATCCAATGCCAAAGCATACATCCAACTTTGTGCAAGCTTGTGATGATAAGAATGATGATGATGATGGTTTATAAAATATGGTAACACTAATATATGTTCAATATCATAAGGGTGTAACCATTTTGTTACCTAACATTGCTTTCACACATATTGATACATATATACATGCACCAGATGGTCCTCTCTATATTGTCAGGTGTGTCAACTAAAAACCTACACTAGGGATACGCATTGATCTTGTGTTCCTAGAGAATGTGATCGTTGAGGAATTATCATTTTTTCATAAGCTTTATGGGTATGTTCAAGATTATCATGGAAAAGGCAAGCCCTTAAGTGGCAATAAAATTCAAAAAAATCAGAGTTAGGCAACTTGATGTAAAAATTTGAATAAGTTATCTATATTATTTCAAAAATATGTAAGAATATAATCTGTATCAAATTGAATGTAGTTTCTAAACTACTAGGTTTATTTTAAAAAAAATATATTTGGTGAAACTTTGAAATTTCAATGCAGTAGCACTTAAATTTTAGGGAAAAAATAAGTAGGTGTCTGTCTAACCACCCTAACCACAATAAAATGATAATATTTTAGATATAAGTAGAGGACTCATGTCTCTATGTGATGCATATTTTTTTGTAATTTTTTTCCAAGTAAATAATTAATTATGAATTATTTATTACAACTTTAAAAAAATATAAAAA